>CM061920.1:42833386-43187223 GCA_031002005.1 Vandiemenella viatica | reverse complement strand
CCAACAATAATGGAATTTTCCAGTACCGTCAGTAATCATCAACATGTTTATATGTTTACCGCGTTTGTCTGCAGTGTGATGGAGGGCCCCGGAAACTACATGTTTACAATTATCTACTTCCAGACCGAAAACATTTACTGAATAGTCTGGATTTTGCCTCTCGAATTTGGAAATGTCTGAGAGTTTTACCGGAAACTCAATACCTGAAAAATCGAAACGGTGGTTGGCGAAGGCTTGTCTATAATTTTCAACACCATCTCCGTGTTTCTTAGTCACCCCTACTTGAGCAGCAAGAAGGGACCATAGAAAGCATAAGTCATCGTCTCTGTTTTCTACGTTGACAACGGCTTTCTTTCTAGAGATATCAGCTGGCAGAGCAACATAGGAAGACCCACGATAGAATGGTTCGAATTTAGAAATGTTGATGTCGAGGGAGATGATTCTATCGAGAGTTTTGCCGCTGTCCCTTTCTTGAAACTCACACAATTTTACATTGAGCTCCGACTTCACATAGTTTTTATACCAATCAGACAGGGATGTGCTGCGCGTGACTTCACGCATTTTAGTAAAAAAACACATACGGACGGTTTCGAAAGCGGCTTCCTTCTGAATTTTGTATGTTGTAATCAGCCCCACCTGAACTTTTACGGACGGGGAGGACTGACTATCAACAATTTCGCGAAGTTTTTCAGTTATAAGATCATGGCAAGCATCAATGTATTTAATAGGGTCAATATAATTTAATGAATTTAGAATGGTACCGGTATAAATTCTACGTTCAAAAGCACTTTCCCGGTCTTCAAGGATCAAGCGCGCTGCTGGCAACTCACCCCCTGTTGCTGCATCGTTGTGGCTGCTAGATGGTAATGAACTATCACTAATAGCTGCTGGGTGACTTCTGCTGGATGCCGGCCGCCACGACGACGTGCTAGCACTGGGCTTTTGTGAAGCAGGGGCCGGCTGCCACGACGATGTACTGGCGACAGGCTGGTGTGATGCCGGGGTCGACCGCCACGATGACATGCTAGCGACAGGCTGGTGTGATGCTGGAGTGGGACGCCACGATGATGTACTGGCGACAGGCTGGCGATATGCCGGAGTGGGGCGCCACGATGACGTGCTAGCACCAGGCTGGTGTGATGCCGGGGTCGGCTGCCATGTCGATGTGCTAGCACCGGGCTGGTGTGATGCCGGGGTCGGCCGCCATGATGACGTGGTAGCACCGGGCTGGCGTGATGCTGGAGTCGGCTGCCACGATGACGTGCTGGCGACGGGTCGACGAGGAGCAGCGATAGGCATGTCAGTTCCTGCTGCCGTGGCCGGCGTTTCCCAGGGTCGCCACAGTGGTGGTGGGGCAGGATCATTCCTGTTGACGGCGGCAGGCTCATTTGCGGCCGACCCCTGAATACCGGAACCTGAAACAGAAAAAAAGTAAAATTTTAGTAACATTGAAAAAATAAATAAACATGTAAACAAAAAAAATAATTATTCAAAGAAGTAGTATTGACTTACCAGTAATTCTATGGTTCCGGCGTGTAGGCGAATCTCCTGCTGGTATCGGTGGTGTGGAAACATATTGCACCAGAGACTGCGCCGGTATTATCCATCCCTGTGATGATGGTGTCGGTGGTGCACTGGATGATGGTAAGCTTTGAAATGACGACGCATGGCCATCTAAGCTCCACTGTGATGAATCTGAAACAGAATAAAAAAAAATATTTAGTAATATGCACGAAAAACAAAATTATGTAATATGAAAAAAAAAATATTTTGCACTTACCATTAGAAGTTGGTCGTTGTCGTTTGGAGTTAGACAGTAATGGAGTCCCATCGCGTTTATTACGCTGCTGACTAGAAGTCGCTTCCATATCTGAAACATAAAAAAAAAACGTATATCAGTACCAAAATAAACATGGAGCAACATTAAAAAACAGATAAATATACAACTTCTATGACTGACATACCTTCAAAACTGAAAATTTCGAAATCGCCACATTCTGCAGACAGAAAAAAAAAATGAAATAGAAAAAAAATATTACTTTATAAAAAATTACAAGTTAAAAATTAAAATGCTTACCACCAATTAGTTCATTGGTTGCAATATTTAGAAGTTCATCAATTCCTGCAAAAAGAAAATAAACCAATGATATAGCGACAAAACTAGCAACACCTAACTGTATAATGAGCAATCACTAAAAAAATTCATACCATAATCATCAAGTTGGCTTAACTCTAAAAGTGCCGCCATATCTGTGAAAGAAAACATAATATATAGTATACATTTAAGATGAAAATATATTTTATGCTATTTTAGAAAAATTTACACAAGTGTGATTGAACTTACCTTCGTAGTTGAAGAGATCTTCGGACATGGTTACTGGAATTCAGAAGAGCGAGAGAGAGACAACCTTACTCGTCGAACTGCGGAGCAGAAGTGATTCTGGCATGGCTGACGCAGGCTTCTTATACATCTTGACCGGGCAGGCTGAGCATGTTCAGACCAGTCGTACAAGCAATGACCGTTGCGCGCTGCGCGCGGCTTCATGGGGTTGGGAGTGGCTAGGAGGTCTAACAAAAGAACAATAGAAGGGTCAGCTGCTTCGCGGAAGGTGGTGACGGTTAGTGAGATCACTTGACATTGAACAATAATGATTGAGCTGATTTCCAGAAGTTGACAGTTGATCTAACAATATACCATAGTTCCTCACATTACATTACTATGAATAGAAACCCCTCTCAACTCGAACTGTGTGTAGTGCCAGAGTATTAAATGTGGAATGAATAAACGCAAGGACCGCATGCTTCATACATTGGGGAACTTTTTTAGAGTGGATCGTTTGACATGTCAACAATACACGCAATCACGATTGAGATGACGTCCGGAAGTGGGCTGTGAATAGAGAAGTCTCTCAAATCAAACTGCGTGTAGTGGCAGAGTATTAAATGTGGAATGAATAAACGCAAGGACCGCATGCTTCATACATTGGGGAACTTTTTTTTAGAGTAGATCACTTGACCTTACGATATAAACAATACATTCTGTCATGATCGAGATGACGTCTGGAAGTGGGCTGTGAATAGAGAAGTCTCTCAACTCAAACTGCGTGTAGTGCGAGAGTATTAAATGTAGAATGAATAAACGCAAAGTCCGCATGCTTCATACAATAGGGTACTTTTTTTTAGAGTAGATCGCATGACATATCAATTCAACAATACTTTTTATTCATGAATAGGAGGCTGTTGGAATATCAACTGAAGCTGTGACCGTTAGTGTAAAGGGTCGAGAGTATTGGTACTCGTATTTTTTTGGACGCCACGCAGTAACGCCGCATACGCTATAGAAACCTCACCCCCCCCCCGGCAATACAAAGCGTGGCTCAGAACCCCAAATTTAAGATCAACTATCAGAAGTACAAGTTTTTTAAAAAATATTATAGTTTAATTGGAAAGGTTATTTTCATAGAATTATCATGATATAAACTTTTTCTCGCGTTATGTCAAGAGTAGAAATTAAAAGCTTAATATTACGCGAAATGAAGTTGCGCTTAGGTCTGTGCATCAGGCGCATTCGAGTGGGCGATAACAAAAGGGAGCATTGTGTTAGACTCAGCCCTCCTTGGGGGATCAGCCTCTGGCTCAGCGAGCGAAATTTGTTATCAGCTATCGGAAATAGCAGTTTTTTAAAAAGTATTTTTATGTAAATAGAAAGCTCAGTTTTTTACAATCAACGCTGTATAAATTTTATCATCGTACTTAGTGTGATTGGGGTAGAAATGACGTGCTTAATATTACGTTAAATGAGCTTTCAGAAATGTGTTTTCGTCGTATGTTTAAAGACATTAATTCCTAACTTAAGAAAGAAACCTCATTGGTTTAAATCGCATTTTATTAAGCGCTCAATATAAAGTATATTGCTTATTCCCGTCCATTGAATGCCGTCAAACAACGATCGCTGGTTCGAATCCCCGTCTGAGCATCCATATTCTCGTTCGTCGTATGTTTAAAGACATTAATTCCTAACTTAAGAAAGAAACCTCATTGGTTTAAATCGCATTTTATTAAGCGCTCAATATAAAGTATATTGCTTATTCCCGTCCATTGAATGCCGTCAAACAACGATCGCTGGTTCGAATCCCCGTCTGAGCATCCATATTCTCGTTCGTCGTATGTTTAAAGACATTAATTCCTAACTTAAGAAAGAAACCTCATTGGTTTAAATCGCATTTTATTAAGCGCTCAATATAAAGTATATTGCTTATTCCCGTCCATTGAATGCCGTCAAACAACGATCGCTGGTTCGAATCCCCGTCTGAGCATCCATATTCTCGTTCGTCGTATGTTTAAAGACATTAATTCCTAACTTAAGAAAGAAACCTCATTGGTTTAAATCGCATTTTATTAAGCGCTCAATATAAAGTATATTGCTTATTCCCGTCCATTGAATGCCGTCAAACAACGATCGCTGGTTCGAATCCCCGTCTGAGCATCCATATTCTCGTTCGTCGTATGTTTAAAGACATTAATTCCTAACTTAAGAAAGAAACCTCATTGGTTTAAATCGCATTTTATTAAGCGCTCAATATAAAGTATATTGCTTATTCCCGTCCATTGAATGCCGTCAAACAACGATCGCTGGTTCGAATCCCCGTCTGAGCATCCATATTCTCGTTCGTCGTATGTTTAAAGACATTAATTCCTAACTTAAGAAAGAAACCTCATTGGTTTAAATCGCATTTTATTAAGCGCTCAATATAAAGTATATTGCTTATTCCCGTCCATTGAATGCCGTCAAACAACGATCGCTGGTTCGAATCCCCGTCTGAGCATCCATATTCTCGTTCGTCGTATGTTTAAAGACATTAATTCCTAACTTAAGAAAGAAACCTCATTGGTTTAAATCGCATTTTATTAAGCGCTCAATATAAAGTATATTGCTTATTCCCGTCCATTGAATGCCGTCAAACAACGATCGCTGGTTCGAATCCCGTCTGAGCATCCATATTCTCGTTCGTCGTATGTTTAAAGACATTAATTCCTAACTTAAGAAAGAAACCTCATTGGTTTAAATCGCATTTTATTAAGCGCTCAATATAAAGTATATTGCTTATTCCCGTCCATTGAATGCCGTCAAACAACGATCGCTGGTTCGAATCCCCGTCTGAGCATCCATATTCTCGTTCGTCGTTTGTTTAAAGACATTAATTCCTAACTTAAGAAAGAAACCTCATTGGTTTAAATCGCATTTTATTAAGCGCTCAATATAAAGTATATTGCTTATTCCCGTCCATTGAATGCCGTCAAACAACGATCGCTGGTTCGAATCCCCGTCTGAGCATCCATATTCTCGTTTTCCTCAAATCACTCCAGGCGAATATGGGCTAGCAAAAGAGCAATAAAATCGACAGCTGGTACTAGGGTGGTGAAGCTGAGGTTAGCTCTGGTTCGAACCCCCGTCTGAGCATCCATATTCTCGTTTTTTCTCAAATCACTCCAGGCGAATATGGACTGGCAAAAGAGCAATAGAATCGACAGCTGGTACTAGGGTGGTGAAGCTGGGGTTAGTGTAGGAGAGGGGGGAGGGAGGGGGGGGGGAGGGGAGGAAAAGGGGGCGTGGTCAAGGACAATAGGGGTGTAACTGAGGTTAGTCAAGTGGCCCTCAAGTCAAGTGGTTAGTCAAGTGGCCCTCAAGTCAAGTGGTTAGTCAAGTGGGAGGGGGGAGGGGGAGAACAATATAATGATACAATGTATCAAATTCTTTTGTGTGGGCTCACTCCCCCCTTTTATCCCTACTGCCGTTGTCTTTTAAGAAAGTACTAGACCTTACAAAGGAATATATCGAAATGACGGCCAAAGAGGTATAAGGTAAATAATCTGTTTCCTTTATTCTCTTATTTTAACAAGACAGTCAAGGATTGGAATACCTCAACCACTAAACGAATTTACCGTAAATATGTGCGTAACAGCTTAAGCAGCAGTGTAGAGTGATTTACATCGGGACACGAGATACGTAGGAATTATATATTTATTATACATAGAAGTTTTTTTATGGATGTCGACGTTTCTCACTTCTCGATTTCCATCACACCCGGTTCCACCATTCGCATTCCAGAAGTCCTCTGTTTAGCAAGGCTTTCTCTACGTCTTTTTTCCAGATGCGCAGTGGCCTTCCTCGTTTCTTTCTTTCTGGTGGTATCCAGTCTCAAACTGTTTTTTTGGCCATCTGGGATCTTTCATTGGCTGAAGGTGGCCATATCATGTGAGGCGTTTTCCTTCGATAGTGTCTATAATGGTGCTTTCTACATTCATCTTTCCTGTTGTTGTTGTTGTTGCTTTAGGGCGCGTCGACAGCGAGGTCACTGACGCCCTTCATCTTTCCTGATTGCATCATTCCTGACATGTAGTTTTGATGTACGACCACTGCATCTCCATAAGTCAATTTAAGCGATAGCAATCTAGCTTTATCCCGTTTTGCTTTATCCCACGTCTCTGAACTATATGTTGGGGAGAGCAGGGCAAAATGGCCATTGCTGGCAAAGCGGCCATGGGGTTCCAACACCGATAAAGTAGGGTATTATTTTTAAAATTATGGTCTCCGCTTTGAGCGAATCATATTTTAAGAAAGAATTGTTTTTGTAATTCAAACCAGAAAGGGTAATGTATCAATATTTCTAAAATATTTGTTTTGCTCACCAGCCATTTATCTTCCCTTCACACCTACCTGAACTCAATAAATGAGGAGTCATTTCAAAGGTCATAGTCTCCTGTTTGGTATATCATAAATTAAGAAAGGAATTTTTCAGAAATCGATCCTTAATGGGCGAAAGTATCATTATTTCTAAAACTTTTTCCTGTCACAAACCATTCAACTTCCTTCATACTTAAGCAAAATAGATAAATGATACATCATTGTAATTTAGGATAGGGGGAAGTTGGGTGTGTAGGGAAATTGCCACCGGAGCGTGTGCTCCATTGCAATTAAATTAAATTAAAGAAATCTATTAAAGAATCATTTTAATTATTAATGTCTTCACTTTGGTAACATCGTAAATCAAGAATGAAATTTTCTGAATTTGCCCCTTAAATGGCAAAATTATAAACTATCGAAGTCACGCAAATGAGACAGTTCGGAACAAAGCCACTAGGCTTCGCTGGCGTCGCTAAGGATTTATTGCTTTAGCTGTAGATAGCAGCACCATATATCACAGATATATCAACAACGACCGATCGCGTTTGAAACTGCACCCACAGAAAGCACCAGGGCGTGACGAGATCAGCAACACCCTCCTCAGGCACCTACCACCAGAGGCCTCTGTTCACCTCGATGCTATCTTCAATGCCATCTTAAGAAGTCAGCATTACCCTCAACTGTGGAAACACGCTATAATTGTGGGTATTCACAAGACCGGAAAAGAGAAACATCTACCCCAGAACTACAGGCCCATAAGTTTGCTCCCAGCCATTAGCAAAGTGTTCGAACGGCTGTTATTAAAACGCCTGTCTGCATTCATCGAAGACGCCAACGTTATTCCAGATCACCAGCTAGGATTTCGACGTGGACACTCCACCACCCAGCAGCTGATTCGGGTTGTTGAAGCAGTGACCCACGCTTTCAACTTCAAGAACTACAGCGCCATGGTACTTCTTGACATTTCGCGCGCCTTTGACTCCGTGTGGCATCCGGGGCTTCTGCTCAAGCTCTACGAACAGGGTATCCCGGGGCCATACGTGAAGCTACTAAAATCCTACCTCACCGGCCGGACCTTCAGCGTAAAGGTGGACAAAGCTCACTCCTCTACCAGGAACATCGAGGCAGGGGTGCCGCAGGGCTCTGTGCTTGGGCCCGTGCTATACTCTCTTTACACTGCCGACGTTCCGACTAGCAACGGTGTTCTGACAGCTACTTACGCCGACGACACTGCGTACTTAGCCTCCAGCCGCAGTAGAGCACTGGCCACCCGACGGCTGCAGGAAGTCCTACAAGTAACAGAGGCCTGGGCTAGGAGGTGGCGTATTGATATAAACCCCACCAAGACCCAAGCCATCATATTAACCAAACGACTTGGTGCCCGTCAACCTACTCATCCTGACACAACACTTCGCCTACATGGCAGAGAAATTCCATGGTCCATCACGGCACACTACCTGGGGGTGACTCTAGACAAGAGACTGAACTGGTGTAGCCACATCAACGAAGTCCGTCGGAGAGCAAGCACCAGGCTCCGCAGTCTTTACTCCATCCTAAATAAGGATAGCAAGCTTGCCCCTTCAACAGGAGTCAAGATCTATACATCGCTCATACGCCCAATTATGGAGTATGCATGTCCTGTGTGGGCATACGCCAGCGACAGGCAACTCAGAAAACTCCAGATTATTCAAAATAGAGCCCTAAAGAGAACCCTACACCTCCCGTGTCGGTTCCCCACGGATGAACTCCACGAGGCCGCCGGCATACCTAAACTGAAGGAAAGATTCCGCCAGCTGGCTGAAAATTTTTACAACAGCACCAGACAATGCAACAACCCTGCGGTCAACTCGTTTGGAAGCTATGACAACGGCTTTGACAGGCATAGAATACCGCTCAGTATATTAGCAAACTGACACCCATCAAGCAGACACACCTAAAGTTAATAGTATTGTAACCCCTTCGTGATGTTGGAGGCAATGTCTACGGACAAATACTCCACCCTCCACCTGCCTGAAACCTAAGGCAGTAAAGGTGCCATGTGTGTGCGTTTTTGCTAGATACTCGTATCACCACTACATATCACAGAGACAGCAATAAACAGTGCGTAGCTTTTTGAATATTTGTGTTCTGTTATACAATTCTTGAAATTTTCACACGGGCTAAAATCGCACTACCATTAGATAGCAGTACCACATACCACAGAGATATTGATATACTATGTGTGCTTTGTTCAGCTTAGTTGTATTCAGGTGAGGTCTATCTCAGTTCGGCTTCTGGGAAGGGATAGCTTCAGGTGTTTACGTGAAAGAAGAGGGCTGCAGGATAGCATACATCAGTTGAAATCAGAAAGATATTGTTACAAAGACCTATCTCGCTATTCGTGGCATTGTATTTGCGAAATTTTCGCACTGTTTATCTAGTAAGATATGACGTACATAAATAAGAAGCAAATAGTGATTGTTCAAATCGCTGCAGACCAGAAATTAGCAACGAGAAGTGAATTCGATATCAGCTCGATTAGATCTATCACAGAAGAATGTGAATCGAAGTTTTGTGCGTCTCCATATCGCAGGATCCATTTCGTACAGTAACACCGGGACGTAACTCGTTAAGCCATAATAATCCATTTTCAAGATGGCCAGGGGGAAGGTCTTCCTTTGACATTAGCAATTCTTTGAAATTTCGACTTATGCTCAGCACGGTTGAAGTCATGCTTGCTTTCGTTTACTCTGCAAATTCTCTAGACCTTCTGGGGAAGTTATTCCTGGCCTTAAGACGAGGTCCTGCAAGGCAACAACAATAAAAAGGATGGCCTTCAGGTGTAGATTCCTTAGTTTCCTCCTTTCTAAATGGCGTTTCATGTTAGGAATTAAGAAATAGGCACAGCATAACATTTAGGTATATTGCATCGGCTCGTTGAAATTAGTGATAGAGAAAGATCAGTTTATTTTATTTACAAAACACGAGCATTGAATAACTTGAAGTTATATCGTCGACCTTAATTGACATAGAAGTTTAGTCGTTTGTATCGCGGTACCGATGTACCAACTGTTCGAGCAGACACAACACCTTACCGTGTGGGGAGAGTCAGGATTCGAGGGAGGGGAAACCTGTCTCAAAACCATTCATCCCCCCATCTGGACTCTCACGATAGCATCTCATGTTAACAACTGTTTCAGTTATTACAATAAGAAACCTCATTAACTTTGTGCTTCTGTAAATGTTGATACAGTGGCTTGATGCGACGTACTTTGTGGCACTAAAAGTCAGTGGGTTGATAGTTATTTCATCGTGGCCTCCTGTCAGTTAACCTACGGTGAAAGAGCGTTATATTAATGGTCCTCGACATCAATGAATTTTCGTGCAACTTCCTCCTTGTCCGGTGGTAACTTTTATGGCATTTATCTAGTCTATTCTGTTACCTTATCAGAGTTACAACGTTTTCAAATATTTTCTAGTTTCTTTACGCTTCACTTTTTAGTACTGAATCAAAATTTATAAAACGTATTGAAGTCAAAATATTTGTTCAATAGATGAATTAGGAGATATATGCAATATTATTGATGGAATTTCGTGCCCGATCGCGCTAGTAGCATCTGTCGCCTATACAGTGATATCCAAAGACACATAATGCTATCTTTAGTCAACTTTTTCCTTAAATTCGGCGACTATCAGTCCATTACCAACAACTGCCGTGCCTATAAAAATAGCAGTGAGACGCCATTCCTATCTACCCTGATTCGTACAACGGCGCTGTACTTGTGATGTGACGTAGCCGCCGACCACTCTGCCACCTTGATCTGCCTCCACGGCAAGAGGGTGCTCGATGGGGAGACATCAACATATCATGGTCAGAGTTGCGTAGGCTGTTTATATGAGGTCTTGATGAATGACCGTCAACACTAATTGTAGTCGACGTTATCACAGTGATTCATATTCTAATCCTGACACGTATCCCCCGTAACATCTGGTTTGTTTAGCAATGTCCTGGTCACTATTTTTTTTTAAATTGCGATGGAGCGCGCGCTCCTGTGGTAATTTCCCTACAAACCCATTTTTCCACTTTCCTGTATCCACCTACTTTTGACCTCTACAAATTTAAATTCTTTCAACGTTTTTGGTAAATTATTCCAGTCCCTGACACCTTTACCCAAATAAAGAGAATCTTCCTACACCCTTGTGCCTGAAATCGAGTGCCAGCTTGTGGTCATGGTCATCTTTTCCCTTCCATTACACTACTTTTCATACCTATTGCAATATCTTTCCATGCCTCATCGCCAGTATATGCCTTGTACACTCCCATGACCCTCCTCATCCTCCTCCTGTCTTGCAATTAATCCCATTCCAGCTCTTTTATCATATCTGTTACTGATTGCATCCAGCGATAATTTTCAGAAACAAATCTAGCAGCCCAATTTTGCACCCTCTCCAACTCCTGTATTTGATACCCAAAATGAGGGTCCCATACTACACCACTATAATCAAGCAATCTTCTGACTAAAGTTTTGTAACCCAATTTCTTTACTTCTCTTGTATATCCCCTCATCACTCTCTCCAACAACTGAAGGATTTTGAAACCTTTACCTACAACCTGACCAGTTGAGGTCATGTTATGCTGTTCATTTATTGCTACCGATCCTTGAACAGATGGTGTTTAGTAAAGTCACTTGTAAGAATATAAAGCTGTAGAACTGAACGGCTCTCTCCGGAACAGGACGTAAAGTCAGATATGTATCTCGATACAGTTAGCTAGTCAAAAAAAAAAAAAAACAGCCAAATATCAAATCGTTCACAAGTGAGGTGTCCTGTAAAATTACGCCCGTGCGAACAGAAGACATCAGTCCGACTGACCACCCATGTTCTCGGAGTCAACCCTCGCTCATTCAACAGTGCTTACTACAAATCTGTCAACATTGTTAGCACACAAACCCTTTGTTCTGTTACACTAGCTTTTAAATTTTCCCTACGGTCAAATAGCTCAATTGAATAAGGCTCAGCGCTTATCGCACCATTATGCTGAATACAAGAACAAGAGAAGGTTAGGTTTCCTCGCCCCTCCTCTAAAAAATACGGGATACGCGTAAAAAAAAGTTATGTCTTTTTGCCAATAGTACGGCATGCTGGGCGACACAAATAACACTATTAAAACACTACAACTGGTCGCATCTAAATTGCAGGAGCAATGGATATACCCCTCTGGATAATGCATCGATATCGAATACAGACGTGGCCGTCATTTCAGTTTTTATATATTTTCATTGGGTATTTTCGGCTTAAAAAAGTCATTGGAACAGCGAGAAAATAATGTGCAACGAACAAAAAGGAAATCGGCGAAGGTCTTTATGCCCACCAATGTGGCTGTGCCGTTGAAGCACCATCACCCTAGACTGGAGAGGTACGACGGGATCCTGTTCAAATACTCGATCTAGACTACCGGCCTTCCTGATTATGGTTTACCGCACTCACCTGGGCACGAGGCTCTCGTAGAGAGAGATACAATGCAGCCACCCACCAGATAGCCAGGAGTGTGTGGAGTACAGAGGAACCCTGACCTTCACTCTCTCCAGGCTGCAGAGACACCTGTTAACTGTCTGACTCAGCTGACGTCAGAACTTGCCGTCATCCTCTTCTGAACAAGGGCCAATATAAACTCTCTGCAAACACGACGGAGCTGCTCAATCATCCAATGATTTTATTGAGTTAAACATTCCTCTTTTACCACTGTCAATCGAATTTAAAAAATCGCTTGGAAAGCAGTTAAAACAGAGCCTGACTAACATATGAAATCAGGTAAGTAATATAGAGTGGTCTAGTGGCTGGGGACCAGTAGATTCCCGCTTCGATTCGCGGTCGCGGCTGGAAATTTTATGGCCTTCTCCTCTGCCAAAGCTTTATTTTGTTATGTGATGTGAAGTACACTAAAACACTCCGTGGTTCGGATTCCACGTAAAACTGCAGGTCTTCTATACCTGATAGGAATACCAGGTTAGGTTATGGTAGTCACGACAGAGGCTCATGCCCGGCAAATCGAAACTCTGTTAACCGGCGCGGACGGCCGCACTACCCTCTGGGGACTCCCGGCCAAGTCATATGCCTTTTTTTTTTTAAACTAGCAGATTTTTTTGCTTTAAAATGGTGTTTGGCCTACTAACTCATACAGTCAGCTCCGGTATTTTTTAATCCAAATTACCATTGTTGTACATATCGTACATTCCAACTGTTTTGTTGCTGTTAATGTAGATAGCAATACATCACTTAATTATAACCATCCGTGGCCTTGACCGGACTCGAACCGGCTGAAATTTCACATTAATTGAAATCTTCATAAACATTTATAAGTAAAGAGCTTATAAATTATTTAAGGATTTTGCATTTTAGCGGCAAACAAATGCTACCAATAGTTACCTCATTCGTGAAATATTTAACATCGATTTCTCAGGGAAGGGCCATTTATAGAAGTGTTAAAGCGTAGTTTTATTAGTGACATCCTACAACTTTTGCTAATTAACTCTGGTGTTATCTCGTACAATACTTGTAATGATAAATATTTATCATTGCAAATGTATACAAGTAATTTGCAAGATGATTCAAGTGAAGCTTTATTAGGCGTGGTAGGGAGAAATTTGTTAGCGTTACGTGTTATATACTAAGCGCGCAACCGCGCCTAACATTCTGCGCATGCGCCCTTAAATGTTGAAGCTTAATACCCTCAGTGAGAATCACGTGATGACGTCACACAATATACAGAGGAGTCGCCATTATTACACGGTGAGGCCTGTATTTTAGTGGTTTTTTATTTATTTATATTCGTTCGATATAAATGGTTTCATCATATTCTCTGATCGCTGAAATCACGTTTTATCGCTATACAGTTAATTTATTAATCCAGAAATATTAGCATTCGTCTTTACAACTGGGGGGAATGTGTTATTTAAGCATTTAAAAATTATTTAAGTTATGAGCCAGAAAACTGCGTTGAACCGGCCATTTTTGACGAGCTAAGAAGCTAGTTATTAACGAAAATTTGTTGTAAAAACAGTTATCAAATAATTTTCCCCCAAGATGTTCTCTAATATAAAGCTTCTAAATATTAAAATACAGGCTAAGGGCAGATGCAATACTCTATAATCTAGCAACGTGTGCTTTAAATTTTTATTTATTTTATTTTGTTTACGAGGATAACTTGGACAAATTTCTTATTTACTGTACAAGTACAGTGTACTATCATCGTTCGCCCACTTGAGTGCGAAAGAAACATAAAACACACACACAAGAATATTTACAAAAATACATAGGAGTTTCATTTCTTGCGCGTGTACACGGTGATACATGCACCAGATACGCTTTTGATAATTGTGAATTGCAATGGTATTTTTGATTGTTATCAACTATTCCGTGAGATAGCTCCGTAGTTGTAAAATATCATAGCTCGCAGTAATACACTGCGCACATTTCCAGCAGTCCCACTTCGTCGCAAACAAGAGGACGTCTTCAGTTTGACACCTCGACGTGCTTTGTCAACAAACATAGTGTACACAATGAGTGGCCTGTCCAGTGTTTGGGTTCTGAGCTGATGCCGTCATAACCAAGATACAACAACCAATAACAAAAGAGCATTAAGGTGGAGCGAGCTGCGTCGCATAGCACTAATATAGTGTTTACTGATGCTGTTTTCCGCCCTTTCTCGCCAACCCCTTATAACCTTATAACAAGCAGCTGAAAATAAAGAAGTTGGTTTGACCTGAAATCCCGAGAGAGCCTGCACCTCGGATGCTCGCACTTTCGAATCCCGAGTCTGGCAATGTTTAATCGAGTGTAGAGTTCGTTTTGGGAGCTTTTGATGCGGTATAAATAACATAATATGTATAGGAAGTTTTCAGTGCTTAATATAGAACTTACAGTTATTTTTTTTTTTTTAATATTCATATAGCAGATTTTCAGAAACAGGCTAAAATTGGACCAATAATAGTTTGATGAAAAGTTCACTCGAGCTGTAAGCTACAAAAGTAAATGAAGAAATTTTTGATGTAGTTTATCTTTGTTAAAATTCACCAACGATAACGAATTCATTCTTTGACCTTCAGTTACTTCATTTTTGCCTAAGCGAGTAGTCCTTTTGTAAAATAGACAGCAGAATAAATGATTTAAGAAGAAACAGATAGCCAAAACAAAATATTTGTAAAGTAGGGAATACCGAAAAAATTAATACACGGGCTGCTATTTGTATTTCAGGGAAGGAAGAATACAGAAACTGATGTACAGGGCAGAGGAACCAGAGGCCATATTTAAGAAAGACGGTGATATACCATAGGTATAATGCTATTTGATCACTGATCCCGAATGTTGAGAAAATACGTGTGAGGAATCCGAAGTGTGATCGGATTACTTGAAAATAAGTACCTTAATAATTTGCTCGACATCGGTTATGACTGCTTGCGATTTTAATTAAGAAGTTGGACGCCAGAAGGGTTAATTTGTATGAATATGAATTTATATTTGAGAAGTAAAATTTAATTTTAATAATTTAATTCCGTTCGAATGGCTGGACAACACTATTGTACTTGTATTAAAACCCACAAATTTGCAAATGAGATATAAACACGTTTAATTATTGTTTGACGAGTAATTCTGTGAACTTTACTGATGTTTTATAATATCGAATTCACAAGAGGACACGTAACTAAAATTAATAATTACGTGAACATAAGCTTATAAATTCACAAATAACTGAGTCAGGATGGATGGATATTCTCCATCTGTATATATAAATACAATGATTAATTACAGGGCTAAACAGGATTCAGATGAACCACGGCGGGAATTTAGTCACTACCCTGCGATGATAATCCAACGTGCAACACCGTGGCGCATGGATCTCCACCACTGCGTGAAGATTGCTTAGGCTACGGTTACACTGCAAGCTATTTCGCCCGAATAAACAAATCCATACAAACAAGTGCAGGTGGTTGGGGAGCGTGCACAAACTACGTGGCTCGGTCCAGGGGGGGGGGGGTGTGGCTGGAAGGCTACTCTGGGCTACGGGGGGGAGGGGGGGTTCCGAACCAGACCACGTAGCTTTCCTTTCATAACATTTTTCACAGTTAAAGTGAAGAACAGAACACACAACAGCATGTGAATATTTATTTCCCTCACTTAATTATCACCTTACGTAATTTACAATCGTCTGAGAAGATAAAACAGTACAAAATGTCTACTGGAATCAAAAGGGGAAAAAGCTAGATGCTACGTGGGGAGGGGGGGGGGGGGGAGAGGCAAAAGCCACCTAGGGCTACGTGGGAGGGGGGGGAGGGAGGGTTCACAGGAGGCCAAAATGGAGCTACATGGTTTATGCACGCTCCCTTACAGGAAAAGCGAATAGGTCGCGCGAATCGCTTGTTGTCGCTAGTACTTCAAACTGGTTAGTTTTCTTCCCTCGAATGGAGCGATTCCATTGTACGCTGAGGCAAGCGCTGTAGATTCCGCCTAGTTGTAAAAGGTTTTATTTCGCGCGAATCCATCCCCGATTATTGCAGATGTATTTAAATATTATTATGGATAGTGGAAAACTGATATGTTTGGTGTTTGAGATAAGAATATTGTGGATTTTCAGATGGTGAAATACATTCTCTAAAGCTACACTGCTTTCTTATTTCTTACTGTATTGCAAGGTTTCTTAAACTCGTAACTCCAAATACACATACAAATTTTCCCAGGCAGTGGCAAACCCCCTCAAAAAATTGGTATTTTTTTTTTTTTTTTTTTTTAAATAAGTATTTTATTTTACAAAAGTAATACAGTCACGTGTTATTAATGAATGTAACTGATGGGCTTGTTTCTTGCAGCAGGTTGAGTCGATTTTAGGAGCATTTTGCACATGTTCATTCTCCGTTTACCATTGTACGTGTTGCTCTTTCGAGACAGCTATAGAGTAAAACATGTCGCGAACCCCATACGGACAGAGACAGAGTTCGTATATCCCTCTTTGAGAAACCATGCTCTTTTTCATTCAATATATATGATTAAGTATCGTAAGTCAAAAGATAATATTCTTAAAACTTAATTGGTTGGCTCTTTAATTCTTCAAAAATTTGAAAATATTCATTCAAATGGTGATTCAAGAATATTTCATTATACCCTGAATTGCCTCTTTCTCTTTTCAAATGGAAACAAGTTTCAAAAATGGGTTTTCACTTTTCAGCTAAATAAAATTCTTCTTCAATATCCATAAATTTTCACCAGTCGCGTCTGATCCTCTGGTAAATATAACTAGACAACTAAATACAATCGAGCGAAAACTGAAATAAATCACATCTTCCGGCGACTTCGTACGCGCGAATACGCTTGAACTGTAACCACTACTTCTTCGCGTGAATTCGCTTGCAGTGTAACCGTAGCCTTAAAAAGGTACGCACTCACTACGGCGGGCCCGTCGCATCGCATCGCAGAAATGCGACAAGCAATCGCTTACACTGATTCTAATGGAACAACGCACACCACAGGGCGGGTCGAGCCGAGTCGGGGCGGGGCGGGCCGCGTCGCGTCGAATTGTCGGATTGCTTCCCCAAGCGTATTTTTCCGCCTGTGCCCCCAGATGCGCTCAGTCGCGACTAGAGATGGTAGGTCCGGATGGATGCAGTTCCGCGGACCTGTATCACTTGCGCTAGGGATGGATGTACATCCGAGAGCTTGTCGGACCTGCTTCCAGTCGGACCTGTAACAGCGCCACAGTTCTCGCGTGCCGGAGGTTGAACCACGGCCGGACCTGCAACCGCGGAGCTGGAACGCAATTTTTCATTACAGTTCCGATTTGAAATCTGTGTTCTGAAGAGTTTAATGTCATTTACTGCACGATTGGATTACAGTTCTGTTTAAAGATGAGATTATAAATGAAAAACTATTTCTTAATGTCTGACTACTAGTAGATAATTACAATAACTATTAAATGCCAATGGGTAGCTAAACCCGGTAGTACATTTTTATTGGTCGGGTTCGTGCTTCTAAGGTGAGGAGTGTTTTTCGTTCTAAATAAGAATGGACTTATAATTTAACTTGTAATTTTAATGCGTTGTAGTATTATTAAACTTTTAACGTTCAGTTTGATTTATCACAAAGTGTCTAGAATTTTTAACTTTCTGAATTCTGATGGCTTAAGGACAAATCAGATAATACATTTAACATCTCTTTATTGCAGAAACACGGTTCGTAGAGTTTCCAAGGAACATTATACATATCTATACTAATATTATAAATGCGAAAGTAACTCGGTCTGTCTTTGTCTGTTTGTTACGTTCCTTGGGCTAAACGGATACTCCGATCGTGATGAAATTTGACGGGAATATGCTGTTTGACATTAGGATCGAGATGGGATACTATATTATGTATAAATAAGAACATATTATAATTAAATTATGAAAACTATCTCAACTGTGAAAGACAAACGCATAATATATATCTATATTTGTAATGCGCAATCGCTTCCAGCATTGTTAGGGTGGCGTAATGGTAACGAGTTTGCTTATTATTAATCCTCCAGCGTTGCTTCGGGATCTAATCCCATTGGGCACAAATATTTTTATGAATTGTTTTTCATAGTTCGAGCCAAGTCTAGGATTTTACAGTAAGGATACCATGTTCTGGCAAATCTTTGGCGCTAGAAAGCGTTAACTTTATTCACGCTATACTGGTTCCACAGGTAGTTTTTGTGTGATCTTAACTAATAATATTGTGTATGCGAAAGTGAGTCTCCATCTTTTTTATTTTACGTTTTGATGAATATATGTTTATACCGATGACAAGGAAATACGTTGTATATTTGGGAACGAAATAGGATACTTTTTCCGATATGAATAACAGTTTTAGTCATGAGACAGGTTCGAAGGTAGAATGGTATATCGATGGCGTTCCCGTCATATTATGCCGACTCAGTGTTGTTTGGGACATCTTAGATAATTTTCAGCTTTGTATATCCAATTCTAACAATCAAATTCTAAATCCACGCGTACGAAGTCGCGGGTAACAGTTAGTAATATATATAAATGATTATGTGGCATTATTGCGAGCGACTGTGCTGGCCGCTTTTACAGAAATATTTTATAATCCAGTCGTTTCTAGAACTTCTAACAATGGCTCAAACAATCGGTTATTATTACTAAGAATTAAATCTTGATTAAAAATACAGATAAATTGGAAATAATATTAAATAAAATTACAAATAAATTAAAAGTTTCTGAAATTGCACAAAATAAAATAAAGATTTTGAAAGCACCAAAAACACGTTATGGTAGCTGGCAAAACATAAATATTACTGTTTGATTAAAATGCATTGTATCGCACTCGATTTAGCACTCACGTCAACGTTTTATTCACTCAATCAAAATAGTTTCACATAGTATACAGAGCAAAACACTATACATAATATAAGAACAAATCTCACGTAATTTCTCCCTCACAGTTTAAAATAAGTTATACTTGCAATTTTGTTTTTTGTTCATTTATAATAAACTGTTTCTTAAGCTGGTATATTGTGGAAAGGCAATATTTATCTCAAGATGTTGAGTCTTGAATAATTTCATTTTTAGTAAAAAACTAACAGTTAACAAAGACTTTCGATTTTTTTTAGTAGTACTTAAACATTATTAAGAAATGATTTCATTTTATTCTTATAGAAGTCCACAGAAATTTTACTTTTACTTTTACCATTATCAAGTCTGATTATGCTGTGATTTTCTAATATTACGTACAATTGTGAGTTTCAGACAAAAATAAAACAAAATTATCAGAATTAATATTCTTTCATTTCATAAATTAATGGATGAACACGATATAACTCATACTGCAGTTCTCCTTGGTAGGATTTGTATCCACCATACGCTCGATTGTAGGTTCGGACCCATACAGGTCCGCCGGACACGTATTTGGATGTAGGTCCATACACATCCAGTTCCGCCATACACTCCGCGCGCTCGATTGTAGAACCGGACCCATACAACTCCGCCGGACACGTAACTGGATGTAGGTCCGCACAGATCCAGTTCCGCCATACACTCCGCCCGCCCGATTGTAGAGCCGGACCCATACAGGTCCGCGGACTTGGAACCTGGATGCAGGTCCGCAGCGCTGGATGTACATCCGGACCCGACTCCTTTAAAATCTCGGACCTGCCCATCTCTAGTCGCGACCAGGTTTGCGATAGGAGCTACAATAGCCCTGATTGACTTTAGTAACTTGTATGTTCCTATTTCTGTGAATTAACTGCATTACTTCAACAAAATTGGCTGCAAATTTGCACGCAGCATGGTGGATGATTTTTGAAAAACATATAAGTAATTACAATCTGAAAATTTAATTACTTTATGCGATTTTAATAAAGATGAAAAGATTATAAAATTTCTAGCTCATGCTCACTTGTTCTTTGCTTGTAAGTTTTAACTTAAACTATTCAAACGTAATGGATAAAGAGCACTGCATCTCATTAGTAATAACTTTCAAAGAGTTTTATGATTTACAAGACGAAAAATATAATAACAAAAGAAAAAAATATGTTGGAGGAAATGGGAAATTAGTTAAAACAACCAGGTATAATATCATGTTTCGTATTTTATTTTTGTTTACTTTATTTTTTGTGTATTATAATTTTCTATCACTTCTTTGAACCCGCGTGTAAAGCTGTGTAAGTCAAATATTGAAATTTCTTTGTTGTCACTATCGTTCTTATCTTCTGCAACCAAATTCAGATATCGTTAATCAGAAGGTTATGAATGCAGCACGTGGCTAGTATTACTTTATTTATCTTATTAGGTAACATCGGCATTTTCCTTTCATAGATTCGAAACCTTCTGCCTATTATACTAAAGCAGTTATCGATCACCTTCCATAGTTTATTGAGCCTGTAATTGAAAGTTTGTTTTCTTCATTTCTTTTTATCTGATATTCTGGAATAGGCCTCATCTCGAAAGGGGAAAAGCTTCATCCACTACTATTACATACTGCATTTTATCTCAGTTGTCAACGTGCTAATTTAGTTTTCCTGCAGCCATTGCCTCACCTAAATTGTTGTGGCTAAATGTTTTGCCATCTTAATTTTTCCTGTCATATTATGCCGACTCGGTGTTGTTTGGGACCAATCCTTCGTTACCAAAAACTTTCTATATTCTGGCAAAGAAATTCTTAATCCACGCGTACGAAGTCGCGGGTATCAGCTAGTTTAATTATAATCCCAAACATGAAAAATTCTGGCACATATTTGCGGATTAATTACTTTGCTCCGGATTAAGCTATAAACCTGACATTTCTATACTATATAGAGGCAAACAAGTTTAACAAAAGCTTTAAATTTTACTTGTTTATTTGAGGTGGTAGTTAAACCAGCGACAATGCTCATTGCGAGGCTACCACGCACATCAATTGTTTGCAGAGATTGGGGCATTGTTGGTAATGATATTGCTGATTTTCCTTGTATTTATTCAATGGAAACCAAAACGTGAAACGTTCCGGTACATATTCATGGGCGCCGGCAGGATTGCTTCTAGGGGGGTGCACCAGGGCTGCATTGGTGCCCCCCCCCTATCGGCCCAAAAATTTCCGGGGTGGGCGGCCTTTTTTTTTTAGCTCTACTACTGTCCAGACGGCGATCCGGGATGTAGGGGGGCGCACCAGGGCTGCATTGGTGCCCCCCCCCTATCGGCCCAAAAATTTCCGGGGTGGGCGGCCTTTTTTTTTTTAGCTCTACTACTGCCCAGACGGCGACCCGGGATGTCAGGGGGGTGCAAGTGCACCCCCTTGCACCCCTCTCCCGGCGCCCATGTACATATTTGCAGGTTAATTGCTTTGTTCTGGATGAATCAGTATGCTCAAACCGTCGAACCTGTCTCATGAAGAGAATTAATTTCCAACATATTTAAAAACATAAAAACAAAAGAAGGTGCGGGGGTTCGGGGATGTGTGTGTGTGTGTGTGTTGGGGGGGAGGGTTTAACTAATGGCAGCTTTAATTCAGCTTGGTCTTTTCTTCTTTCTTAGCATGAGCATCCAATTCTTGGGTTCTAATAACTTTAGCTGCTCGTGCTCTGCTAGAGCTACACTTTAGGTTAGGTTTACACCCGCAAGGCATGTCAAAAAAGAAGACAAAATAAATTGGTGCCCGAAACTTTTCAAGCAGACACAAAATAATAGTACAGTGCTGAGCAAATCGAACTCTATATTAAATAATACGATTTTGTCTCTAAACGAAATTTAATAACAAATCATACACTAACAAATCGCGCGAGAAGCGCAGCTTGAGCAACCGATGTAACATTACAAACACACGTCACCATTCGATAAGTTCTAAAAATTTCGTGAATACAACTGTTATTCATACCGAAAAAAATATTTCCGGTGTCCTTCCTACAGATACATAGTATTTACTTGTCAAATTCCATCATTATTGGTATAGCCACTAAGTCGTCAAAACGTAACAAAAAGACAGATACCTACTTCTGCATTTATAATTTGAGTGCACGGCAGTGCACCCGACAAGTCGAGTCAACGGCGGCACTGCCTACCCTTTTCTCGAAGCGATTCGGGTCATTTTTGAACCTCAATTTCTTCGGTCGTATTTATGCTACATGTTTCAAATTTCTGTTATGCATAGATATCAGCAATCTTAGCAAACGTACTAAATTTTATTTCGATACTGGTCTTACTTCGGTTGTTGTTAGGATACAAACTATAGCGATTTTGTCACTCACTTACTCACTGACTGACTGATGATCATCAAAACTCTAAGGTTCTTCCCGTAGCCGTGGAAAGCTGAAATTTGCTACACAGATAAAATTTTACTCACATACTCGCATACCAACAAACTCGTAAATTTCCATATATCTACCCCTAACGTGAAATCGCTTCCTACCCTAATAACTTTATACACTTCAGATTTCAATTGTAGAGTGAGCTTACTAAGTTCAACTAATGTGTTAAATGTTACTTATTTGCCTTTCTTATTCTGGAAGTTATTGAAATTCAAAATTTTATTTTGACCACGACACCCCGGTATCAAAATCCCACGGTACCTCCAGCCATCCCAGAAACAAGTAATTTGGTACACATATATGATTTCACCCCAATATCATGAGAAAAGTCTAATATTGGAGTTTTCTCCCATATTTATTTAATTACAATCCCAAATATGAAAAATTCTGGCACATATTTGCGGCTTAATTGCTTTTCTCCCGATGAAGCTACATGGCTGAGAATTTTTAATGCAAAGAGATAAGCAATTTTAAGTGACATCTTAAATTTTACTTTGGTATTAAGCTTAGTTTGGAAGTTACTAGTAATTTATTTATGGTGGTAGTTAAGCCAGCGGCAATCTGCATTGCTCGGCATCAATTGTTTTCAGAGATTGGGGCATTGTTGGTAAACGTATAATTATGTCTTAAAATCTGAAATGTTCTTATTAACCGATTTTCAAGTGGAATCATTACATTTGAGCGGCGATTCAGGATAAGCGATAAACTGACAAAAATAAATGAGATCCCACAAAAACAATTCTTGTAAAAATAGGCCAAGTCTCGTGTTCGTGCAGTGACAAAAAGTTATGAGATCTTCCTCTGAGCCAAGTCTACAATTTTCAGTGTATAGTCACTTTATGAAAGAGAATGGTTTCTCTCGGTATCATAGATCGTTTATTTAGGATAAAAAACCTGATGACTTGGCCATTATGCATGTCATGTTTTAGTTAACGTGCACAAACTTATAAATACGTAAAGGCCAATATTTCCATCGCTCTTTTTCGAATTTGACAAATATATATATTATACCCTCAATTTAAGTTCAAATTATAACATGCATAATGGCCAAGTCATCAGATTTTTTTATCCTAAATAAACGATCTATGATACCGAGAGAAACCATTCTGTTTCATAAAGTGAAGTGATATACACTGAAAAGTGTCACTGCACGAACACGAGACTTGACCTATTTTTACAATAATTGTTTTTGTGGGATTCATTTTTCTGCATTAAAAATAAAGAGAACCGCAATTCGGTAGAACTGTTATAACATGTTTGCCATCTAATGTGCCTAAGAAATGCGGAAAATTCCTTTTTTAAATTAAACCCATTGCCTTTTCTGCTTAATTTTCTTCTTCTTCAATGACTATGTAAAAATAAGAGCCCTTTGTCTGATGTGTCAATTTGCAGTGCAGAAGCGGCTTAATAATCGTAGAGAACTGAAGGCGGTGACAATAAAAGAAATGCGAATCGCTGCGTCCAGAGGTGCGTTGCAGCATTTTCGTTCAATGCGATGCGATGCGGCCCGCTGTAGTGTGCGCGTCGCTCTGCAAACGGCTGTTTTCTCATGTTCGTCCGTTGTGACTGAAATTCAGTAGGCTCAGATCGTGATAAAATACAAGACCAGACGTACTGCTGGTGAGAACGAACAATCGTTAAGTTATCACTGACGACCACGGATGAAGTCAACTTCACCAGACGCTCGGAGTCCGATGTCGTGGTCGGGGAAGAAGTTTTTCTCCCCGCGTCAGTCTCTGTCCACCTCGTACACAATGCAGCGTCGGGGCGTAGCCATTCTCCAGTGGGTATATTCTGGAAAATTCTCTTGCTTCGCGTTTGGGCACGCAAGCACAAAATTATTCTCATTGGTGGGGTACTCCACACTCGCGCCTCCAAGCACGGAGGCCGTCCTTTGTTACGCATCGCATCTTTTATAAATGATGTTTTATAAAATACTTTCAGTGTAATTGAACACATTCATCCTAACAAAGTAAAAATAATCACATGGCGCAAGCAAAGTCACCGATGTTTTGTTTGAACTATAAAAACAATGAAAATCTTGATTCCTGGGTGTAATCAGAAGGAAATATTGTACAGTCAGAAACATCTACTGTAAGAATGGGAATAAAAGGCTGGACTTAGCTTAAAGATTATACAGCAAAGATTAGCCTTTTGAAGAAAGACTGGTCTGTCGATGACGTGAAAAAGAAAATCAATAGTTGACAGCTTTCTGGGTTAATAGCAGAGAGAGTGCACTCAGGTACGCGGGTACTGTGCTGCAGACGAATGTAATAGCTCCGCCACTAGCCATCGACTACAGCTCACTGCACATCAACTGTAAAAATAGACACCCAATAACATCGTTAGGTTCAGAGGTAATACTTATGGTGTCAAAATTTTTAAAAATATTGCGGTAAGCATTTGTTGGTCCTATATTGCAACTTTAGTGATAATGTGCTATGTCACACATTACAGTTCTTTCACTATATTTTGATGAATTCCTACCATATCAAGTTTTACAATCCACGGCCTAACCCAGACATATTTATTTATCTCATTTTTCTTCAATGAAATACATATTTTGACAGTTGGGCAAGAATAAAAGTTTATTCATTTCAGGGAACTATGATGAAAAATTTTATGTAGTGCAATGGATCTGATAAAATGTCATACTATTTCTTTTATAAAATAAATATGATAAAATCATGTGTAAAAGCTCTTTGTCATAGATCCTACCTGGCTGTTTTTCAACCTTTGAGAAGTAACTTCTCTGGTGGTTGTATGTCCCTTGAGACTTACAACCCTCCGTCTGATCTCGCCCTGCGTCCGGTCATCTATAGCTTACAGGGCGTTCTCTAGGATCGTACCCATCTCTCCGATAGTTTATTACTTTTTCTTCACTAAACTGTCATCATCACTCAAGTAATAGTACAGTGATAATGTGAGGTTCAGTTGTGTACTAGCCTATTGAAAATCATACGCTTGTAAGTTTTAACACGGAGCCCGACAAATGTTAACAAACTTTAATAAACGTACCAAGTAATAGGATAATTTGCAGATGTTAAGAGTGAATTGTAGGACAGGTAGAGGGAACCTACAGTGTAAAGCGGTTTGCAGTAGTCGTCAGTACTTTGAAAAATGTTTGGTAGAGGATGAAATTTATGTCATAATGCACCGTCTTTGGCAGCACGAGCGAAAAAAGTCTAATGAAAGGCGTCGTTTCGGAATGCTTTTCCCTTGGGTTTGAGTATTTATAGACAATCAGTTGAGTTGTGACTGCTCTATATTACAGGTTGTCTGTTCGTGTTAATAGTGTATGTGAGGACAAGATGCTTGGAAGTCCTGCGCCTGTTCAAGTCTCTAATCCAAATGACGCTACTCCAGCTCTGTTACCTTCACGCCAGCGATGTTGTCACTTCTCTACAGCCCATTAGTGTACGGAAGAAAAGAGACACTTGCATTAGGTTCAGAACGTGGACCATCACCTGTTTCTCATTAAGTTAGCACCGGAAGTTTGCCTTCCGGTGGCCGGGCAGCCTAACTCCATTTGCTGTGTTGAATGCAACAAAACCAGCAGGTTTAGTTTAATTTTTCATTACTGTTATTGATTTCTTTACGTTAACTTTTAAGTACCTCTACTGTGTCATTAGTGTAGCCTTATATGCCATTTATGGCTTTCAAATTTCTTCCAGATCAATCGCTTGCAATATATGTGCAACAGTTAAGCTGCACTGTTACACACAATTTATAAATTACATTTTTCTAAACATTTCAATGATTATATTGCTTCGAAATTTGAAGCTCTCACGTCATAGTTAAAGGTATCGGAATCCGATGTCTTCCAAACGCAAAACATTGGAGTTAACAGCGATTTAGCGCATATCACCTGAGACAGTCTCGCTTCTACGTCTTAACCTATTTGGCTGGATACTGTACGATCACTTGTCAGAGTTGTACTCTACGTTGTGAAACATCACAGGAAATTTCAGTATTGATCATATTTGCTTGAGATCTGTTTCGTAATACTTCTATATCTGAGTAGCACTCGTAATATGTTAAAGTGGTTTGTGTTACGCAGTCGACGTGGGCAGCAAAAATCGTGTATATCAGCTACAAACGGATCTGGATAGTATCTTCTTCGATTATCAAGATGGGTTATTAAACACACAGATTAAGAAAGTGAAGGTTTTGTGTGATTTCATAGTGGAGGAAAACCTGGGCGTTACAGTATAAAATGTAAATATTTTGGCATAACATTTAACAGTAAACTCACTTATGAAATTCACTTTGGACCGGTGTCGGGGAAAAGTTTTAAGGTCCTGCATCTATTAGAGAGGATGATGAGTCGTTGTGCCACGAATATATGAAAACTGGGGTACAAAACGTTGGTCATGAAGGTTTTGAGTGTGGTGAAGTAGAATTGGACTGCATTACGGGTATCACGTACATCAGTAACTACAAAGGAGGGCAGCTGGATTCCTTTGACGAAATTACCGTTGAACGCAGTCAGTAGACGATATCATAAAGGAATTGAGTCGTGAGTCATTCGAAGACGGGAGCCTGGGGAAAAATTGCTGGGTGTGTATATGGCATTAATTGGTGATGAGAACTCAATTGACATTGGGTGAAGAATTAGGAGCAGATGTGGAAAGGAAGAGACGGCGTTGACTATAAACTAGCATTCGATTTCAGGAAGTCGTGAGCTGTAATAAGTTACCTAGAAAGCTGTTGGACAGTTTACCGCAAAAAGTAAAAGAATTTTAAATCAAAATTCACTCAAATCAAAAGTAGGTGTGCGGGGAAATTGTCATCGGGCTATAAGTTCCATCACATTTGTCGCAGGAAAAGCTAATTCTACTCTGTGAAGGAGGTAAGGGAGCGTGCATAAACCACGTAGCTCCATTTTGGCCTCCTGTGAACCCCCCTCCCCCCACGTAGCCCTACGTGGCTTTTGCCTCTACCCCCCCCCCCCCCCCCACGTAGCTTTTTTCCCTTTTGATTCCAGAAGACATTTTGTACTGTTTTCTCTTGTCAGACTATTGTAAATTACATACGGAAATAATTAACTGAGGAGAATAAATATTCACATGCTGTTGTGAGTTCAGTTCCTCACTGTGAAAAGTGTTATGAAAGGAAAGCACGTGGCCTGGCTCGGAACCCCCCCTCCCCCCACGTAGCCCAGCGTAGCCTTCCAGATAACCCCCCCCAGGACCGAGCCACGTAGTTTGTGCACGGTCCCTAAGGGAGCGTGCATAAACCACGTAGCTCCATTTTGTCCTCCTGTGAACCCCCCTCACTCACACGTAGCCCTACGTGGCTTTTGCCTCTACCCCCCTCCCCTTCCCACGTAGCACGTAGCTTTTTCCCCTTTTGATTCCAGAAGACATTTTGTACTGTTTTCTCTTGTCAGACGATTGCAAATTACATACGGAGATAATTAACTAAGGAAAATAAATATTCACATACTGTTGTGAGTTCTGTTTCTCTCTTTAACTGTGAAAAATGTTATGAAAGGAAAGCACGTGGCCTGGCTCGGAACCCCCTCTCCCCCCACGTAGCCCAGCGTAGCCTTCCAGCCAACCCCCCCCCCCCCTGGTCCGAGCCACGTAGTTTGTGCATGCTCCCTAACGTATGAAACTCTAGGGCATCCTCGTCTGTATTGTTGTGTTGTTTGGGATCCATATAACAAGGAATTGATTGATATTATCGAGAATGTGCAGATAACTGCAATGCGCTATGTGTCCGATTAGGGCGCGTCCATAAACTGCGTATCTCGATCTGGGCGGGGGGAGGGGTTGCATGGATAGCTACGCGAGACTACAGTACGTGGGGAGGGCAGGTAGCTTTTCATTCACGTTAGTTATCACAGTTAAAACACGGCACAGAACACATAACATCATGTGCCTACTTATTTTCGTCAATTAATTTTCTCTGTATGTAGTTTAGATATACTGTACTAACATTACTTGGTCATAGCGTTGGGTTGCACGCGCCTGGTGCATTTGAACTAACCGACACACGGCGGCGCATTACGATTTGAAAAACATTGGACATGCCGTACCTAGACTCAAATTCGCTTACAGATGATATCAGGGATTTTCCAAGTCAGTGACACTTTTTGACGAAAGCGATATGGAACCACTGAAATTATAAATTAACTAGGAATCCCAAAACCTTATACTACGTCTCGTAAATTACAGAACTATATACATCGTTCCTTATATATTAAAACAAAGGCGCATTTCAAACTAACCACAACCTCCACTAATATTGCCGTT
Source organism: Vandiemenella viatica (assembly GCA_031002005.1). Classification (NCBI taxonomy): domain Eukaryota; kingdom Metazoa; phylum Arthropoda; class Insecta; order Orthoptera; family Morabidae; genus Vandiemenella; species Vandiemenella viatica. Next base: position 43,158,491 of record CM061920.1, on the reverse strand, counting down.
CGAAAATCAAAGGTTCATAATTTAATTAAATTTTAATTGTGATGGAGCGCATTCTCCGGTGACAATTTCCCTACAGAACCTTCTTCCCCATTCCTGCACCAACCTACATTTGCCCTGTACAAATTTCAACTTTAAATTCTTTCAACATTTATGGTAAATTATTCATCATTTCTCTTGGTAACCCTTACCTAAAAAAGAGAATCTTCCTACAACTTTTACCTGAAATCGAGTTCCAGCTTTTCCCTTCCATGCATTACTTTTAATTACACACATATCTTTCCATGCCTCATCACCAATATACACCTTGTACACTCCCATGATCATCTTCACCCTCCTCCTGTCTTCCAATTAATCCCATTCAAGCTCTTTTATCAAATCTCTTACTGATTGCATTCTGCTGTAATTTCCAGCAACAAATCTAGCAGCCCTTTTTGCACCCTCTCCAACTCCTGTATTTGATACTCAAAATGTGGGTCCTATTCTACACTACCACACTCAAGCAATGGTCTGACCAAAGTTTTGTAACCAAATTCCTTTACTTCTCTCGTACATCCCCTCATCACTCTCTCCAACAAGTGCAGAAATTTGTAACCTTTTCCCAGTACCTATCCAATGTGTCCTGCCCAGTTAAGCTTGTTATCAAATGTAATGCTAATATATTTACATTTCAAGCCGTCAACAAGCAATTCGTTCCCCACCTTATAATCATAATCAACATTTAGTTTTTTATCTGTGTATCTAATAAGCTGACTCTTCATTGCATTTATCTTCATTCCATGTTTACCAACCCAACTAAATATCCTGTCCATTTCACCTTCCAACAGTGCTCTACCCTCTTATATAGTATTATGTCATCTGAAAACAATCGAATTTCTGATAGTAAACAATCAACACAATTATTTAATACGAGTGGTCCCATACGCTATCTTGTGGCACTCCCATGTTTACTTCCAGTTCTTTTGATATTGAATTTCCTATCCTAACTTTTTGTTTTCTATTTCTTGGAAACTCTTCTACTCAGCATCACGCCAATAGTTTTTAATTTTATTTACCACAATTTTATGGCTCACTCTGTCAAAGGCCTTTGAAAAGTCTAGTGCAACACTATCAATTTGGCATGCCTTGTCCATTTCATCCTAAATATCTTGCATATATACTACTAACTGAGATTCGCATGAATATCCTTGCCTAAAAACATATTGCTGACTTGAAAACCAAATAGGATACCCACATATATTTCTAATATTGTTGCATGTCAATCTCTATATTAATTTACCTGCCACTGATGTCTAACTGATTTGCCTATAATTTTCGACTCTATTTCTCATCCCTCCTTTATGTACCGGTACTACTATCGCACTTTTCCAGTTCTCTGGTAAGCAGCAAGTATCCAGACTCAATTTAAATAATATTTCAGGGTGAGGTACAATGTCACATCCTGCTTTATTTAAGACATCTGTAGTAATTTTATCTACACAAGCCCCTTTAGGTTTTTTTTTCAGTTTTCTTAATCCTTTCATGATATACTCAGGGAGAATTTCAAATTTTTTGGCCTGGCCATTTCTAATTGTGTTGTTGAGCTCGTTCTCCGATTTAGACGCTCCTGCTTTTGATTCAATGTCCCTAATGCTCTCACTAAACCAGTGACTCAAAATCTCTGCCTTTTTCAAATCCTCAGTAACATCTTCTCCAGTAACTCCTTATCTATAAGCGACTAAGTGTATCGACACCCTCTCTTCTCCTCAGTTTTCTAACATAGTCATAGAAGTTTCTCGATACATCCGTCAATGGTCACCCTGCACTGACAATACTCTTCATAAACCCATCTTCTGCCACATTTTTGGCTATTATTAAGTCCTTGTTTAGTTATTTTAAATATTCGCTGCTACCGTGTCATGTTCTCTTCTTACCAACCTCTTTAACCTTCTCACCTCCCTATTATAGTACACAGGTTCTATACTTCCCGTTATTTTCAGTTTTGTAATAAATATTTCTTCCCCTTTTTTATTATTTCCTTCCATTTGCCTAAACATTCTCTAAATATCTCTCAAATATGTGTATCAATACATTCTCTGTACCATGATAGAAAGTTGATCGGTTAGAACTACTGTACTTACATGCGGCTGAAGTAATGACATCGGTAATATGGCTTCAGAGAAAGTATTAGAAATTTTAAATAAGTCTTAAAGATGATTAGTTTTAATCCACACAAAATTCTATTTTTAAAGCAGACATAATTGATGTAATCGTCATATCGTCAAAATAAAACCAATACCGAAACAGCAAATAATTTGACTTTTTTGGAGGATAATTATTATTGGAATTGCTTTTTCGCTATAGGACGTAAATAAATTCTTATTATTGAAATGTTTATTACTATTACTGTAATTATTGTTAAAGAAAACTCTTTCACTATAACACACTTGCATGCAGGTGAAGTCGCGGGTAACTGCTTGTAAGTTATTAAATTTTTGCTTTCATGCATTAGTACATACCTAAGGTAATAAATAAAATATTTCGGTACCTCACTCAAGCAGATAGATAATATTATAATGTCCGAATTACACAATGTTTACAGTAAGCAATGCGCATCATTAGCAATTCCGTTGTCTTGCCAAGTAGAAGTCTCTTCCAGAGCGTTACAAATTTTAACTGTCTCATGAAATTGTAGATGGCCATCATGCCTCTCAACGCAATGCGTCTCTTAGATATCTTGGATTTTAGCTTAAATTTCTTTTTAATTTTTTTATGCCTTTTAGCGGATGAATTGGCAAATGCTACAACTTTTTTTATTGTACCTGAGGTATTAACGGCAAGAAATGACTGGATGACATAGCTAACATATTATTCAAACATGATTGCTGCATATACAACTTATCAAAATTTGATACAGAGACTTTCAATTATTTTCGCTAGTACTTCATCTATCATCCGAAGCTCCATATTGTCTACATCGTTATCATACCATCTAAGCATATTGTAAGCATCACAGAGAGTCACAAAATACGATTGTGAATATATCTAAATGAAAGGCGTGTGATATGTCTGTTGTTTCATCGAATAAAATAGAAAAGTATTTAGTTACATTCACATTCAGTAAAATACTTTCCTAAATAATTTCCTTGCAAAAATCAATCAACTAATTTTCCAAAATTTTGCTGATGTATGTTGCATTAGTCTTAGAAGTCTCTAAATGATGCTGCTATTCAGTGTCACGAGATTCTACACGGAATTTTAAAAGTTCTCTAAAATTTCCTTCATAAACTACCACGCTGTCATAGCTTGCTTCTCTATCCAAAAATTCGTCACTGTCGCAATGGCCATGTAACGATAAATCTTGATGAACACAAAAAATTATCGTTATCGCAATTGGTTGTAAGCGTTCCTTATTTTCATAAACTTGTCATTCTTTGAATGCTAATTTGGTTAACAATATCAAGTTCAGGTTGTACTGAGTTCGCTGGTGAGATAGCAACACACAATTTTCACCAAGAAAATGATCGAAAGCGATTAACGGTTCTTTTATGAATCGTTTTAGAGGTATTTTTGACCGTGCGCCAAATCAAGGGCGTTATGTAAATAAAACGTAAGATTTAATGTGAAGGTCCTGGTCTTTATGTGATAAAACAAGCCAGTCAAACTTGTCAAGGTGTGACTTCTGTGCATATTTTTTGTTTGTTTTCGGTTTTTGATTAAAACACAGTGTTGGAAAATATAAATTGGAGAAGGCAAACAATGCTTTTCAAGGAATATAGCTCTTCTTGAATCGTCTAGGTTTTTTCTTACAAACCATCCAATATCTGAGGAAAATTTCGATTGAGAAAACGAAATTTTTATCTGATCAGAACTAGAAGTCGACGCACACGAAATTGGCATGTATGGAACAGCTTCAGCAGGAGTAATATTTTATTACTGCATCTAAGGTAGCTGTGTAAGCATCGATAGCACACATATTATCACATGTGTGCTCAGTATAGGTAAATTTTTCGGGTGTTTATAAATCTCAAACCTAGAATTCTTTGTAAAAGAATGAATCTATCTTTCTAAATGAGCCACTAGATGCATTACGTTTCGACCCACCAGCACCATCACCTTTTTCTCTGCATCCTACAGACAAAACACCCGTGCACAGCTAAGCAAAAATGACAACATTTGTATAAATACATCAAACGGTTTTGTGGCGAGGCTCGGCAATACCACCTAGATTAAGATGGTGTTGGGCTCGGTTGGAGCTACGCGGCTGTGACGTCACCGAACATCGGAAGCGCCGCTGCGAACGAATGGAGTGACGGGCTGCCGGACACGGCGAAATCAAAAGTTGGAATCGCGCACAATATTCAATTCAAAATGGGTACAACATAATATTATAAACAGCATAGAGACGCGTTGTGACTGTCGTGTATGTTTTTGTGAGATCTGGTCACCCATCATTCAAAGTAATCTTATTTATTTAAAACAGTGAGATTAAAAATACTATAAGAGGTCGACCTAGGCCATGCCCAAGGGGGGGGGGGAATCATAACTCCCATGACCCCTCCCCCGTGGATCCGCGCTTGGGTGACACTGCCTACCCTTTTCTCGAAGTGAATCGGGCAATTTTTTAACCTCAATTTCTTCGGTCGTATTCATGCTACATGTCTCAAATTTCTGTTATGCATAGATATCAGCAATCTTAGCAAACATACTAAATTTTATTTCGTTACTGTTCTTAAATTCTGATGTCATTGGGATTCAAACTTCAGCGATTTTGCCACTCACTGACTGATGATCATAAAAACTCTAAGGCACTTCCCGTAGCCGTAGAAAACTGAAATTTGGTACACAGATAATATTTTACCCACATATTATTAGAAAAGTCTGAAACTCTTAAATTTCTATATATCTACCCCTAACGTGAAATCGCTTTTCACACTAATAACTTAATAGAGCTTAGATTTTCATTGTAGAGTGAGCTTACTAAGTTTAACTAATGTGTTAAATTTTCCTTCTTTCCTTTTCTTACTTTGGAAGTTATTGAAATTCAAAATTTTATTTCGACCATGACACACCGACATCTAAATTCCACTGTACTTCCAGTAATCTTAGAAACAAGTAATTTGGTAAAAATATATAGTGAAGTGTCACACTGATTGCGGCACCAGAAAAGAGAATTAATTTATATTTATTAGAATATTATGAATTATTATTTAATGAGAAGATGGGAGCGAATCAATGTTAAAGGGAATAATGACGTTTATAATGACAAGTAGAATTAGCATTTACATTTATTTTACGCAATTACAGAAAGATGATGATGACTGAATTGATTTCTGCCTAGGCTGAATTATGAGTCTCTTTCCCAAAGTCGTGACAGGTTAACTACATTAGCGCTGTGGTGAGAACACACGCAATAGTTTATAGCTGTGCTTGCCACCAGTGGCGGATCCAGGGGGAGGGGGGCTAGGGGGCTGAAGCCCCCCCCCCCAAAAGCACCAAGGTCACCTTTGACGACATGGATTTTGAGGACTTTTTTTTTTTTTTTGCTCTACAGTTTTAATAAGGGCGAACCTCCCCCGAGTCAAGCCCCCCCCCCCCCCCCCCCCCACAAAACAAAATCCTGGATCCGCCACTGCTTGCCACGTTATCCTTTGAAATGGTGATGGTTGATGATACCGTGCTGGAATAAGCCTTCCATTCACGTGCGATCAGATGCTGGGATCGCAGATCGTCGACGAGCGCTGCTCCTTCAGAACTCGAAGTAGAGACGGCGGTCAGAGGATACGAACCAACGCTCCTCCGCCTCACACTAGCTGCGAAGACCAGATCGAACTAGCGTCGATCCTCCACACACTGGTCGTTGGTGCCACGCACGCGACACAATCAAAAGTTTCGCGAACGTGAACTCGCGGTTAAAACATTCGCGAAAATATCTGAACGTCTGTCCTATGCTGGACAGAGCGCTCTCCAGGCTCACACTTGTGTCGTCCACTTGAGTGAGGCCCCCCCCCCCCCCACCGAGCGTGGTGGGTGAATGGTTAACGTTCTGGCCTCGCATTCGGGAGGACGCCGATTCGAATCCCCGTCGGGCATCCAGATTTGGGTATTCCATGGTTTCCCCAAATCACTCCACGCGAATGCCGGGATGATTCCTTCAAAAGGCAATGGTCGAATTCCTTCTCGTTCCTTGTCCCCAGTCCCATCCCGCCTCGAATGACCTCGATGCCGACGAGCCGTAAAGCCATAATAATAATAAAAAAAGATCCCCCCGCTTAACGAGTCCAGCTAGTTTTGGGGGGGGGGCGGGGTGGCAGGCATTGTTTATGTGTCCTTGCTACTTGCCTTGTTGCCAGCCCTCACACTGTTCGCAACCTTACGTGGCGGCAACTTAATGCAACTTCACACGGCTGTAATGTGTGACGTTACAATAGTTTCATCCCTAAATCATAAGAAACATCTAATATTGGAGATTTTCCCCGTATTTATTTCATTACAATCCCAAACATGAAAAATTGAGGCACATATTTGCTTTGCTCTGGATGAAGCTATATGCCTGAGAATGCATAGAGATCAGCAAGTTTAACTAATATCTTAAATTTTACTTTGCTCCTATGCTTGGTTTGGAAGTTACTCGCAAATTATTTATGGTTGTAGTTAAACCAGCGGCAACCAGCATAGTCTTTCAAGAGACAATCTTCAGGAATTAATGGGGAAAGAAGCTACGTGCAAGGGTGTGATCAAGGCAAAAGTCACGTCAGGCTACGTGGGGAGAGGGGAGGGGGGACTTTCAAGGGAAGCCAAAATTGTGTCACGTAGTTTATGGACGCTCCCTTACAACCTTTCTTATGACAGTAGCGCAGAATCGGTGTGTAAATTGCGCTTGAATTCTCTGGTAGACATAGCGAGCCTGGTAAGTGATTGGTAACGCTCGGTCCTGGCACTTGGGAGGACGCGGGTTCGAATCCCCATCTGGCCATCCAGATTTTAGTTTTCCCGATATCATTCCAGGCGAATGCCGGGATAGTTCCTTCAAAAGGATATAACCGAATTCCTCCGTGTTCCTTGCCTTAATCATCTCTCGCCTCTAGTAAACTTGATGTCGACGAGACGTAAAGCACAAAATAATAATAATAATAAAAATCTGTTAGATAGACGACATAATCTCCTCATGAATTTGTTGAGTCTCATGGGAACAACTTTTGTCATTATGGAATGCAGTGAAATCCTTCTCCCCCAATGTGGTGGGTCGCATGGACAGATAAGATAAGATTAGGGAAACAAGATGCCGCAATGATGTCAACATAAGTCTACCCTCCCTCGTGACTTTCGGGATTGTAACGAGCAGAAAAGAAATTAGACTTATGACAAAGCACTCCCTGCCGGTCACTGTTTTCTGTGAATTGCGTAGTATTTTCTTTGATGTAGACAGTTAATAAATAGCAATAAAATAAATTTTTGGTAGAGTGTTGGTGACGATCTGAGAGTGGTGTCGTGATAATCGATCTGCGTGTCGGAGTGGCAGTGGCGTGATGTGCTGTCGACCTGTTGCGCCATCTGCTGGGATCGATTCCCGAGTCGACCACGCCCCTCCCTGATGCACACAAGTTTCCAGCTCGCAGCGGAGTTTAGGACGCTACCCACCTGAAAGTGAAGGTGGCAGACTGTATTTCGTAGATTGGAAAATATTCAGTGTGGCTTACTCATTAAGCGCTGGTTATCCGTTACTTTACTATCTACCTCTTGTTGCACATAAACACACATTCGCGTCGTGTTCATTATACGCGCAAGGAAAACTGACTAGTCTAAACCGCAAGTTTACAATTCGCCTAGCATTTCGCATCTGTCGTGACTGGATTACAGTTTAATGTGGAATCGTAGCGTACTTGTATTAACAAAGAAATGCCCGTAGAAATTTCTGGCTGCATCGGTATTCGAACCTGGGACTCTTACCTTTGAAGGCAAGTGCCATATCTACTGAGAAATCACTGTAATTGAAGGCGTCAAGTAAAAGTAGGTGTAACAGGGAAAATCTAGAGGAACTTGCGCTATTCTCCATGGAGTAGCTTAGCAGCAATTACAAGTTTAACGTGAACTATCCTGAAGCCAATTTCTCACACATTATAAGAAAGTGATAGTGTTTAAAAATCGATCTGCTTCTGTTATTACTGTATCATTTTTTAAAACTTTCACTTTCATAGTAATGCTAACAAGTTATCAGATTATTGCAACTATCCTGCAACTAAACCGATGTTCAATTTGGTACCTATGTTAAGATGTTCTTTTTATTGTTATATAGCAATGCAAACTGAAATATTGTTGAAAGACAGGATTATTATTGAGAAGTGTGTGTTATATCGTGTTTCCTGATAGCCTTTGGAGTCTATGAAAATGATAATGAGTGGTCCGGCGGCTAATCTGTTAAGGCGTCACGCTGGAAATGTCCCTGGTTCGAATCCCGGTCTCGCCCGTTGTTTTCCAGCGCCCTTGATCTGCTTTTCACCTCCGCTACAGCTTGCCGTGTAATGTGAAGTACGCCAGAAGGCTTCCGTGGTCGTAGCTCCCACGTACCCGCTAGAATTACCGGATTATCTTAGTTAACCACTACGAGAGGCGAATTGTGCGGTAAATTGCAAACTGTGACACTTGGTAGCCGAGCAGTCGTTCAGGATAACACGGCCAATAGCGCAATATGATGAATTGATTCTTGTATTGTATTTTTAGAGATGGCGGTTAAACCTGGATTAAGATCGTCGGCATGAAACGGAAATGGAATTCAGATTATTTTTATTATTAACTTAATTGCGTTGGAGCTAACGCTCCGGTGGCAATTCCCTTAGTCATCCAATTATCCTATTTTGTATTGTTTATTAATTTTTTTATAGTTGACGTGTTAAATTTCTTCCATATTCACTTTTCAGATTTGCAAATTTTAATTTTAAATTCCTTAAGTGTTTTTGGTAAATTATTCATCACTTCACTTGGTTATTTGTTCCAATCCCTGACACCTTTACCAACAAAAGAAAATTTTCCCACTCCGTTATGCATGAAATCGAGCGCAAGCTTGTGGTCATGGTCGTCTTTCCACTTCCATGCACTATTCCTAATTCTTTGACCAATATCTCTCCAAGCCCCATCACCAACATATGCCATGTTCATTCCCAGAACTCTCTTCACCCTCCTCCTAACCTCCAATGATTACCAATCCAGCTCCTTTATCATATCAGTTACCGACTGAGTCCTGCGATAATTTGTACAAATAAATCTTGCTGCTCTACTTTGCACACTCCAACGCCTGTATTTGGTAACCAAAATATGGGTCCCAAAGTACATCACCATATTCAACCAACGGTCTGACCAAAGTTTTGTGACCCAATTTCATAACTTCTCTGGTACACCCTCTCATCACCCTCTCCATTAAATGAAGAATTTTGCAACATTTTTCTACCACCTGCCCAATGTGCTCTGCCCAGTTGAGTTTGTTATCAAACGTTGTGCCAAGATATTCACAAGGCTTCAACAAGAAATTCTGACTCAACGCTATAATCATAATTAATCTTTAGTTTTTCATGAGATCGGTTGGTACTGTCACCTTTTTATGTCAGTAAATGCTATACAATTTTTCCGAATCAGTGAAATAAAGTAAGATAGAAATGCATGAAATTGCGAAAGTGGAAGCGCAGGGAAATTGCCATAGGGTATTAGCTCTATCGTAATTAAATTAAATTAGCTATTTCCACCGACATTCTCATGTATTACAATGAGTACCGTAAAGCTTAAAATGTTCTGAATTGGTATACCGTTACCGCTACAATGCTTCACTCATTTCCGAATCCAATTTTGCAATATTTTTCAGCGTTCTTGCAAGGGAACAATCTCACGTATTCGCGCGGAAACACATGGCAATATGAAGTACAAATTGTTCATAACGTAACTCTTTCAAGTGCTGATAAAGTGAGGAGAATATCTTTCTCACGATAAGAGATGACTGGGTTCTCAGAGCGCTGGGAAAGAACATCTGTCAAGTAGGACAAGTTCACGGTTGTTGCCGGGAAATCCAGTGCCTCAAACAGGGACAAAGAAACCTGAATCGGTGGCTACATGTCACAGCATAAATCAGAAGGTAGAGAGGAAAGATCAGTTAGCTTTACTAAAGAATGCTAGCGTCTGGTCCTGAACCAATGTCGTTACAATTATAACTGTGGTCATTAAGTTAGCTAAAAAAAAAAAAATAAATAAAGTGATACGGAATAAGACAGCAAAATGCTATCAAGTTTTAATATCGATATTAAACACAATGAAGTTTACAGTAAATTAAAAATCACAATTTTGTCACGTTTATGGAAGTGTTAATGTATGATGTAGCGTTTCGATTAATGTATTAAGTTTATTTTAATGTACTCCAGTTCAGAAAACCGAGTATATAAATAACCAAAATAAAAAAAACAATGTTACACAATCCAAAGAATAGTAATCTTAGGTCAGTATCTCTTCAAGCGCAAAGATGTTTATAGTAAATTAAATATTAATTATACTTATTACGTATTATTTACGTATATTGTTTATCTTAAAGTACTACATTTCAGAAAACTGAAAAACTAAATAAAAATAAAACCAATACAAAGGACAGTAGTGTAATCTTTTGTCAGTACTGTATTTCTTGAAAGGTATGCTCATCTCAAATACAGTGAGATCAGTGGCGCATACTTGACCAATCTCGAAATGATTATAATTTCTTGAGCCGTTCATTGATACATATAAACCATAAGCTATATTCGCAAGTTTTAAGCTGGAAAATAAGGTCTCAAAATTTTAAAACACAATCCACATTGCTGCTGTAGTTTCTGGGTGATGCCATTTCAAACTCTTAGATACACGCAGCTGGTTTTCAGATTTATAATGGTATAGATATAGAGATGACAGTTAGCTGAATTCAGTCCTAAACCAGCTTCAGTGTATTGATTTCTGTTATCTCCATTCGTGTATCAATAATTTAAAAATGTTAATTACAGTGAAGGCACAGAATAATATACGACGAACACAAGGCTTAATTAAAACAGGCACTAGCTCTGTTTCGAACAAGCGAACCTCAGTTTGCGAAGTTACTACGGTAGCTCTACGTTACCGCGGGCAGTTTTTTTGTTTCAAAATTTCTTCGAAACTCCCTAGCTCTTCGATTGTTTTCGTCATTCAACCCTGTCCGAATATTCTTTTTTCTTATGACAAATTTCAGTTGAATCCCTTGTTATTTCTTAAATTAACGACACCTATTTTAGACTCTAATTAAAGTAATGTTGTTAGTCTCTCTGCTTTTATTCGGATCTGTTGTCTATGAAAACCTAATATTTGGTCTTCTTTTTTAAGTTTCCAAACAAAAATCATTTGTTCTATTGATTTCGATTATTTTCGCAGACCCAAAACTTTACTAAAAATATTCTTTTTATATACAAATTCTATACATTTTATAGAAAAAAAAAAATAAAAAAATCCGGTTTCGCAATATTCTAGTCTTTAGTGGAGAAGTTTTGCATTTACTGATTAGTGCTAACATATACTTGCCGGATACCTTGTGGTACCAGTTATTTTTTCCTTTAAGCTTCCTCAATGTTTAGTTTCATTGTAAATTGTTGTCCTTCAACAAGAAACTTGTTGCTTTATGCTCTTTAACAATGTGTCTACTGATTCCTTAAAGTCGCCGGTTTATTTACTGCCTGTGATTTTTTGCTATACTATTGCTCCTTACTGTCTCATGCGCTAGAGATAAGGATTTTTGTCATCAACCTTGCATACGGAGTTATGAACTTACCATTTAACGCAGCAGAACTGTTTATCCACATCGCCTTCAATTGGCACTAAGTGCGTTATTTTCCCAATCGGTAACATGTTTGTTGCTTGTCAGTATCTAGATGAAACTAGAATTGGCACCTGTATCACCTGTTGACCCGTAGGTTTAGGTAGCCTTGTAAATATCTTAAGTTATGCTAAATAATCTTCGTATATATAAAATCCATCATAACTGACAAACCTCCGGACCATATTCAAACCATATAATAGGTACAGGTGGCGAGTTAGGTTTTTGATTGTTTTTCATTCCGATAGGCTGGGTCGGAGTCTGCTAAGTATTTCGACTGCGAGAAATGTCCGCCAGACAATATTAAATGGATTGCTGCAAGTATGAATGCAATCAGGTCATAAATATAGAAGTTGGACTCCGCTGGGATTTTCGATACTGCTGTTGCAATGTGGTTAACTCCTAGTCCCTTCCACCTAAAACTACTAAACCTTGGAAATCCATCTCACAGGAGAGGAAGGAAAAATTATTAACTAACCTTAACGAAGACGAATAGTGGGCTTGGCCTTGAATCAATAATAAATAGAAGTTAGACATCAGCACCATCTATCGGAATGAAAGTTTACTCGCCATCATAGTAACATAATATGGTATGAATGGTTAGCGAGCTGGCCTCACGTTGCAAGGGTCGCCGGTTCGTGTCCGGTTGAAGGCATGAGTTATTTTAATTAAGTGTTGTGCCTGTCCTGTATTGTTCACACTGGGAAGTAACCGATAATTACGGTGATGCAGTACATATACACTAGGAGAAACAAAATAATACAGTTGTAGCTGGCAGTATGGCTGAAAACGCCTATAGCCAATTAAAAAAAAAAAAAATAAATATGGTATGAATATGCCTTCAATAGGTCCAGTTGTTTGTCAGTTATGATGCGGAAGAAGAAGACGACGGAGTTTTTTCAGAGTCGGAATACCTACCACGAGTGATGTGTTCGATTTTGCGATTGTATTAGGGAGTTTAAATCACAGTTTATGTACATGCAAGTAAAAAACCAATTCGTACACACGCCAGGCAGTACCGATTCAAATACTGCTTGCAAAAAAGCTATATGAACAATATAGAAATGTGCCTGTGGGTCATCAACAAACATGGGCTTTCCCAATTAGAGGTAGTTTCAAGGAGAGGTAGAAACAATTAGCCGCTTAATGCGCTATTAAAGTATTCCGTGTAAAATATTCGTTGTAAGTAGGGTTCGTATCTTTATGACAAAAAAGTAGAGAAATATGTAGGCAAATATGACCTTAAAACGGATAAATATGACCTAAAAATTACAAAATATGACCAAACATTTAAATTTACTCTATCAAAACATTCTCAATTACACATCACTTATTTTATCTAGTAGTCTCGCTTTCACGTAGACAGCACAATTTGCTTCCGTCAACTTACGGCACCATTGGGAAATTAAATTTTAAATCATTTTGTTGAAGTCACTTTAATTTCACATAATTTACAGAAAAGAACTCTTTCATCTGTACCAAAACACTCTTCTCCAAATTCCCATACGTAACTCTGTAACTTCGCACTTACAGAAAATTTTGTTTTCGGCGTGTCGGTACTCACTGATCCACTGCACATTTACACTGACTGAGGATTATTTTCAAAACTATTTCATTAAGACATTGATTGACGCGGATCGACACAGGCATGCTGCTGCTGCATTGTGGAGATTAAAGGCGGGCGGTACATTAAGGTTTAGAAAATGAAAATAAAGTATAACTTTAATTCTTGACTGGCGAATTCTAACCATTTCAGTAACAATTAGCTTGGCTTTTCCTCCAATATATAATAGTGGTACAATTCTGTGACTAATTATCTTAATTTCTTCTCATCTATATCTAGTGAATTCCCGGTACTCTTAAAATTTACCAGACTTTTCCTCAAAATATGACCATAAATACTATCGTAATGTAACCAAAACTAAGAAAATGGCCTAAATATGCATTTATATGCTATATAAAATACATTTAAATACAACGAGAAACATTTGATCAGTGTTTAATTCAGTATTCATTAACGTAGTTATTTTTCGTTCAAATAATATTTATTAAAAACAGAGGATTCTATAACAAACAATTAAAATTTACAACAGTTACAATGGCGAAATACAGGGTGTCCAGAAAAGGACTCCCTGATTTCAAAATTAAATATCTCGAAAACAAAGATCGATAGAGGAATGCAGTAAACGGTATGTTTATCGTGACAGCTGTAAGAAGTATATACAGCAGTTTGAAATAATAGTTACAAAAGCTGCTAACAGATGGCGCTGTAATCGCCATACGTAATGCCTAAATAGTGATCCGAAGCTCAGGGCGATCAGTTCCTCCCTTGAAACGTGAAAGGAGGTTAGCGTACCGAAGGAAGAGTTGATGTGATTGTTTGCAAAGATTGTTTTCATACGATTATTTCACTTATGTATACTGATATGAGCTGTACAGCGTACAGCGCCATCTGTTAGCAGCTTTTGTAACTATTATTTCACACTGTTGTATACACTTCTTACAGCTGTCACAATAAACATACCGTTTACTGCATTCCTCTATCGATCTTTGTTTTCGAGATATTTAATTTTGAAATCAGGGAGTCCTTTTCTGGACACCCTGTATGAGGAAGTAAGTTCACAGCCGTCAGGTATTCCATCACTGAGCAGGTTGGTAACTTCTGATTCACGGGTAGTGTTCATAGCGAATGCTGATTTTTTCTTATACAGTATTTGTGTACTTTCAAGAATGTTTAAGACGTCGACGAGATATCCGCAACTCTCACCTTTCACCCTTTATGTCCTATTTTCTGTTTGTATTTTGTGTTGTTTGAAGCTTTACGGCTCGTCGATATAGAGTTCATAAGAGTCAGGAGAGGCAAGGAACAGGAAGGAATTCGGCCTCGGACTTTCAGCCACGCCGGCATTCACCTAAAATGGTTTCGGGATACCATTGAAAACCGAAATCTGAATGGTCAGACGAGGATTTGAACTCGCATCCCCTCGAATACTACGCCCAAGCATTAGACTAACCATTCACCCACCAGGCTCCGTATATCTGTATCAATTTGTAAGGGAACACCACGTATGTCGGTTGATTTGATTGTTGTTTGCAGAAAAAATGAGGTTTCTGCAAATACTTATCCCTGATGGATCATTTTTCTCTTCTATAACGTGCTGTTAGAGAACACATTCATAGGGTTATTTTTTCAAATGGTGTTTCCGTGGCTAATTAATTTTTAACAAAGCGCTATTTTTGTTTTGCTTATGGCCTTACGCCTCGTCGACGTCGATGTCATTAGAGGCGGGAAAGGACTGAGTTCAAGGAAGTGGAAGGAATTCGGCCATGGTCCTTTGAAGGAACCATCCCGACATTCGCCTGGAGTGATTTGGAGAAACCATGGAAAACCCAAATCTGGATGCCCGGACGGGTATTCGAACCCACGTCCTCCCGAATGCGAAGTCAGAACGTTAACCGTTCACCCACCACGCTCGGTCCGCTACAAAAGCTTTCGCAAACATCTAGTCGTTTGAAGCAAAGTACTTCACACTTGAGTTATTAACATAGAACATGCTTCCTGCTTGGAGCACGCAGTCAGTGCGGCCGTTGCGTGTATACGACTACTCTAACCTCGTCCCGTTGAACCTTCCCGCCTCACTGCCGGCGTTTACTGGTTCGCTTTCTCTTCCCTGAATTTCTTCATTCTCTCGCTGAGATTAGTCCTCCTTCTTTCTTCAGACCTGTGTACATTGTTCCTGGAACCTCTCGAACTTATCAATTTTTGTTTGAAACCCTGTTCGATTCTTTATGTTATCTGGATGGATTCTAACTTTTTCCAAATCTTTTCTCGTTTCCTCAACCGATTTTGTTGCCATATTTAACTTAGTGATGTAGTTGAAAATTCTTTTTGGCAACCTACTCTCAATAATTCTTATAAGATGTCCATAAAATTTCAGCCTTCTCTTGTGCATTGTGTCTAATTTTATCTGCATACCAATATAGGTCTTTAGTTTTCCTCTTCCACCAAGTACCATCTTTTCCCTTTGTTGGTCCTAAAATTTTTCTCTTTTTTTCCCTAATTCTGTTTATTATCATTTAAAATGATTTTCATGTAATTTTGAGTGATGTTAATAACTTTTAGAAACTTAAAAATTGTGATTTAATAATAACCAATATTTTACGCTTGCCTTCAGCCTTTGTTTGTTTTCAATAACAGTTGATTGCTTTCTTTCAGTGTTCGAGAAGTTATTATTATTTTTTTATTAATTTTTAATTGCTATGGAGCCGATGGCAATTCCCCCAGTCATTCGTTTACCTCTTTTTTTATATACATACTTTTTAAATTTTCTTCTATAATTGGAATGTTAAATTCCTCCCCCATTTACTATTATGATTTACAAATTTTAATTCTAAATTCCTTAAGCGTTTTTGGAAAATTATTCATCACGACTCTTGGATTTTTATTCTAATCCCCGACACCCTTACCAACAAAAGAAAATTTGTTCACTGCCTTTAGTTTAGCTGTACGTCGATAAAGTCGGGTGCCGCGTATAGAGCGGATGTGCCCAAATAGCGTCACTTTGTACCGTACAGCAATAGTCTTTGTATAAGTCTTGGTTACTTCGAAAAGAAGTCAGATGAATCGTTTTATCGTTGTTCTTAGTAAATATGAATTAAACTTAATCATCGAGTTTCATCATTTAAGAAGCTCTTATCGCTGCAAGCAACTAAGGCATTAATGAAGCACTTAAATGAAAGTACAAACTTGTGTCCTCGAAACCAGTTACTACCAGCAATGCGACTCGCAAAAGCTTAGTTTGCGACGTCACATGATTGATTGACTCATGACAGAACTAAACGTGGAATTACGCCAGGTGGTGTACGAGGGAAGTGAGGGAATGGGATTCAGAATCTTGGTCAGACCATTGCATAAGTGCTGTAGAGTAGTATCGGATCCATATTATGGGTATCAAAAATAAAATCAGTAACTGATATGATAAACGACCTGTTTTGGGAGTCACTGGAAGGCAGTATGACAGTGAAGAGAGAGCTGGGAGTGTATTAAGACGATGAGGCCTTGATGGATATTCTTAGAAGAATTGTGAGTGGTACGAGAAAGGGAAGATGCGACAAAGACCACAAACTAGTATTTGCTTTCAGGAGTAAGGGAGTGAGAAAATTTTAGTTTGTAGACAAGGGCATGGAATAAAATATTGAGGAAAATGCCGATTAATTTACCTGAAACATTGAAATAAATTGAAATCAAAATTTTTAAAATATGAAAGTAGGTGGTTAGGGAAGTTGCCCTTATATAATTCAAGTGAAAAAAATTCGTGACATGCGGAAGTTGATGATCATAAAAATTTTCACCCGGGCACAAGCGCTATCACAATTAAACTATCAGAACAGAGAATTTTTCGGTGCCGCATCTCTCATATACAGGGTAAACACAAAAGAAATTTATACTTTCGAAAATTCATAAAACTAAACTGTACAATATACTGGCTTCGAACCGCATCCTGTTGAAAAAGTATCTTTGGATTTTTTTTTTACATGTTGCAGGGACTCGATATGTGCTCCTGGAGACAATTCATACTCTTCCAAACCCTTGTGCAGCATTCTGCCTTAGTTGTGGCACGGATTTTGGCAGGGTTAGGACAAAAACATTGTCTTCCACATAACCCCATGAGAAAAAAATCACAAGGGGTTAAGTCTGGTGATCGTGGTGGTCATCATCAGCACCAGCGAGGCAGCAGGCAGATGTTTTTTTAGGTTAG
The DNA here is from genome assembly GCA_031002005.1 of Vandiemenella viatica. Classification (NCBI taxonomy): domain Eukaryota; kingdom Metazoa; phylum Arthropoda; class Insecta; order Orthoptera; family Morabidae; genus Vandiemenella; species Vandiemenella viatica. The sequence continues at coordinate 43,140,908 of CM061920.1, read as the reverse complement.
GGTGGAGGGGGGGGGGGGGGGTGGCCAACTAAAAAGATCTCGCGGCCACTTAGGAAATGACTCATAACTCCGCGGGCCGCATATAAAATTATATATCCCAATATTAGATTTACACCAACTATAAACATAATTTTGGAGTGAAAAATTGAAACATAATGAGTTATTATTATTTTGTTTACTATTATTCTTACACGTAAAAATAGATAATATTACAATTGTGTAACAAGCAACTGCGGAAGGATGGCCAATATACCATATAGATAATCTATATATATAAAGATGAATGTATGTATGTTTGTTTGTTTGTTTGTTCTTCATACAAATCCACAGTTTTCATCCGATCTCCATGAAACTTTGCACACTTATCCTTTGAAACAAGGAGAAAAATACTGTCTACATTTGGTTGAAAAATTATCTGTATAAATAATACTTGTTGTCTCATAATTTCGAAATACTACTGAATGGCGATAGACAGACGCGTTGGATATGGACCTCTGTTTCTGCTTTTTCCGTGTATCGGTCAGACAGCTCAGTGGTTAAAGCGTTTTCTTACAAATGTTTGGGTCGTGGTCTCCGGTTCAAATCTCCGTGGAGCCTAAGATTTTCAAAAATTGTTTTTGATAGTAAGAATCACGCCTGGGCCGTAAGTTATTCGGATTGAATTTTAAACTGTAGATATTAGAAAGTTAGGGGTGCAATGCGAGGCAAATCGTAGGTAGTCTTGCAATGTTGTAGGTGTACACTTTTTTACGTTATAATGATCCCTCAGGTGTTGTTCGCAGTCAGTGTGTGTGTATGAACCGCAGTCATAGTATTATAAATACGGAAGTAAGTCGCTGTCTTTTTGTTACATTTTGACGACTAATTGGCTATATCGATATTGATGGAATTTTTTAAGAAAATCTGTATGAAGGGCACAGGACATTTTTTTCCAGTATGATTAACAGTTGTAGTGACGAAATTTTGAGACCTTATCGAATGGTGACAGAAATATGTTGGAAATTGATTCTCTTCAAGAGACAGGTTTGACGGTAGAATGATATAGAGATAGCTTTTCTGTCATATTATTCCGACTCGATATTGTTTGGGACCAATCCTTCGTTACCAACAACTTTCTATATTTAATTCTGGCAAAAAAATTCTTAATCCACGCGTACGAAGTCGCGGGTACGAACTAGTATAATACTAATGATACTAAACGCACATTTTAAAGAAATATATAACACTAAGAATGATATATAAATATAAATGAAATAAATTTTGAAAATATGGATGCACAAATAATGTCTTTTTAATACATTGGTTTATAAAATAAATATATTTTGTAAAAGTGTGATGAATATCGCGGGCCGGAAAAATATTCATGGCGAGCGGCATGCGATGCCGCGGGTTGGCCACCCCTGGATTAGGTGCTCCTGCGGAATTCAGAAGGAGCACCATCTTGTTGCAAGATGAAGTTGGAGTTTTCTTGCAATTGAGGCGGAAGCCATAGAGGAAACATGTTATAGCAAATGACTGCGCCGGTTTTCTCCATGAAAGAGAATGGGTCGTATATCTTTTCCCTCGACAATGCACGGAACACATTGTACCTGAGAAATGGGGATGGGACTTCTGTGTTTCTTTTTCCTGACTTGTTCCCTTTCAATGCAAGATATTTAATTTATCGCTAAATGTATCGATTAATCTTCAAGTGTTCTTTTAATCTAAAAAGCATAATTATTTTTTTGTCTTGTCGCACTTATATATGATCTTTATCTTCACATTAGTCTTGTGATTACGTTTTCTGGCGGCTACTGAATTCTTCAAGGGCTCGCGGTTTAAACACTGTCTTAGAACATTAACTCAGGACGACATTTTCTTCGTAAATTTGTCGCTGACGTAACATGTATAGTGTCAACGAAACCTGGAAAGCTTGCTTCTGAAGTGGTCTTAATATCGATAAATTTGTTGCTATTGGTGTATCTATAGACTACGTACGATAATTATCAGAATAACTGTACTTCGCAATAATCTTTGTCTTCTAATTGGTGTAAGAAGTTTCGTTTCAGCTCAAGGTCATGTTGTGAAACATTAACAACTTCGTCGTAATACCAATGGTTTTAGCTACCAAGAATCCTCTGGTTTTTATTAGATGTTTACAATGTACAGATTACTGTGAGTTATAATATATTATCGATATTTTCTGTGAAGCTTATATGCTTGGATTTATGTTCTGTATTTGGTGCAGTTAAAAAATAATTGAACGCAAATTTTATGACGTCTAAAAATACTTATACAGAACTTATAATTAATATTTTTTAATAGGGGTTTTCGGCTCGTCGATGAGAGGTTATTAGGGCCTGCAGAGGTACGTAAATGTTCTCCAAAGTAATCGGTGTCCTACGTATATCTCACATCAAGAAAATAAATATCATCGCCATACTCAATTTTGTTACTGAAATTGCATTTACACGTTTTTGAGATTCTTCGTTATCGACATGATATTAATGATATGGCCTTAGGAAAGGCGCTGTCTATTGCTTGTCTCCGTGAAGCGTCTAAGCTTAATATTAATGAATTTTTACGTCTGATATCTCCCATATGAGGATCTGCCCGAGTGAAACTACCTAAATTCATTTTACCGTGAACACTAGACCATCTCAGATAAATATCCAGGGAGGGTGTCGACTTCGGGGTCGTTACAGCCTGGAGAGGATTGGAGATATGAAATGGAAAGGATCATCACCATTATCGTTGGGGACCATCTCCCGTTTCCCGAATGTGGTTTATGAGTCTTGGTTGTTATAGACGATCGTCTTCCATTGTCTCTTATCCAGAAAAGTTTCTCTGTCCGCGATGTATTCCCAATTCCAGCCTCTTCTCTCTACATCCTCCTTCAGTTGGTCTGTCCATCTTCTTCTCTTGACATGCCCAAACCACCGAAGTCTTGATGACCTTAGTCTCTCTTCTATGGATTCCCTTTAAGTCTGATCTAATCTCATCATTCTTCATGTGGTCAAGTCTAGTTTTCTGGTGGGCCATTCTAAGAAACTTCATTTCACATGCTTGGATCTTGCTAAGGTCCAATAACGTTAGTGTGCATGTTTCCAAAGCATATGTGAGAATCTGAATGAGATATGATTTGTACAAGACAATTTTTGTTCTTCTGGGAACCTTCATGTCCCATAGTAAGCTCCGCGCGGTACTGTAGAAGTTGGCTCCTTTGGTTACTCTATTCATTATTTCTAACTCAGTTTACCGTTATTAGCAATTATGCTCCCCAGGTAGCTGAATTGGTCAACAACTTCAACTTGGTGGTCTTGTAATTTTATATGACAATCTGTATTCTTTCGGCTTATTTTTAGTGCTACAGTTTTTTTAAAAAAATTCAATTTCATTCCATATTCTTCAAACTTATTATTCATTCCGTCTTAGATTTCATCACATACTGCCACATCATCCGCAAACACCAATGCATGTAGATCTCTATTGAATGCTCCCTTTAGTTCTTTTAAGATGTTATCCATCACCGCTAAGAACAGAAGAGGTGAAAGGGCACTTCCAAGGAAATGAAAAGGATATTTTTTAAAATTATGGGTTTACGCCTCGTCGATGTCGAGGTCATTAGAGGAGGGTTGAAGTTGCGGACAAGTAACGGGAAGGAGGTCAGCCATGGCCTTTTGAAGGAAGCGTTAAGGCATTCGCCTGGAGTGATCTGGGGAAACCATGTAAAACCCAAATATGGATACTCGGACGGCGATTCGAACTGGCGTCCTTCCGAATGCGAGGCCAGAACGTCAACCGTTCACGCAGCACGCTCGATATTGGAAAGAAATCCGAACATGTTCTTTTGGAAAAAAAAGCATTCCGCCATTCGCATGGAGTGATTTTTGGAAACCAGGGAAAAACGAAATCTGTGTGATTGGACGGGGTTTGGAACTCGCGTTCTCCCGCTCGCTCAGGCCTCATATCCACTCGAGTACGCTCGGGCGAATGAGCCGCTCATTCGTTTGAACGCGCTCATTTGACCGCGCTCGTTTGAGCGTGCTCAAGAAAAGGAAATTTTGGTCGAACGAACCTGATTTCCAATTGCCACAGCGTTCAGTCAACGCTCGGCTGACATGCTAAGTGTGCGTGTGGCAGCTGCTATTATTATCCGTACGATGTCAAAGAAGAAAAGCAAAGTACCAAGTTGGTGGATTAGATAAAGTTGTCAGCGAGGAAATTATCTTAATAACTTAATTCGCGAATTGACTTTTGAAGAAGATAATGAGCCTTTTCAAAACTTATTAGAATGTCAAGGATCGATTTCGAACATTTCAAACGTTTAGTTGAACTTCATATTAACCTCATATTAACTCGTATGCGTGAGGTGATCCCGCCAGCAAATAAATTAATGATAACTTTAAGATTTCTGTCTTCGGGATATTCCTATACAAACCTGCAGTATATGATCAAAGTACCTAAACAAAGCATCAGCTGTTTTGTACCGATAATCTGTGATGATATTGTTCATTCGCTCCAAAATTATATCCAAGTTGGTACCTATTTATTATTTTTATAGACCAATATATATTCAAAGATTATTTTAAGTTTATTTTTCTTTTTTTTTTAGGTCATCAATACCGTGATTTAATACCTCGTTGATTTCACGCCATGCATCCTGTCATTTACTTCGATTATAAATACTGTTCGTATGAGGTAGCCCATAATACCTTCTTTGATTCATACTCATTAATTAGCGTCAAGCAAATGTCGCTGTCCCGCATGCTCGCGCTCATTATAAAAACCGCCAAATACCGTCCACACTGAGTGCCGAACAAACACTGGTCCACCATCGGCTCGATCCGAGCGCGCTCGCTGTGATTCGCTGCGAGCGTGCTCAAGCGTCCACACATGATACGCTCGCTACACTGAGCGGCTCGTTCGTCTGAACGTGCTCAAGTGGATACGAGGCATCACACGTCTAGGTAGGTTATGTGTAAAATTGTTCTCTTTTGATACAAACCGACTATAACTTTCGAGTCTACGGTTCTGTAAAAAAATCATTTTTCCGAAACAACTTTGGAAACGGTCACAGACGTAAGTCTGTAAACCGTGTTCAGAAGATCAAATCTAACGAAAAAGTTACCACACATTAGCTCTGCAATACATACAGCTTTTTACGTTCTGTCTATCTCTTCTTTCCTGTTATGATGAGTTAGGCATCAGGTTAACTGCATCAGAAAAGTCAATTAATTCTCCAGCATTGACAGTGACGTCAGAAAACCTAGCACACATCTAGAAAACATAACAAATTATCATGCAACAACATGCATTGTATTCAGATGAATATTTTGGTGAATATATTTCTGTTGCTCTGGTTTCTCCTTATTACCGTCTTGTAAACAGCCAAAGTTAGTAAAGATGTTAAGTGTACTGCCTGCTGATGTGTATTTACATTCCTTCTATCGAACCTTATATTTTTAGCTTCTTAAACGATTTTTAACCGATCATTCGCTTTTGTTGTTTGTCGATAAATCTCCATTTATGGTCGATGCCGATAATTTTTCAGCTTTTCTTGTATTGTCACCTGTAGTTGCTTAGTTTATACACTAAGGAACCAAAACATTATGATCGCCCTTGGAAGGCAATATAGTAGCGATTTGTCCTGGCATCGATTCGACAAGTTCTTGGTAGGTTTCCGGGGGTATCTGCGCAAAGGTGACGTAATTCCCTTAAATTACAGGCCGGTGACATACGGGCGAGGCGGCTGGGAAGGGGAGCATCTATGGAAAGTGGTTAAAGGACGGCGAAACCACGGGTAGGCGACAAGGTGGTGGACGTCCACGCCACATCACAGAATGTGGTTGTTGGAGACATGGCCGCTCTGTAAATCAAGATAGGCGACGATCTGTTAGTGTTTCGAAACTCATGAATCGCTGCTGTATTGCGTCCCAAAGGTGGACCAACACGCTATTAAGAAGTTGGTCATATTTCAGCTCATCAGTATATATATTTTTGGAGCTTCCTAACTTTTGCATTCGAAACTAAATAATAAAGTGTTCACTATACAGAAACATGAATGTGTATTTGCCGCAGAATGTGGAAGGTATATGTGATGTCTAAATTGTGTCTTGTAGGGATCGTAGTCGTTCGGATGTTCAGGTGGCCGCGGGCAGTGTCGGGCGGTTGCTGACTCCTGTTGCCTTGACCCCGGGCACTCTGCTCCCTTATCGCAAGCCGAACAGAAGCTGCTCGCCAAGTGCTCATCACAGCTTCGGCTCATGGTCATCGTATCACAAGTGCTGCGGCTGCCTCACCTTATCGCCCATATCTGTAATGGCAGAGACCGTCTAGCTCGACATTCACATCAGCCACATCTCCGCTTTCTTTGTGATCTACCTAACTACACAACAACCATTGTGCAGCTTATACTCAGACTTGTGAAGGCTGCTTTGAATCTCCTTCTCGAAGGTTAAAACCCTTAAGGTCAGCCACTTTAGATAGACGAACGCCTTACTTCGTAATTCCATTAGCAGTGGGACGTGCACTGGGCGTGATTGCAACAGGCCAGGCGTGCCCAGTCATCATATTATAAGATGGAAATTTTATATCAATTTGGTGCAGAGGGTTTCGCTGTAGACCAATTTTCCGCACGAGAAAACGTATAATAATTAAACCGGTGAACAATTAAACTCGCCGGACGAGTTGATCAGTGGTTGGAGTGATTTCATCCGAAATGGTCATCCAGAGTTCGAATCCCAAACAATTCATGGATTATTTGAAACTGAACAATCGAAACGGCTCCTCTGTACTACTCAGGAAACACGGCTGGAGCTTGTCCCCTCCACATTCTAGTGCCAACGTCTTAAGAGGTAATTCTTAGCTCTACATGCTTCAGTCACAAACAAGTATCCTTAGAAACGGACATAAGGACCGCCTAAGCGACTAGCACCATGAAGCTTAAGAAGGAGTAGGATGCTTCTTCGCAGTGGTTGTCGACCAGTGTTCCGGGAAGATAGGACAGGTCGCCTCCAGGCAGGATATCAAAAATTTAATTCTAACTGAAAGATATTGCAAGAAACAAATCAGTGTTCACATAAAAATGGTAGGTATTGCACTCGTAATGTATAAGATTATAAGCGATTATATAAGGTATATGCCAAACTTTCTAAAAAAACATGAATATTTCAACGGCCAAAAAAATCTGGTGTTTCCTGGATATGAGGTCATAACTGCCCTTTTAATGTTATAGTCTATTATATAAATGCATTTCTCGTCTGCTTCAGAGCTCTTTGAGGATTAAGATGATAACTGTTTTATAAAGGCCTAATTGCAGTTCTTAACAGACTGCTGTAAGTGCCGTTAACAATAATTTAGTGGCCCGTAGAAATATTTTTGACTTTATACTGTTCCTTGGGTAGAAAAAGTTTGGAAGCATTGCGTTCCTTTGAGCAATAGTTTCAAGATGGATAGTAGGGGCACCATTTATACAGAGCATTTAATATTCAAGAGAACTAATTAATTATTAAGTTAGCTCTTCAGGCGAAATACATCGAGTCCATGTACTCGTAGTACAAAGATAAAACTACTAGCCACCACCATCGAAGTCTGCGGAGATTTCAGCCATATTAGAACTGACCAATGGCAGTAATTTTAAGGAGCTAAGGTTCTGGAGACTCGTAGAGTCATGACAGTGGTTACTACAGACAAATTCTCTCTCAAATTCTTACTAACTGCGCATAAATCGACTTCACGGTATCACAAGGGTTATTACACTAATACACTGAAGATCCAAAGAAACTGGTACACCTGCCTAATATCGTGTAGGGCCCCCGCGAGCACGCAGAAGTGCCGCAACACGACGTGGCATGGACTCGACTAATGTCTGAAGTAGTGCTGGAGGGAATTGACACCATGCATCCTGCATGGCTGTCCATAAATCCTTAAGAATACGAGGGGGTGGAGATCTCTTCTGAACGGCACGTTGCAAGGCATCCCAGATATGATCAATAATTTTCATGTCTGGGGAGTTTGGTGGCCATCGGAGGTGTATCAACTCAGAAGAGTGTTCCTGGAGCCATTCTGTAGCAGTTCTGGACGTGTGGGGTGTCGCATTGTCCTGCTGGAATTGCCGAAGTCCGTCGGAATGCACAATGGACATGAATGGCTCAGCCAGGATGGGTACATACGTGTCACCTGTCACAGTCGTATCTAGACGTATCAGGGGTCCCATGCCACTCCAACTGCACACGCCCCACACCATTACAGAGTCTCCACCAGCTTGAACAGTCCCCTGCTGACATGGAGGGTCCATGAATTCATGAGGTTGTCTCCATACCCGAACACGTCCATCCGCTCGATACAACATGTTTCCAATCATCAATGTCGGTGGTGACGGACCCAGGCGAGGCGTAAAGCTTTGTGTCGTGCACTCAGCAAGGGTACACGAGTGGGCCTTCGTTGAATTGTTCGCTCGCTGACACTTCTTGATGGCCCAGCATTGAAATCCGTAGCAATTTGCAGAAGGGTTGCACTTCTGTCACGTTGAACGATTTTCTTTAGTCGTCGTTGGTCCTGTTCTTGCAGGGTCTTTTTCCGGCCGCAGCGATGTCGGAAATTTGATGTTTTACCGGATTCCCGACATTCACGGTGCACTCGTGAAATTATCGTACACCTCATCGCTACCTCGGAGATACTGTGTCCCATCTCTCGTGCGCTGACTATAACACCACGTTCAAACTCACTTAAATCGTGATAACCTGTCATTGTAGCAGCAGTAACCGATCTAACGCGTGCGCCAGACACCTACTGTCTTATATAGGCGTTGCCGACTGCAGCGCCATACTCTAAGTGTTTTCAGATCTCTGTGTTTGCATACGAATGCCTATAACAGTTTATTTGGCTCTTCAGTGTAAAACACAAACACTTAATTTGTGTAACATACTTACAGAATAATAATTATAAGGGAAAACATTACCATTAAACTTTCTATTGATGACTAATCACATAACTTAAATTACAAAAATGTTGAGAATCCTTACGTAAAAAAAAAAACGCTTTCAATTAAATACTAGATAACCCATGAGAAAATTTCGCGGATACAATGAATACTAAGGTTGGGGGTTTGTAACAGGATGAAAGAGGAAACCGCCTCATTTGTTTCAATTGTTTATTTGTTTAGTATAATTGGTACGTAAAAAAAATCGACGCCAGAGATGCAGTTTGTTAGTATCTCTGTGATATGTGCTACTGCTATCTAGCGGTTTAGCTCTGAGCTGTCTTATACGCGCTCCATTCACAGTTATTAATTTTGCCAATTAAGGGTCAAATTTCTAAAAAAAAAAAAAAATCCGTTTTTAATTTATAATTTTGACTGAGTTGAGACCTTAATATTTTAAATGATACCTCATTTATCGATTTACGTTAGGTGTGAATGGAGATAAATGGCTCGTAACAAAAAAACACTTCACGGAAATAATAATTTTTCTTTTCAATGGTCGAATTCCGAAAAAATCCTTTCTTAAGCCATAATGTGACCAAAGCAGAGGCCTTAATCTTTAATTTTAGAATTCTTTAACTGTTTCGGTTAGATATCAAGGGAAATAAATGGCTCGTGATAAAAAATACGTTACGAAAATAATTCTAATTTTGCCCTTTAAGGGTCGAATTACCAATTAAAAAAAATCCCATCTTTATGATTTGATCAAAGCGAAGACGTTACTCTCTAAAATAATACCTCATTTCTCGATTTCTGTTAGGTATCAAGGGAGATAAATAGCTCGTGATAAAAAAAATACGTTATGCAAATAATGATAATTTTGCCACTTAAGGGTCGAGTTCCGAAAAATTTATTTCTTTATATTTGATTTTACTAAAGCGGAGATCTCAATCTTTAAAATGATACTGCATTTTTTGATTTCGGTTAGGAATACAGGGAGATAAATGATTTGTGGTACAAAAGAATTGCATTTTAGAAATATTGATGTTTTTGCCTTTTAGGGTGTAATTATAAAAAAATCGTTTCTTAAAATATGATGCGATCAAAGTAGAGACCTTAAGTTTTAAAATGATACCTTATTCATACATTTCGGTTAGTTATCAAGGGAGATATTGGGCTGTTACAAAAAAAAACACCTAATATACATGATATTGACTGTTTAAGCACAAAATACTTACAACATAAGAACCACCGGCTTCTGGCGGTTTTTATGTGGTCTTGGCTAAAGTTAACTCGTGTGTTTGTAACATGAGGAATCCATAAAAGACACGTTTTGTTGAGAACATTCCCTGATAACGTCTCTTTTCAAAAGAGCATGAACTGTTTTAAACATTTGTCGCTCTCTACACCATTATGTAATCGCAGAAAAGCCTGAGGCTGGCAGTCAGTATTTCATGCTATCAAATCCTCCATTCTCGCTGTTCTCTAAATTCGATGTACATTGCGAGAAGGCTTCAGCCAGCTTCATGAGAATATAATTTTTAAAATTTTATTCCAGTAAAGCGTAGGAGTCCAGATATGGACATAAATTTCTTATGTCCTATTTTGGGAGCCAGGTTGTAACGTCCCCGGTTGGATGTGACCATATTCATATAATTGTTAGGATTCATTATTATTATCAGCCAGTTCAAACATTTACTTAAGTGGTCTCTTAAAGTCATGAGTTCATGTCTTCTGTAGGTCGAACGATCTTGGGCGATCCTCTGTCAGTTAACTCCAACAACTCTGAGTATGTCCTTGTCCCGTCGGTGTGGTGGCCCTTATGTCGGTCTCTGGTGATCTCTTGTGTTCCCATCTGTGGTCTTTCCTTCGCGCAATATGGCCGGCCCATTGGCACCTCAAGCAGGCTGCCTTCTCTAAAGTGTCCGTGACCTTCGTAACTTGTCTAATGTCGATTGTTCTTTTCGTCTCTTCTTTATGCCGGGTAAATTGATAAGGCCAATAATAGTGATAGTCAATTTTCGCCTATAATATGAATCAAATATTGCAAGAATTAATGATTGATCAAGAGGTCAAAATGTATACTGCTGAAGAAAATGCAGATGCTCGCAGTGAACCGACAGAATTTAATGGACAAAAAATTCATGAACTATTCGATAGAGTACAAAGAGAGACAATCAAGAATACATAGAAAATAGCAGATAGTATTGAGAAATTACTAGAGCTTTTTGCAGATATAATTCGTCCTTATTTTCAGCTTTAGCAACATAATATTGAAAATTAAAAAAACGCTTTTGATAAAAGCGGTAGACGAGCATCAAAATATATAATACAAAAAAAAAACATTCAATGTGTCGCTTAGTGGAAATAACAAACCACATGTGTATACATAATGCTTTACAACTTTACATCCAAGATTAATTTTTAAATAAAATTTTACACTATTATATATCCTTTGTACACTTTATTATTCTACTATGACTCGCCAACATCTCCTTTGAAGACCCACTTCGATCATTAGTTACTTACGACCAATATATCCTTCACACCAAGGCCTTTCGTCCACCGGTGCAACGCGACTGCCATTCAACTAAAAAAAATCTCGCATGACAGAAGTCGTTTCAGAGTGGGACCGTTGCTCAACTGGGACGCAACCTCAGTTCAACTCCCGAGCGATCAAATAAGAAGCAACTGATTTGTCAGTTGCGTGGTCAGCGTTCATGCGTTTCCAGAGTGACAATATAATATTCAGTGGAGTTAAGATTATGGCAGAATGCGATCAGGTTTTTTTTTTTTTTTGTGTTAACCTATTAGAAGCAGTTGAAAAACTTCAATGTCTATGTAACTATACTTTGGCAAAATGTTCAGTAAAATCGCTTTTGATAAGTCATGGGAAGTTATAACCAAAGAAGTTGATATGAATGGTAAGTACATTACAAATAATAATTATCGTAATATACTGTGTGAAAATACAACAGTTTACAATATCACTGGCTATAGTAGGTAATGTTAATTTCCGTGTGTGAATACTATCCCAAATCATGAGTACAGCAAGTATTTTTTCTTATTTGTTCGAGAAAAACCACATGTAACCACAGTTTTTATATAACTATTGTTTCAATTTATTAAAGTTGGTTTTATCAGCAACTAACAGATCTATACCTCAGTATCTAGAGAATGTTATTTTTTCCCCCAATATTATTCAGACAATATTTCCATTGCCAAGGTAAAGCCACATTTGATGTTAGGAGATATTGGAATAGATGGTTTCGCAGCTGTTGGGGTTTGATGAATCAACGGGAACGATGTTATCCACTTGCATTGACTGTAGAGAGCCAAATCCATATTCACCGTTGTCGTAATTACTTATTGTATACGTTCTTCCTTTTTTTCTCCTATTGAAGTCGTGCAACAAGCGTACAGCTCTCACGATGATGAAGACTTTCAGTAAAATTTGGAACTTACGGCTCATATGATTAAGCATATTGCACATTTTTCCGACATCGGTGGAATCTGTAGTTGAAAATACTGTGGTGTTGTTTTATGAAATGGTGGCATGAGATTTTTCTGGATGGGAAATGCTTCATCAGCAACAAACCAAAACGAGAACCGTGATCCTGTATTGTCATGAGATATAGCAAATGGTTCAGGTAAATCGAGTTTTCCTCGTTGTACCTAACGGTTCAGTGTAGCTTTGAAAATCCCACCATCACTGTTTCTCCCCGGGTATCCTGTTCCGATTGTAATGAAATTCCCATCCGCGTCATCTCTAGCCATTAGATCAATCGAATGAAATAACTTATAACTGAAATGCGTTGAACCACTTGTAGGAAGTTTGTTAATGCGGATATGCTTTACATATGTCGCGCCTACGCAGTTTGGTAGCCACCGAAAAAGTTTATTGACTTCTTTAGCCAACAGATTGTTGGTACTGAAACTGCAGACAAGCCTAGAAAAATGTTTCTGCTTAGTTTACAGTCATATGTGGAAAGCATTACTGATCAGCAATTTCGAAAGTTCAGAATGGAGGTGTTACCACTGATTGATACAATTTTATTAAGCTTCCCCACCTCACCACACTGAGTGGTACTTCATCAGATGCGATTTCAGCATGGCCATCGTCACCATTCATGCACTATCACCTGTAGGACGTCCTAAATTCCTTCTGAACTTTCACCAACACCAGCATCTGATTTGCATTAACACATGCCCGAACCAATTAACTAGTTTATTATTGATTGTTCGTTTTTCGAATTATTTCTGAAATAAATCCTTCCTTTTTTTGGTTTACAATGGGTATTTCTAGTGTGATTTTGTGAATATTTCGTTTTCCTGTTTTCTCCTCCCTTTATCAACACCCACAGGCATTTCAAATAAAGTTTTGCTGTTCATGGAACTTTTGGGTCTTTAAATTGAAATATTTTCGTCTATTAGAATAATTGCAAATGCATATCGAGCGTGGTGGGTGAGCGATAACTCTCTGGCCTCGCATTCCGGAGGACGCGGGTTCGAATCCCTGTCCGGGCATCAAGATATGGGTTTTCAATTGTTTCCCCCAAATAACTCCAGTCGGATACTGGGATGCTGTCTTCAAAAGGCTTTGACCGAATTTCTTCCCGTTCCTTTCCGGCCTCTAATGACCTCACGTCGTATAGGCGCAAAGCCATATATATATATACAAGCGTTAGTGCTGTCATTCGTTTTTAAGAATAGCACATCAACTCAAAATCTATATTTGAATGTGTGACTTACTGCGGCAAGCAGGCAGGAATATTATAGCATATTCTGAGTCCTGCAGACTTCGATTTAACAACTGCCTGAAAAATTGCAGTCGGCAGATCCTCCAGTTTGAGTACGGCCTAGAGTAGGGGCGTTTAGGTTTGAGTGCAGTTCCATCCAGTCGTATGTACTGCGTGTAACGACCTGTGTAAAACTGGAGATCTTTACTGTATGGAAATTAAATAACGAATGAAAACTAATAGATTAATGGGCAGAGTACTGGATACAAACAGCTATAAAATACAGTTTCCGATTTCTTTAATTTTATTTACTTACTAGCTGACCCGGAAAACGTTGTTTTGCCATATAAATAACTTTCAAGTAATTTCTAGTGTTGGTCATTTGTTCTGCGTCTATTGACTGTGAAACGGCGTGATTGTCGTTGTTCTAATCTTATGACTTCATTGCGTTCAGCTCGTGTATCTTCTGGCTCTTCTTGATGCAATTGCGCCATTCTGACACGTGCATCAGTATTTTGTTGCTGGATTTGTTCTTCGGTTCTTTCGGATCTTCTATTTCGCAAGTTTCGAGATTTACTTGTATTACGGCTCAAATCAGCCCCTTTGCGTTTTCTTGGCATTGCTCACTGTACAAAACACACATAAATAGAATTAATGAAATTAGACATCTGGCGGGGATAACTAATTAAATGACGATTGATCAGTTATAGACCGGAGATTGATGGAATCGACTAAATATCCATAAAAATACTAACATTCAAAGAGCAAATGAATACTTACGTGGCCCAAGGACATTAATCGCAGTAAAAAAAAAAAAAAAAAAAAAAAAAAAAAAAAAAAAAAAATGCGAAACTGAAAATGAATATTTTAACCTGCTCTGAATATCTGAAAAAATCTTTTTTTTTTTTTTTTTTTTTTTTTTTTTTTTTTTTTTTAAAAAGAATTTAATTTGCTCTTTGAATATTGATTTTGTTTTGAGGATATATTGGTTTCATCAATTAATTCTGCTTTAAAACAGAAACTTACGTATGTTAATGTTGGTTTCTCTATCTTTGGAAACAGTTGAATGCCTTAAAAAATAAGGGTTGATCGTAGAAGGGTGAAAATTTAGGATTGTATGTATTTTTGTATGTTGTATCATAAAAAAAATAAAAAATAAAAATTTTGTCTAAAAAATAAAATAAAAATTTAGGGGTGGACTACCCTTAACATTTAGGGGGATGAAAAATAGATGTTGGCCGATTCTCAGACCTACTCAATATGCTCACAAAATTTCATGAGAATCGGTCAAGCCGTTTCGGAGGAGTATGGGAACGAAAATTGTGACACGAGAATTTTATATATAAGATATATAAAGTAATCAATAGTCTTTCTTTCAAGGTGATATATCTTCTGTTGTTTGTGTCCTTTTATGCAATTAGTGGTTGAAATTTCTCGGCCAGCTCCTAGTACAGTTCACTGGACATCCTGTATAACCTTCGAACTTTTCTTCGTCTTTTTCAAGTTCTCGCGCGAGTACAATAGCTCAACGTGTTTGATTTTCTCGAATGAAAGGATGAACCCAAATTTTTCTTTAAAGTTGTTTCAAGAACTAGTACGCAATTACACTATAAATATGATCCGCAGGGCTTGTAATTCCGAAGCAGACTGAAGCTTTGGAGTTGATTCAAGATCGCAGGCGAGTTGCGAGAAGACGAAGCACGCGAAGTGCGACTGTGGTCCAACTGTCGTAACCAAACTGGGTTGCAGTTGCTTTGCACCGGTGTACGAGGGGCCTAACTATGGTGACTTGGCCTCTTGGGACTTTGGGCGACGGGGCAGTTGAAGTGTTAAATGTCGAAATACTACTTAATACTTTTTTTTACTAAATTTGAAGGAAAAATCTGAAAATCTTATCTACAAGAACTGAAGTAGCAGGCGTCCAGAACTGTACAAATTACTCGCGACCACTTACATAAAGTTACCCACGGGAAAAACAGTTTTTACAGTCAAAGCAATTGATTCCTTAACCCGGTGAATGAAAGGTAACAATTTGGAGTTAGCTTTGATTCTCCGTCCGGCAATATACATTTCTGTTGTCCATGGTTTCCAGAAATTATTTCAGGTGGATGCACACAATGAATAGCGTCGCATTGTACTAGCGATGAATCGCTCTTCTGCAGTTCCTCGGATGACTATTGTTAGTGAGTATGTTGGCGACCATGGTGAGGGGAGCCATCTGATCACAGCTGGTAGTGGTTGAGGGAACTATGACGGCCCAACGGTACGTCACCGACATCCTGTGTCCTCATGTTTTACCCCTCATGCGATAGCATCGCGTCGCCATTTTTCAACAGAACAATGCTCGTCCATATACGGCATGTGTCTTGAGGTAGTCCCATAGCCAGCAAAATCCACAGATCTGTCCCCAATAGAACATGTGTGGGACCAGCTAGGACCTCAGCTCTGTCCTAGTGCCAGTATCCAAGATATCAAGGACCAGTTACAACAGTTGTGGACCACCTTGCCTCAGGAGAGGATACAACGGTTTTATGACACCCTTCCTAACTGAATCAGTACTTGTACGCAGACCAGAAGGTTTGCAACGCCATACTGACAAGTGGGCTCATGCTGCCAAGTTCTTTGTAAATTTGCCTCGATTTTGTAATCGATTTTGTAAATAACATCACATACCCTATCAACCCACGAAATTTAATTTCTTTTCCTACTCCTCCTATGGGTACTACACTTTTTTATCAGGCAGTGTAGTTATTATAGCTATTAATTTGATACATTTCGATATCAAATGGCCCGCACTCAATTGTTATCAACGCATAAATCATGTTCAAGTTGAGGTTCAAGTGATTGATTCTGTAACTGATAATGCGACCTCTACGCAGTGTCTCACATTTGCAAGATGACTGTCAGTAATCACGGCGGCGGATGTAGACTAGATGTTTGTGGAGGAAGGGCAAAAGACATTATTAACAGCAGTAGAAAATAGCCAGTTTAGAAAAAAGTCTTGTTAAATATAGATTGTCCAAGCTGCAATTGTTTCGACAACACCAGAAAGTTACTACCCAGAAGAAGTCGGCAGATTTAGGTCATAACGCTTACAATTTGCAAGTAAGTGAATTCCTTCCTTTGGCAATGTCAAATGATTTTAGACATTAAGGGTGTGATCTTGGTTCAGATCTCCGTGTGACATTATCTGAAATAACAGTTTAGACGTAGAATCAAGTACTTTCAAACAAAATATATCCAAAATTGCTTTTCCTACATAATACTAAGCATTGAAATTACCCTCGTTAAAAACAAAAATTAATGGTTTGTAACTCGACACCGAAAACAAATATGTAGTCACCTGGATAACTGAAAGGAATATACGTAAATATACGCGTATCGGTCGGCTTTCTCTGTATAATTCTGGACATTTCTGTAGCGCCTATAATATAATACGAGCGGCAGAGACGAGTTTGGGTGGAAAATTAGTTTCAATCAGTAGTTCTCGGAAGTGTGTGAGTTTAATCGCTGGAACATTTGTTTATATTTGTACTTAGTATCTTTGGATCGAACCGATGCCTGTTTGTATAATGTTATTATGAAGAGCACGAGAGAACAAACAAAGTGAAAATTGATTCTTTGGACTATTTATTTCAAGGAACCCAATACCTAACAACTTGGCGCTGGTCCTGGTTGTTGGTGTGGCTAATCTCCCGCGTGACAGGGCAGCAGCTAGGTGTCTGATACGCGTCGCCAGGCCGCAAGGAAAAACCCGCATCCTCGGCCCAGGGTCTCCGACAACCACGCACTCTCAGATATAATTACGGCGGAATATTTACTACACCAGGTAATCAATCTTTGAAGCATGCACCGTAGTCCTGTCTATATCAAGTATGAACAGGCCTACGACTTACTTTTAAAAGCACTTAATTTGATGATTACGAATATCCTTTCCCCCGTGACCGATGCTTGGTATCTGCAATGTAGGGAGTTACTCTTCCGTGGCAGGTTTCTTGGAAAATTTTAACTCCTTTGGTTTTCCCCTACATTCACCAGTTTTTATCGATTTGTGTGGATGACTAGGATGTTTTTGTGTAGCGCAGCATTTCTCAAACATTTACAACCCGAGGACCAGGAAATTGGCAAAAATAATGCTGCGACCACTAACTTTTTTTCTGTCATCAGTCTTTCGTCTGGTTTGATGCAATCCTCCATCCTTTCATATCTCGTGCTAACCTATTCAACAATTCATGCCCCTTACAACCCATGTGCTCAATTATCTGCTTCGTATATTCTAATCTCTGTCTTTTTCTACAGTTCTTACCTTCAACTGTTCCCTCCACTAACAAATTATCCAATCCAGCATGTCTTAAAATATGACCTACCAGCCTGTCTCTTCTTTCTTTAAGCTTCTTTCACAAACTTCTTTCCTCACCCATCATTTCCAAAACCCGTTCATTTCGTACATTGTCTGTCCACTTAATTTCCAGGATTCTTCTGTAACACCACATTTCAAATGCTTCAATTTTCCTTCTTTCCGGTATTCCTAAAGTCCATGTTTCGCTACCATAAAGTGCTGTGCGCCACACATAGAGTTTTGAATGCTCTTTCTAAATCCTAGATTAATATTTGAAACTAAAAGATTCCTCTTTTTCATGAAGGCACTTTTTGCTAGTGCTATTCTGCTTTTAACATCATTCCTGCTCCAGCCATCGGTTGTAATTTTATTTCCCAAGTACCAGAATTCACTTATTTGTCCTATTGCATCCGATACTATTTTTATATTTAATCTACTGTGATTGGTATAATTTCTGCTACATTTCATCACTTTTGTCTCACTTTGATTTATATTCAGTTCAAAATCTTCCTTCAGTATTTTGTTCATGCCATTCAGTAACTTCTCAATATCCTCAGCCCTCTCTGCTAGCAAGACAATGTCGTCATCAATTCGTAGTATACTGATTTTTTCTCCTTGAACAGGTATGCCACATGATCATTTTTCTTTTACTACCTTTAGTTCTTCCTCTACATACAAGTTGAATATTAACGGGGATAGACTACAGCCACTAACTTACGTGGGTCTAATTATTTTTGTTACCTGTGTGTTTTATTAATGTCTGGGACATATTGTATTGTACAATTATGACATAACAAATCGAAAAGTATGTTCTGAATTGCTACGGAAACACAGTTATGAAACTGGAAGTGAACTATTAAAAGTTAATTACAAATTAACCAGACTCTTAAAATTTACTAACCAAGCGAATAATGATGTTACTATAGGCTGGATGCTACACTATATCACTGACGTGTATGAGGAAATGGTGTCGTGTGTTGTTTGATTTGTGAACGAATGAAAGATGGAGGAGAAGAGAGGGTGAAACCAGGTGTCGGCCCACTGAGGCCTACTCTTCCAAAAGACAAGAAAGGTGGGGTGGGGACGCCAAGCTTAACTTCCTCATCCGACAGACGGATCACCATAAACAGTGTCGAATGCTCTCACAATACTCACTGCGGAGAGGTTTGGGATTCATTGCAGGATTTTGCTATACAATTTGGTGATTAGTAATTGTGCACCACCGTCTCTTCTACCCTGGCGGCTAAGTTCTGATGATGAAAATTTCTTCCACACCAGGACTCGGACCAGCTCACCCTGTTTTCTATTGTAGCTGCAATTCCTTTTAAACTTGTAGTCTCCGTCAATCAGACATGCCGCGCTTTCCGGATCTGGCTGTGGGAGGACTACACGTTAAGCCAACTGAACGGAGTAGTAACCAGTATAAGACAATTAGGGTGCCATATGAGTGTGATCCTTTATTTCCTTTGTGAAACTTGCTTTTACATATTTCAGAAATCAATTGCATCGGTTACCACTAAGCGTCATGGTTTCCAGGTATCTTGTCTGAGGTTGTTAATATGCACCAAAATACAAGTTTCGGCTAAGTTAAAATAGAGTACATCACCAATTTTCATATATAGCAAGGGATGTAAGAAAATCATGTTATTTTGGAAGCTGAGTTAAATATAATAAGCAGAACAAAAATGAGTTAAAAGAAGAGTATAACTACAGCAAAGAACTTAAGAACTTATTCTTAAAGAGGAACCAGATATGACCTAATGTATGGAGAACAGCACTTTACGGAACTTAAATACGGACCTTCGGAATACTATAGAAGATTAAGCCTTTCGAAATGCGATGTTTCAGAAGCATGTTGAAAATTTAAGTACAGAGATAAACTATGAAACAAAAATGTCCTTAAACAATAAATTAATAAAGGAGTTTGTGTAAGATGTTCACAGAAGAAGAGGCAGAATGGTCACTTTGCAATAACATGCGGGATTGGGTAATTTGTTTGTTGACAGAGGAGTAGAAAGAAACATTTTTTTTCTTTCATATGGGTTTACGCCTCGTCGACATCTAGGTCATTGCATGCGGGAAAGGACGGGAACAAGGAACGGGAGGAAATTCAGCCATGGCACTTTTTAAGGAACCCTCTCGGTATTCTCCTGGAGTGATTTTGGGAAACCATGGAAAATCCAAATCTGGATGGTTCGACGGGGATTCGAAATCGCGTCCTCCCGTTTGGGAAGCCAGAGCGTTAGAGCTCACCCACCACGCTCGGCGCACGAAGATAGAAAATCAAAAAGCTCAGGCATTCGCCTGGAGTGATTTGAGAAACCATGAAAAACCCAAATCTGGATGCCCGGGCGGGGATTGGAACCCACGTCCTCCAATGCGAGGCCAGAACGTTACCGCTAATCCACACGCTCAGTGCATCAAACGCTAAATAAATAAATAAAAATGTTTTTCGATAGATGTTTAAGTCTACATATAAAATGAAATGCTGTTCGTTGGTAGCTGAATCACTTGAGAACGGCTGGACCGATTTGGCTAATTTTTTTTTACAAATGTTCATAATAGTTCGAAAAAACGATTTTAGAGAAACAAAAATGGGAAAAGTTTCACGGAAAATTCAGGAAAACTTAAATTACATTTTACTATGGACCGATTTGGCTGATTTCTTCTGAATGTTCTTAATAGTCCAAATAAGGTTTTTAGAGTGAAAAAAAAAAATGCAAAACTTGACGGGAAAAATCAAAAAATTCGTGAAAAAAACTGAAAGTGCTATTCTCTATTGACTGACCTTGTTGTTTCTTCAAAAATGCCCATAGTTGTCCGAATAACGTTTTTAGAGAAAAAATATTGGAAAAGTTGTGTGTGTGTTCCCAGAGAATTGGAAAGTTCCGGAAAAACTGAAAGTGATTTTTTCTATCGACCGATTTGGCTAATTTTCTTAAAATGTTTGTAATAGCCCAAATAAGATTTTCAGAGAAATCTAAATTTGAAAAGCTGCCCGAAAAATAGGAAAATTCTGGGAAAATGGAAAGCTATTTTTTCCATGAACCAATTTGGCTAATTTTTTTAAAAAAATTTCGTAATGGTCCGAACAAGGTTTTTAGGAAATGAAAAATTGGAAAAGTTGGCAGGAAAATTGGAAAATTAGGGAAAAACTGAAACTGATTTTTTTATTTTATTTCTGAATGAACTCAAGACCTTAACTGATGATTCGAACGATGAAATGCGTAATTTTGTTTTATTGCTTACGCTTCCGGGATGGAAATAATTTGATTAAATGTTTTCTATTGAATGAAAAACTGTATGATCTGGAGAAAAAATCTGGAAAAAACGTATTCCTGCTTAAGATAAAATAATATTACTTTGTTTTTATTTTTGTGTTGTTTCGCGATATGTCCGACAAATGTAGTTATTTTATTTCTATTCCATGATATTCATTGAGAACATGTGCTTGATGATATCAAACAAGGCATTACCTCAATTAGTTATGACAGCGCCCAATCGTCTGATGTACCACACATTTAATCATTTAATCAAGAACTGAAACGCGAAAGACAGTATTATTGTGATACATTGAGAGAATCAGTTCGAACGAATGTTCCACTGTTAAATCGACAGCAAAAATATGATAATGAAAGTTGTAAACGATGGAACTAGAAGGACTTTCTCCTTGGATGCTCTCGGTAGAAATGGAAAAAACGTTTTTGATCTCACCGAGCTAGCGGCTAGCGTTTTGACCTCGCATTCGGGAGGACGGGCGGTTCGAATCCCCGTCCGGGCATCCAGATTTAGGTTTTCCATGGTTTTCCAAATCACTCCAGGCAAATGCCGGCGATGCTTCCTTCAAAAGGCCATGGCCGAATTCCTTCCCATTCCTTGCCCCCCATCCTTTCCCGTCTCTAAAGACCTCGCTGTTAGAGAGACGTTAAGCAGATAAACAAAAAAAAAAAAGTTTTTGATTTCATTGATTTTGGCAACGACGCGCTCGCAGAATAAAATTGCACTTGCACTTGCTTCATCTGAAATTGCAGCTACATTGTTGAAATCGCGGTCAAACAGCTCATTCGGCATACAATTTGCCGTTGAATATGCAAATAATTGAAACTCCAATATGCAACCTTTCGAAGAACTGTGCGGCGGCACTGCAAATTGATCGTTTGGTATGAATGTATGGTGGTACATAAAAAGTCTTTGGAGGCATTAGACCAAACAATGCAAGATCTACGAAACAATTAAAACCGGTTTGGTGGTGCAATGATCGAAATGTAAATAAAACACTTTGAGATTCATTGAGATTTCAAATTTAATGGAAGAAAATAAATCATTTGACTAACGCGAAATTCTAACCTAATTGAATTGTGATTTAAAGTTTGGACCAAAGCTGCTTGGTTCCAAGTCGATCACATTCCAGACACATCGCACATTTGCCGCATTTCTGTGGTGTGCTGTCGATATAATTCATCTCGCATGTTCTGAATGTAAACCTTCTCACATTGCATAACCATGGACACAATTGTTGGTAAATACAACGATCACTCAGAAATAGGTTTTTTTTTTTTTTTTTTTAATTTTACTTTGTTTACACATTTTCAACAGCTTTTTATAAAACGATCACAAAGAAATTTATTGAAATTTGGACAGGGTAACGTCTGTCGGGTCAACTAGTACTGCATAAAATATTCGATAATGTAGGAATCAAGGCAGCAACAATTTGAAGCCCATGCACAAGTCCTATCTTATGGATTCACAACACAATATATGTTAAACGAAAAGATATGTACCACTATTTTTGTGACTAAAAATTATACAGCAAAAAATAATAAAAAAGAAGAAAACATTGCTGTTAAAGTGCTCTATGAATTCAAGAACTCGCTATAAGGATACAGTTAAAAGTAAATCATGAATGGAAAAACATTCATAACATAAATTTTTAAAGCTCTTTTAGAAGTGCGATTAATAATATACATCAGTCCCTTGCCAGTACAATTACATTTATTCTTTGTTTTATAGTAGTTAAATTTCGAAAACATATACAAGCCAACTTTTTTGCTGTGTAAATCATATTTTTTTAAAAAAATTGATTGCACCCTTTGTTGTGTACGGGATCTCTGTTTTAGGGAGCAGCCTTACGGTACGATCTGCCCTTTACGAGAGGGTGTTAGCGAAGGGTTGTACGCATTCCAATAGGGATTAAACTCCTTCCGATATAAATGAGTGTGGCAATAGAAAAAAGTAAAAAGATCGACACTCTCAGTGACCTTAACTTCAAGTGATGGTATAAACAGCAGTGGTCATTTCGACTTACAATTGGTTCACTTATCAGATGTCTGTGAAGGTCAAGAGGTTGGTATCTCCGTGATGATCAACTACTGTATGTTCCCGTCAAGTGGCATCGGCTTTTTTTTATTTTTTGCGTCATCTCTGAGCTTTTGTCTGTTGAAATGTTACTGTAGTTTACGCTAAACTTGGGAAGTACTGGATCGAAAGTTTCAAAGAGGTCTTCGATACTCCATTGCTGGCTATTCGCATTGTGAACATTGAGGCGATACCGAAAGGAACTTACAACTAGACATGCGAGGGAGGACATCAGAGTCGTAGCGACAGCTCTCTCTGCCTGGTGTGCGGTGGCGCATCATGGCCGCCCACAACCAGACGACGTCATCAATCGCCCAGGTGACATAGCGCGCCGCGTGCGACTGACTGGTTTCCAGTGGCTGATTACGACACCAAGACATCCATTTGTGTGAAATACCGTGCACCAGTGTTGGGGTGGTTGATAAATTAAGCTCAACAAATACATATATTTTAGCAAACAATAAAGATCGTGATATTGAGTGTTTAATAACAGCTGGCTAACAGAGCAGGATTCTTCTTCTCCGCCTTTCCCCAGCATTTTGGGGTCGGCTGCTTTTGATGAGTTTCACTCTTCGCTGCCGTGGTAAAATTTGGATCTTTGATTTTACGACCGCAACTCGTTGCTCACGCCAAGCATTTTATACCTACTGCCAGGACGTACGACATCTGCTTGAGAAACGTATGACTACGTTCTGTGTGTGATAAGTGTATTTTTTGTTTGTGAAATGTATAATTCATGAGACGGACATTGGGGACTGTCCTTGCATTTACCTTGATAGCTGATGGAAACTGCAGTCACGAGGGCCCGTGCCTGGTCCCGTTGTACCTTCCCGATCCAGTGTGCGGTGCCCAGCGCACTGAGCCACACTGACGAGCAACAACTATACAGGATTCGTTGTTCGAAAATATTACTTCACCGCGTTACAGGTAAGTCGGAAGTTAAATAGACGGTGTACAAACCTGCATCTGGATTGCGTGTTTGTTGTTAGTCTGCTATACGGAGCCGTTGTCGGTCAGAGTTGAAAATGTCATTGGAGAAGAGACGTCTGGCACTCAACTGGCAGGTGCAATCGGAGAGAAAGCGTACTTGAAATCTAATTGATCTTTGATTGGGGAAATCTGTTGTGGTTGTTAAGAAGCCAGCGACGACACTTTTCCTGCAGTAACTTCGAGCTGTATCAACATTTTTGAAGGCACTATGGTGCTGAAATAGGAGATGTTGCAATGAAAAATGATGTTTTTTTCCCTTTCTCTCCTAAAATCTCAAGAGATTTGTAGAACTTACGGTGCAATACGAGGAAGCAAACCGCACAGTCTCAGAGAGGAACTACGTCCGTCCAGACAAGTTATTAGATTGTTCGTGGTTTAATTAAGATGATAAATAAACTTATTTATTTTCAAAGAAAAAACGACGTCAAAGATACTGTTTACATGTATAGATACAATCCAGCGATTGTATTCCACAGACAATACAGCCCTTCGCCGTCGTATATTGAATCTGTATAAAGTTTCTCTGCGTCGGATGTTTGCTTTATATAAGCTACATCGAAATTTCTAGAACACTTCAAAAGATTCCGACAGATATTTCTCGAATATTAACAATAATTAAACAATTGAAACATATTAAAACAATCAGAATTAATACATAATATTTTTTATATTAGCATAAAGCCACGAAAACGCCACCAGTTGCTTAAAAGTTTTTATTCTTTAAAACTTTACTGCAGTTTCGACAAATACATGTTTGTCTTCTTCAGAAGTATGACACATTAAAATTACATAGGCGGAAGCATTATCACAATTCAGTCACTTCCGCCTCGTACAGATGTTGTCTAGTAGACTGAAGGAAGAATCGTGACGATGTGCAACTTCGCACGAAAGTGACTGAATTGTGATAATGCTTCCGCCTATGTAATTTTAATGTGTCCTACTTCTGAAGAAGACAAACATGTATTTGTCGAAACTGCAGTAAAGTTTTAAAGAATAAAAACTTTTAAGTAACTGGTGGCGTTTTCGTGGCTTTATGCTAATATAAATTTTTTTTATCGTTGCTGACACGCAGCTATGCTCAAGATTTTAATACATAATCATTTACAATCAATACAAAATTGTCAGAAATGGAAATTAAAGATACTTAAACACAAAATTATCCACAGAAATCATTTTAAAACTGTAGCAAATTGTCATTTTGACCTCGGAACTTGCATTAATACTTGGAATTACAAACAGTTAAGCAATTCTCTTGAACAATAGTGTCCTTAGACATATTAAATGGACTTTAAATATATTTTTTTAAGTCTATTTACACTGATTTACAGTTAATTGCAAAACAAGCATACAAGATCATATTCAACCAAACTCTAGCTTACTACAAGTGCTTCATAAAATACCATTCCATTTAAGTTTAGGTTTGTGGGCTGTTACAAAGTGTTGGCGGATTCTCAAGGTTCCCTTGAACCGGTCCAGCATATTTCACTCCTGGACACTCTCACACCTTTAGTTTCTGACATTCCACAGTATTTTCAGGTTAGGTACTAGGTACCCCTTTATATTCATTAAAGTGTATTTCCCTAATTTTTTTGTGGGTATATGCCTTTTTCAGTGCTCTGTTCGAGTGTTATCCTAATTTCAGGCCATCGAGTGAACTAGGTTGGCCGGTACCGAAGGTACGATAAAACCCCTTAATGAAGACAGTGTTGGAGTTGTATGTATTATATAAGGAGAATATTAATGGGAACCAATTATTTTTATTTTTACTTTGGCTTTACGCCTCGCCGATGTCGAGGTCATTAGAGGCGGGATGGGACTGGGGACAAGGAATGTGAAGGAATTCGACCATATCGTTTTGAAGGAAACCTCCCGGCATTCGCCTGGAGTGATATGGGGAAACCATGCAAACCAAAATCTGGATGTCCTGACGGGGATTCGAACCGGACATAGCAACCACTAAATCAAGAAAGCGAAGCGCTGTACTAAAGTTTTCAGCGAAGCAGAAACCTTGGGACGGCGACTGAACTTTTAAGGAATTTGGATTCATCTAAAGAAAACGATGGATAGACGCAGCTCCATCATAGAAGCGTAGAATCTAATAAGAAAACAAAGATGAGACGCATTAGTTTGCAGAAAATGTGTAAAGTTACACCAGACCCAAGTGCCTTCTACATCACTCTAACACCGCGATTATTAGCTAACCAAAAACACAGCAGAGTCGTCACATTGCCGTCACATCGCTTATCAGAAAGCGCATCTCATTTCAGTTTCCAACACTGAAGCGGCACTTAAAGACCTAAAACATCTTCCATATTCGATGCATATTTATCCTGAACTCCTGATAAAATATGTTCAAAATGCAAAGATGTGGCTGTCAGAGTTTTTACACTGACGTTCTACTGGTAAGAATACTTGGTTATTAAAAGAACCAAATATTATATTTGTTTTGAAACCCAGCAAGCCCGGCAGCAAGGCAAGAAGTCTTAAACGTTATGGCTCTCATCTGCCATAAGCTTATTGAATGTCTCGGGTACAGAAGGACAAGTAGTACAATCGTTGGTCAACTCCCTACAGATCAAGCAGGCTTCAGACCAGACCCGTCGCTGTTGTTAGTTACAACGTTTACAAAAGCAGGGATCCAAGGAAATTTGAGAAAATTCGTGGTATTAGTTAACTTTACAGCTACATTTGTCATTCAACAGAAGGAAGGAATGATCTTAAACTTCTTCGATTCATACCCTATGCACAGATATCAGTAGTAATTAACAACATGTTGGATTATAGGAAGTTTAAAGTAATTAACTGGAACAACACGAAGAGGAAAAGGGACATTAGCAATGGTGTGCACCAAAGATCAGTTCTGCCACAATTACTATACAGTTTATATATATTTCTGACTTTCCGGACGCTACCTCAAGAAAATCATCCGATGCTGATGATACAGCGCTGGTATTTAAGATAAGGAAATGGTGAATATAACCAGTGCTGCCAAATCTACCAATTTATCCGTAGATCTACAAATTTTTACGGATTTTGTTAAAATATCTACGGATTTTTTATGCTTTTTAACATTTGTTGATTTTTCCTTTTATTGGTGTTTTGTTAAACTTTGAGCGTATAGTTTTAGTGCATTACAGAACCGTCAATAATTGTGAATCGTTTCGTTCCAACCTCTTGTGCGAACCAACGATTGGAATGAAGCTCAAATTTTGTTTGCTTATAGATTTTATAGATCTTAAAAGACAGTAATACAGAACTATCGGCGCACGGTGACACGCTCGTTGGCACGGCTTACAAAGCATTGTCTTCCGTGAAGGCTTAACCAATATCCGAGAATCAAAGGGGTCGCAGTATTTAACATTTCCTGTTACAGGAGAAATTTTTTATTCTCTCTTCAATAATTATTGTTTCAGTCTTTCAGTTAGTCCGGATTTTTATACCCAATCTACGGAAATTTTAGCGGCCATATATGGATATTTAAAGCCAAGTGGCTGGCAGCACTGAATATAACACAAGTACAGGTGAAATATTGATTGAAGCTGAAGACTGACTTCAGAAAATGAGACTCCATCCCAGCACGGATAATACAGGAATGGCTGGCTTTTACCCCAATAACTATATAGTGAACTCGAAATAAAATATAAGATTCCTGAGGAGAAATTGGGCTCTGGGTATCGAAGAGTGAAATTAGACTTAAAACTGTGAATCGAGCAACAACTTCAGAGCTCATCTGAGGACCCGCAACAGTACTTTCCATAAGCTGTATGCAACCACCTGCGGATCTCCATCAAATACTTTGCGATTTTCCATCTCGGGCTCGTTGAATTCAAGTACGATCAACAGTCATTACATTAGGCTTAAATATATATAGCTGAATCACCATACAAATAATACCAGGCCCATTAAGTTCTGGTGCAATGGTTCCAACTCCTAAGACGAATAATCTCATCTGATTTACACAGATCAGCTGTCCGTCACAAAATCTTCCAGATGTTTCAACAGGCTAAGATCCCGCAACTCTTCTTTACGTAATGCCTCTGACATAGGTGAAAGACGGGTTAAACTAGAATGATAGAACCGTTGTGAAGCACCACAAGGATATAACCACTCTCTATATTATGAGACCCAAAAACTCCTGATGGATGGCACCTGTCATAGAGAACCTGGACTGCCCACAATATTACAAGAACAGGGCGCGACAGATGTGGACGCATGCTGCGCAAATCAGGAAAGCTGTCCACTACATTATTACTGGGGAGGAAACCTGCATAGGTAACATTGTTCTGTCCGAGAAGAAGTTTTGATGATAGCTCCAGAAGCGGTACAGTGGATTGTATATCTTTTTCATTTTAGGGCTTTACGCTTCGTCAAAATCTACGTTATTAGTGGCGGAAAAGGACTGGGGCTCAGGACTGGAAAGGAATCCGGTCATGGCCTTTTTGAAGAAGCCATCGTGGCATTCGCCTGGAGTGATTTCTGGAAACCATGTAAAACCGAAATACAAGTATGGGTCGTCGGATCTACCACATCAACCCGTTACCACTCATCCACCAAGCTCGGTATGAACATCTTCACATTCAGTTCTAAAAAACACTTGAAAGGTACTTAGGCAATGCCTTATGTATCGTTTTTTTTTTGTAACTGCTTTACGTCTCTTTTTAACATCGAGGTCTTTAGAGACGGGAGAGGATGGGGGGGCAAGGATGGGGGCAAGGAATGGGAAGGAATTCGGCCATGGCCTTTTGAAGGAAGCATCCCGGCATTTGCCTGGAGTGATTTGGGGAAACCATGGAAAACCCAAATCTGGATGCCCGGACGGGGATTCGAACCGCTGTCCTCCCGAATGCGAGGCGAGAACGCTAACCGTTACACCGCCACGCTCGGTTTATGTATCGTACTTACACGTTAATTTCTTTATTTTAGTTGACTAGCTCTTATACGCAGCTTCGCCTCCTTGGACGTAGGTGTACGGACGAATCTCTTTTTGTTTTATTCGCGAATTGTCAACTCAGGATCACGATGCAATCCGTATCTTCCCCTCCTCAAGTTTTCTTCTCCTCCAGTACCCTTTCATACATGAAATGTGGCGCTGCCGCTGTTTTTCCACTTAAAACCCTTCCAAATTACTGATCAAGTTTCGAAACATATTTCTATTTAACACCTGGTCCTCCGGGATGTTACAACCTTGCATATCTTTAACAATTTCCTTAATCCACGCTGTAGTCCGAGCAGGAACAAAACTAACACAGTGCCTGACGAAGGAAAATTGCTACAATAATATTATTAAAAAAGTTTTTCCCCCTGCCTTGAGGGTCCATCGAGCACTGTGGAAAGTTTGAGTTTAGCTTTCAGTGTATTTTAGCGTAGGCCTACTATGTTTCTAAAACCTGAATAAATAAGTAATTAATGTTACGTAAAAGTACGTGTAAACTGGGCAAACTAATTCAAAGAGCAAACAAAATATCCGTCAACGTCAACAAAATGAGTGTCAAGATGAAACTGCGATTGCAGTATTAGTACACATACTAAAATCATTTGCCTCTCTGAGTCGTCAAACATGTTTAATCACTTTTTTTCATTTGTTAGTCGTTTTTGCGTACTCTTTAATCACACTAACATTAATATCTCCTTCTCTACGAAACTGTAATACATGGCGGGTGCGACATTAAGTCGTCTTTCGATACTGGACTTTGTAAAACAATTTGAACAATCGTTTGGTTTTCCATAGCGAACATACTAACAAATTCCCTCTATTATAAGTATGGAGATATTGTTTCATCTGCATTAGCCTTGAGCTAAATAATAAAAATGGTGCAGTATCAGACACGGTAAGGTACAGGGCGTTCGCCGGAAAACGCTACCCTCCCAGTCTGTTGCCGTCGGCAACTTGCTCGGTCAGTCGGCCCAGCAGTTTCCGCCACACGTAACCGTGAATCACCGCACTGTTTAACACCTCCGCTGCCCCAACAGTGCAGTGCAGTGACCCTTACATTGTTAAGAACGGTTTCTTTGCATTGTAGATAGTTTGTGACTTCAGTCTCTTATTAATCAGTGTTGTGAATAAACGTTTCTTTGCGGTTTGGCTGGTTTGGGGATTCATACTCTTATTAATCTGTACCGTGTTTGAGTGTGAGTAAAATTATGGTACGTTACAGTTTGCAACAAAGAATATTTCTCTACGATACATATGTGAAGAAGAAGTCGTTTAAAAGTGTCGCAGTAAATTTCGTCGCGAATTTCCTGGCGCTTTACTGCCAGCTAAATCAACAATTCTGCGTCTGGTTAAAAAAGTAAGAGAAACGGGTTCATTTTTTAACAAAAAGAGACTGTCGGTCAACCGTATTATCACAGAGGAGAAAAATTGACGATATCGCTTTTCGACTAGAACAGTCACCCAAAAAATCATTAAGTCAGTTAGGGCAGCGTGTGTCTCGAAATATGTTCAGAAGATGTGAAATGTGCATTACACAAGAGGGTCAACACTTCCAGCATCTTTTATAAGGTAAGCTAATGAATTACGTCACATTTAAATGCTTAGCACACAAGTTTATGAAGCGTAATTATTATGAAATAGTCCGCGGCCGACGGTCGAACAATGCCGGAAACTGAGCGCTCGCTCGCCGGGAGCAGTTTCTTCCTTGTAGCGCTAACAGTGGGTTGCGTTTCCCAGCGAACGCCCTGTATAAAGGCCGCCACACACGTACGGGAAACCCGAGGGATTTGGACGGAATGGTCCCGGCCCTCCGCGATCCCGGAACGTGTGTGGGCTTTTCCTTGAGGCCGTGGCCGCACCCCGCTCATGCGACCAAATCCTCACCGAAAAACAATTCTTATTTCCTCGAAGGCCGGAACGGAGGGTGAAAACCTCAGCGTGTGTGTCCTGCGGTCAATCGGCCTTCAAGGATTTCTTGTGAGTGCCTGCGTGTGTTGCGATTTTATTTCTCTGTTTTGTTTGTACTGTTCCGTTTCGTGATATTCTGTTTTTATAAAAATTTATGAAAGTGAGCCCTGTCGATGGGAAGTGATGTGCCTGGAATACCACCACAGAAACAAATGAGAAGCTGCCTACACCAAGCTGGCAGAAATATTGAAGGGGGAAATAACGCACGGGTGTATCCAGGATCAGAACTAGGGGGGGGGGGGGCAACTCGTATTTTTTTCGAGGAAGTGGGGTGGGGGACTGCAAAATATCGATGTCTTACAAAATAAAACTCAAACCTATTGAGGAAACTATTTTTATTATTGATTAACATAGTAATACGAGGACCTACTATGCAATTAATCAAGATCGTAACTCAATTATAGTATTTTTTATGTAAACATTAATCGTCTCGGATTCTCAGAATAATTTTCAGTAATTTTTTTTGTTAATATCTCACGGTGTACTTTCACGAAATTTCGATGCACACTCATCAGGCATAGTCCAGTCAATGTTTCCTCTCTCATTGTACTCCTGAGCCAGTTCTTCACTCGTCGAAGCGTACTGAAGGCAACTTGATTCCCCCCCCCCCCCGCCCCTCGCTGGATACGCCCATAAAAATGAGCCAAATAAAAAAAAATCAGCAAAATTAAACCACCAGGAAATGAATCTTTGAGAAGTGATGTGTTGACGTGAAATAACATAAAAAAAACCGGCTGCAAGAAGATCGCTTTGACGTTGTTGGCAAAAACGTTGCCATGAAATTACGTGGCCTTCCGACCAATTAAATGCAATAACAGAAAAAAATTTAATGGCACTACGTTTCAAGCCGAAATGGGCTATTTAAGAATGCCTTGCAATGAGCAACGGTTACCTACTGCGGGCAGCAGTTCTGGATTTTTTTATCCAGCCCACAACCTTTTCCAGCAACACCCGCAAGATCATTATAAACCACCAGCACATTTTGATAAATTACGTCAAAAGAACGACACAGCAGCAATGTTTCTATCAAATTATAATGTAAAATGACGTCATATGATTTGAATTTGGGTTTACCACACAATATGATCAACTATATTAAGGACACATGATTTTAAACTAATATTATTTTAATTTAGTTTTTATGTCATTTAAGCTTAATTTTATGTTGTTGATGTATTTACGAATAGGAATAAATCAATTATATTAAATAATATCAGTGTGTCAAAGAGAAATCTTCTTATAATCTTTGCGAAAAACTTTATAAATGCCCTCGCATATTCCTGGTATAATGTATCCAAGGGCTTGAAGAGAAATTATTGTTGAAGACTTGAGATTTTCATCGCTTCTTCCCGTTGCCAAAAACCGCAGCTTAGCGGTAAGTCTTTCGTGGGGCGAAATTGCTTCCGGCATAGCCGTATTTTTCTTTGTAATAAATGGAGTGACTAACGATAACATATGTAAATAGGTTCCTTCGTCCATCTCCAAATAATTATGAAAATCATTGGGAAAATATTTCAATTCCGAAAGAAGGTTTGTGTGAGAATATTTTCCTCTTTTGAGTAGCCACTCTTGTCACCATACGCTTCTTCTGGTGCGCTGTTTTGCGCGAGTTTTAGCGCTGCTTGCCGCGATTAACAAACTAAGAGCAGCTAATGCGTGAACATCATCGGATGCTGCCATCGTGAAGCCAACTCTGAGACTGAGAAACCCTTGAGGATTTCACGCCCCGTGTGTGTGCAGGGCGACTTCGATGAAATCCCTGAGGTCTGGCCCGCAGGCTCTTTCCTTGAGGCCCGCCCTCCACGTGTGTGGCTACCTTAACGGTCCCAGGTTCAAAAATCACTTCCAGCCAGGCAGATTACTGTTTTAAGACGGATTTTCGCTGTCACATAGGCAAATGCTAGGATGTATTAAGTTACACGAGTAAGATAACGCAAGACACATTTACCCAAATTTGCAGATTTTTGGCAGCACTTACGAGCCTCCGTCGCGCTACAACATCGTTTGAGGTGCAGGTAACTGCAGAGAAAAGGAAGTAAGAATTCTGTAAGGCCTACGATGGAAAATCAGCAAATAAGAATTCAAATACTAATCACCCATGAAAACACAACTGTTTTCATCTGTTCTCTGCTTTTAATTATGAGTCATGCAGTTAAAATTCTCAGATGCACTTTTGTATCGGTATAAATCTCGCGTTGTTCGTGTTACAGTAATATTAAACTGCTTGCGAATTTGACATTTTAGTTTTTCCCGGCGTATTGTTGAAATAAATAATTACAGTACTCGTTTGAGCTGCAGTTACAACAAAATATTCCAGTTACATCAGCATTGTGACCTTCACCGATATGAAGAGAGCGTTATCTGCGGATGGAAACGTATGAGTGGCTCTTACGCAACGGTCCGTGATTTGATTTGGTTTCCTGATACGTTGATTGGTCGCCTCTTGTTGGATTTGGGATTGCCCGCCGCACACTGCGATACATACAGTACTCACTTGTTACCTTTTGGTTTGAAACTGTCTGAGAAATAAATGTTCGGTGGTCCAAACATTCCTTTTGTATAGGAAAAATGTTCTATTACTAATTATTGACAGCACAAACGCTTGCAGACTTCTAACGATGTAAATCGAGTTAGACAAAATTCCATTTTTAGTTTGAGTGGATTTTTCTACTTTGTTGCGAACATCGTACGGGACCATTCATAAATTACGTTAGACCTTAAGGGGGAGGTAGCGGGTCAACAAGTGACATCATGTGAGAAAAGGGACGGGGGCATAAGCGTCGTGACGTCAGATGTATATTCAAAGAACTACAGCTAGACGTGACAAGGAAGTTCTTTGTTTGATAAACGATGACGATACTATATGGTTGGATGAAGAACATGTTGATACGTCGAATGTTCCTAACATTACCCAAATCGAGAACCAAGTGACTTCTACGCCACTCATGGGCGTATCCAGCGAGGGGCAGAGGGGGGCTGCTGCCCCACCCCCCCTAGAAGAAAAATTAAGTTGCCTTCAGTACGCTTCGACGAGTGAAGAACTAGTTCAGGAGCACTTTGGGAGAGAAAGACTGACAGGATTATGTATGATGAGTGTGCATCGAAATTTCGTGAAAGAACACCATGAGATATTGACAAACAAAATTATTGAAATTGAAAATCCGAGACAATTAATGTTTACATAAAAAACTAACTGACTTAAAATCTTAATTAACTACATAGTAGGTCCTTAGATTAAGTAGTTGGGTTACTATATTAATCAATGATAAAAATAGTTTCCTGAATAGGTTTGAGTTTGATTTTGTAATGTCATGTTTCAGTCCCCCACCCCACTTCCTCGAAACCAAAATGAGTTGCCCCCCATATTTCAAATCGTGCCCCCCTCTAGTTCTGATCCTGGATACGCCCTTGATGCCACTCATGAATAATATAAAAGAATAGGTTCAAAGTCCATTGACACAAGAAGATTAAAGTTTGTATCATTCATTTGATTTGTTATGTTTAGTTATTTTTCTAAAATGTTTGATTTATTGTTGATTTTATGAAAAAAATATTTTAAATAGAAATGTATAAATAATTTGTTAGTTCTGTTCAATTTAATAATTTATAAATTTAAAATTGTATATATATGTGTCGTTACACCAGGGGAGTGGGGGGGGGGGAGTGCACAAATGTGGCCACCTGTGACAAGGAGGGGGGAGGGGGGGGGAGTGCTACTCGATGCCGCCGTTTACGTCGCGTTGGAAACGAAGCAGCAGCCTCGCAGCACTTTGTTAGTGCCACGGTTGACAGGGTGACGAAACACACTCGTCTCTTATCGGCACTCGTGTCCTTGCAAGCCACTTGCATGAACTTGGTTGCGTTCACAACAGCCGAAAGATAACAGTACCGACTGACATAGAGATGGGTCGTTCGCGACTGAACCAGTTCTTTAGAACAGTTCCTTTGAAAGAGCAAGTGAGCAGTCGCTCACTAAAAACGGACGGTAGTTCTTCTTGGAAGCCGTAATGACGGTGGTGTGTCGGTCTGGATTGAACTTCAATCGAGTGTGCGCCAACAATAAGCCTGTTTCGGGTTTGCCACTCTCGCCCGCGTCCCGACTCATGTTTATTCTTTGTTCCTCGCCGTTCATTGTTTATCCACTCCGCTCTGAAACAATAAGAAATCCCAAAGATCGATAAGAGCTAGATCGTTCGCAACGTTCTTTGATCCCATCGCTCATCACGGAAAGAGCTAGTTCGTTCGCGACGTTCTCCGATTCCATCGCTCAGCACAGCGCGGAGCAGTGCCAATGGGGAGCTAGTTCTTTCGAATCTGACGTCCCGCTCCGCTTCTCTTTGTGTATTCCGGCTACAAGTGTGCCTTGTGAAAGAATATTTTCAAAAGCTGGATAAATTTGCAATGAAAAAAGAAGTAGGTTGCTGAATGGCAAAATAAGTAACCTTCATTTCATTTAAAGCAAAAAGATCTTTAAAATTGATTGTACTTTGTGTAAATAAATTAATGTAAAATAATCTATGCTCAAATATCAAATATTCCCAGTAAGCCGAACAATATTTCATTGACTCTTTGATATGGCCTTTTATGCGTGAATGTAATCCGGTACTGTTAAGAAACAAAAATGTTTCAGAATAAATAAAAATAAATGAAAATAACCAATATGAGATTAACCTAAGTAATCAGTATAAATGTAAATAAAACGAACAGATACTACTCTCAAAATGGTTATAACTGCTCATTTTCTTTAAACTGAGCCAGTGAACTAGTGAACCGTTGAAAAGAACTAGTCCTTTTCGTAGAGTGATCAAATGAACACCGCTCTTTTTAGTGAGTCGCTTTGCCCACCTCTAGACTGACATATACTCTGGTCGTGTGAGCATCATTAAATGTTGTTATCTAAATCAGTATCTACATACACATTTCACACGCTTCCAAAGTACAGTCTTACCATTTAACTATTCAGGAACAAGCATCGCAAATAGCGAAACTCTAAGTTCTCTCCAGGATTCAACTGGTCTAAAGAAAGCTAAATATTGCTAAATCATATTTACGAAGGTGGATATTATTGATCATAATGGAGATAACGCTTCCGAATACGAGGTCGGATCATAAAATTCCCTTGTTTCTTAAAAATATATAGCACCCTTTATTCTCGAAACCAAATACACAATTTGAACGCTTAAACAGCGTTTTATTTTTCAATGTAATCTCTATTTCGATGCAAGCATTTTTGTAGACGCTCCTCCAGCTGTTGTATGCCCTTCTTTAACTTCGTCGTCGGCGTTGAAGCGTTGTACACTCTAACGTGGTGCTAGGTACGGAGTGTTTCAGCAGGTCCTGGGTACGACGAAAGACACGCGATCGAGCGTTAAAGACCCATTCACACTAGCGGTCAGCTCAGGTCAAAAATCGCTATACACGTAATCCAATGGGAGCATTCACACTACGCGGTCCGCTCAGGTCAGGGCAAGGCAGGTCAAACCGAAGATCGCGCCGCCACCGATCAACAACGGTCAAGACCTGAGCTGAGCTGACCGCTAGTGTAGTGTGAACGAGCTACGGTCAGGTCAGGTCAGATCAAATGGGTGGCGAACGTCTGAAAACTATGCTCGTGAGCAATAAATAAAGAGTAATAAATAAAAAATAAATGTTTTAACGGTATGTTATTTCTGTTTATTATAAAGTTGGCAAATTCAAACATTATTACACATTTTAGTACTGCCAAGATACAGATCCTGTTTCCGAATTTTTAAAAAATATTGTGAATATATTTTTTGAATCAAATCCTTCTGTACCAGCGTTAGCACACAAACAAAGAATATTTGTAAAGTAGCGTTTCTCTCTCATCCTGAAATTCACTTTCTACATGGCATGAAATTTTATCCTTCCGTAAATAATTGTGCAAAATACATGTTGCTAAAATTATGTTATCAATTAATCCTAGAGCATAATTAATTTTTCTAATATAAATTCGAAATCTTTGAGCCCTAAAATACCAAAAGCATTTCGCACAACTCGCCTCTCAAGGCATAACCGGTAGTTAGCATTCTTCTTTCTCTTTATCTGTTTGCACTTGAAACTCTGGATACACTCAGAACAATCGTATTTTTGATCTTGACATATTTTTAGGCTCTTGATCCAAAATCATTGCGATTTAATTGACGTTGGGGTAGAAAACGGCATTGTTCACTATGAGCAACTGAAATGAAATGGCCTTGTCTACGACTTGATCTGGCCTGACCTGAGCTGAGCTGACCGCTAGTGTGAATGCTACACTGGATTGTGAGCTGAGCTGACCTGAGCAGAGCTGAGCTGACCTGACCGCTAGTGTAAATGGGCCTTTATCGTGACACCTTTGCTCAGCATACCTCTCCGGCGGTTCTGAATCGCCAGTCTGAGTTTTGTGGATGTGTTGAGAGGTCATACGCTTTTCACCATACACTTCCGTCAGTTGTCGATGATGTCTATAGGTGGAACCCCTTTTTTCACTTAAGAAACAAATTACTGTACGATTTTCACACTTGGCGATAGCATCGATGGGCACCTCCATCTTGATCGGATGTGAATCAATACTACGCGGTAGAGCGATGTCAGACAGGGTGGGAGAACTACTGCACATGGCAGTGTTGCTGGATTTAGCCAAAAACCTCCCCTTGAGGCCCTAGCGTTGTGGGACTCTTACCTCACGATCTGCCCTCGTAATTAGTGCGTAGTGTGTGTCCCGTGCATCGAATACCCGACAGTGAACCACAAAATGTGAGATGTTTAAAGAATTTAATTTAATTGCAATGGAGCACAAGCTCTGATGGCAATTTTCCTACACCCCCATCTTCCCCCTATCTTACACCCACCTACATTTGACCTCTACAAATTTTATCTTTAAATTATTTCAACGTTTTCGGTAAATTATTCATCATTACTCTTGGTAACTCATTCCAATCCCTGACACCCTTACCTAAAAAAGAGAATCTTCCCTCACCCTTGTGCCTGAAATCTAGTGCCAGCTTGTTGTCATGGTCATCTTTTCCCTTCCATGCACTACTTTTCATACCTACTCCAATATCTTTCCATGCCTCATCGCCAGTATACGCCCTGTACACTCCCATGAACCTCCTCATCCTCCTCGAGATTGTGGATTGACAGACACTTCATTTGGTTGACAGCATGAACAACTCAGCTTTATCGCGAGTACTGCACAGCTTTGAGCACTACAACAGGTGTGGCATTGTCTGCCTCCATAATTCGTCTATCTCACAATGAACTGCTTGCACTAATCCTTCGCGGTGGAATCTCGAAAGAATGAAGCGTCAGACACGACAGTCGGCAGTTTTCACATTTACCAACACGTAACGTGTCAGACACGGCACAGGCATACTACAGAACACTCTTAGACGTCATCAACTGCGCATGTAACTATTGTATTTCTTAAATGTTCCGAAATTTTTCAATGGTGGAACTTGCTGTAGTAGCAATTTTGCTGAAAGAAGAAGAACTGGGTTATGCAGAAGAGCAGCACAGAAAAAGAAGGTTTGCTGTGCTTCCCACGAACGGAAAACGGAAAAAAAGAAGGAGAATTTTACTCATTACACAAGGAGCTTGTAGATGATGAGGTCAGATTTTTTAAATATTTTAAGATGAGTAGATACGAATATGAAAATCACCAGTGATAACTAAGAGATATACGAAGTTCAAGGAGTCTTTATCACGAAGACAAAAATTAGCAGTTTGTTTGAGGTAAGTTTTTTTTATTTTTTCCTAATATTAATATTAAAGCTTACATTTGCTTCATGTTGGCACAAAAATTTGATTTGGATACATTTATTAATACAGTCAAACCTGGCTGAGTGAGAACCGGATAAGCGAGAAGCATCTACTAGAGAGAATAATTGTGAGGTCCCGTCATTTTTAACCTCTAAAAACCTCTACAAGTGAAAAACAGAAACCTCTATAAGAGAAAGCTTTTTTTCCCTCGTGGACCAATATAACTGATACTGCTACTTGTCTTTACCTCAATAAGCGACACTCGAGCTATTTAACAATTGCAATTTATGACCCATTCTTAGATTTCGTGGAATTAACTTACATTGTTGTATCGTATTCAGTTTGAATCGCCAATTTAACAATTGATAACTATTAATTGCGAAGGAAGGTTTGACACGTACTCAAAATTTTAAAACCAAAAATCGAAGTATTGTGGCTAAGTGATGGTTTTAAAATAGTGACTGCGTTCGAGAGCGGGATATCGTGAAATGAAATAGGGAGTGAGATTGGTGCACCAGAGTCCACCTTTCATAAAATTATAAAATCAAAAGACTCTTATTAAGTCTCAGTGCTCTGACGGACACGGAAATATTAAGAAGAGTCGAGTTTCTGAGTTTCCCAACATTGAAAAACCTAGCGTGGTGGGTGAACGGTTAACGTTCTGGCCTCGCATTCGGGAGGACGTGGGTTCGAATCCCCGTCCGGGCATCCAGTTTTGGGGTTTTCATGGTTTCCCCAAATCACTCCAGGCGAATGCTGGAATGCTTCCTTCAAAAAGGCTATGGCCGAATTCCTTCCCGTTCCTTATTCCCAATCCCATCCCGCTTCTAATGACCTTAGCCGTCGACGAGGCGTAAAGCAATAAGAATAAGAAGAGCATTGAAAAGTGCCTGTTAGAATGGATAAAACAAACCCTCGATAAGAACGTTCCTGTTGATGGACCTTTGTTGAAAGAAAAATCTAAAGAATTTGCTACAAAACTAGGAATTCAGAACCTTCAGTTAGTAATGGCTGGCTAGAGGGTTTAAAAAGCGTCGTAATATAGCTTTCAAAAAAGCAATCGCGGAAAGCAAATCCGTGGACCAAGGCGTGTGTAACCAATGGAATGAAGATCTGCCAAGTCTTTAAGAATGGTATGATCCAAATGATATTTACAATGCTGATGAAAATTCTTTGTTATTTAAATGCCTTCCGGATAAAATATTTACATTTAAAGCAGTGGCGTAGCTAGGTCAACAAGGGCCCCAGTGCAAAAAATTTATTTTGGTCCCTCAGGCTAGATGGGGCCCCCTGAGCAGTGGTTGGGCCCCCCCCCTGAGCAGTGACAGGGCCCTTACTGAGGGACCCCCTTAGACCGTCTTTAGAGCTAAAAAAAGGTCGCCGGCTTGCCATGAAGGCTTATGGGCCTCTGATCTGCGCTTGGGGGCCCCCTGAGCGTAGGGGCCCCGGTGCAGTGCACCGCCTAGCCCCATAGTAGCTACGCCCCTGATTTAAAGGTGAAATATGCCATGGGGGAAAACAAAGGAAGGAACGCCTTACTATTCTTCAATGTGTAAACATGACTGGTGCGGACAAACTCCCCCTCTTCATCATCGGGAAATCAAACCTACCTAGATGTTT
Source organism: Vandiemenella viatica (assembly GCA_031002005.1). Lineage (NCBI taxonomy): Eukaryota > Metazoa > Arthropoda > Insecta > Orthoptera > Morabidae > Vandiemenella > Vandiemenella viatica. Next base: position 43,100,301 of record CM061920.1, on the reverse strand, counting down.
TGAAGGTGTCAAGAGTATACCTTTTAATTATGCCAGTAATACAAAGGCTTAGTTGACAAAGATATTATTTAGAAATTGGTTGAAAAAAGTTGACAAGGAAATGAAGATAAAACCAAAAAAAAAAAGTGGTTTATATTGACAATTGTGCTGCTCACAAGGTCTACTTGCAAACGAAAGTCATGTTTTTGCCTGCCATTACCATCAGTTAACTTCAACCACTAGATCAAGGTATCATACACTCATTCAAACGTTTTTATCGCAGTCGTTAAACATTTATGTGCCTGAAAAAAAACAATAACCCTGAAATTAACGTACTTCTAGCCATGAATTTTTTAAGGAGAGCATGGTACACTGTAACTTCTGTAAGTGACGTTACTGTCAAAAACAACTTCAAGAAAGCTGGGTTTTGGGTCAGTACAGATAAACATGACTTAATGCCAGAGGAAAATGAGGTTGATGTTGGACCTACCAATGAGGAATGGACCAAGCTTGTGTTTCACGAAACCAGTATGTTAACGCCAACCTTCGAGGTGAAAAATGTCATGGAGGAAAACAAAGCAAGCAACGCCAGATTGACGACGACGTGGCTATCGCCGGAGAACACACCAACGACGATATCGTTAAGAATTGTGTGAGCACGTTTACTGACGGAAATAACATTGAAGATGAAGCTGACCGATCGCAGATTTTGGATACGGAAGTAAATAACATTCCAAAGAAGCTTTGAATGTACTGAAGACACTCCACCATTTTTTTAAATATTCGACGGTTGTTGAAAAATCAATATTTGATAATATTTATTAACTGGAAAAACATGTACAATCTGCAGAAACAGAAACGCAGAAAAAATTAACGGATCTCTTTAAGTAAATATTAGTGTAAGATTTTTTGTTTTCTTTTTGTAAGCATATATGTCAAATTCTAATGAATAATACCTATACATAGTGTTGCCAGGTCCACATTGTTAAAAATCGGGACGGAGGAGGGTCAAAGAAATCGGGAATCGGGACTAGAAATCGGGACAGCTCCCAAAAAATAGGTTTTTATGTAATTCATGGTATTTTCGTTATTTATGGAGGATAGGGGTAATTTCAACATGTATTTATTTGTCTATCTCGTTATAGGAACTTATGAACCTTATTACTAAATAATATAATACTAGTCAGACTTGTTCATCACGATTAGTAAGTGGGCGTCAATTAATTACATGATGTAAAATTAGAGGGGGGAGGGGGTCGACGGAAATCTCACTAGAGTTTTTAAAATTCTTGAAGGACAGTAGCGCTTTAAAAAAATAAAAAAGGGGGCTACAAACGAAGTGGATTTGGACTTCAGAGGGGGGGGGAGGAGGTCTAAGAATCAGCGCAGAAACCTACCTGCAGAGGGGGGGGGTTAACCATCCTCGGAAGGAGGAGAGCTAAAACAAATAATTATTAAAAAAAATATCAAAAAGTACGGGATCGATTAGCAGGGAGGGTCCCGTAAAAATATCACACGTCATCTTAAAAGGGGAGGGGGGGGGGTTCCTACCAGATGTCACCAAATCTCACTAGAAAAGGGGGAGTCCAGAATTTCTGAAAAACTCCTCACGTATTTAATGGACGCCCCCTAACGAAATATAATGGAAATAATGTATTTTCAAGTTGAATTTTAAGTATTTATTTTATTTATTTTTTTATTAAAATTGTATTTAGTCTTAGATTTCATTGCTTTTTACCAAAACTTTTTTTTATATAACATAATTATAAAAAATTCGTCACAAGACAAATTAAAGCCGTTTTTAATAAGTATGTCTGCTTTGATATACTCCAGCGATTATTCCAACTTTTAGACCAAATTATAATAGCCTGGAAAATTTCCTTTCAGTTGCCGCATTTGAAACCGGTATTGATGCCATGAAAGCAAATATTTAGATTCATGTGTTTCATAAAAGTTTTTGAAAGATTGAGCTCGTTTGGCATAATATGAGAAACGACTATGCACTTTCAGGATGAAACTCTCCAGTTAAAATTTACTCATACTCAGAGCACATTTTACACTGTTATGTAAAATATATGCAGGAACTCCCACTGATATAATTTGATCATTATCATGGTGTAGTAACAGGAAACACTAAACTGTGGCACCTAAAATTCACATCTGCGTTGTCTGCATAGTAACTAGTAAGATGCTTACTATCAATAATGGGCTCCTTCAGCAGCATCTATAAATTTTTATGCGTTATTGATGCAACTTCATTCGCGTCTTCATAAATCTCAAGTATTTGAATTTGTAGTTGGGCTGTAAAATCTTATCATCAGCACAAAAAAATTTGTACTACCGTGATTGAAGGCGTATGTAACAACACTATAAAACTATACCTATCATTTTGAAGATTTTCGATCGCTTCTTGAGTAGATGCCGAAACTAAACCATTATGTGGAATCCCACTGGCCTTTGTTCTTCCAAGTGACAATTTTTCAGCATTTTTGGAATCGCTACGATCGAGTTTTGATTCACAACCGAAATGACACGGTGTGCGTGACCGAGTGATATGTCTTCGTGACTAAAGCAGCTATCACTACTCGATTCTTGGATGCTATTTAATTGGTGTTAAAAATATTTTCAGCGATGTTATTAAACTGGTATTCATTTCTTTTTTTTTTTCATGTGTTCATTACATTTCTGCTGTTTTCCTACATCATTTTGCCACTATGAAATATGCTAAACTGTTTTTGGCACAATGTGCAGGTCAGTGGAATCAGTTGTACCATAAGCCGTGAATAACATGCGTCTGACGTGGACACGCGATTTCATTTTGTCGAGTGGTTGGTTTTTATCATTTAGCCAAAAAATCGGGACATTTGGCGTCTCGATCGAGGGTAAATCGGGACGCGTCCCCAGACCCCGAAAATCGGGACGTCCCGCGCAAATCAGGACACCTGGCAACGCTACCTATACAATACATACATATTTATCACTACATATTTTCTGTATTTTTTTTTAATCGTCTATACTCCTATACCTGTATAAGCGACAAACCTTCATAAGCGAAAACAAATTGCTGTCCCTTGAACTCTCGCTTATCCAGGTTCGACTATATCTGCATATCTAAATTAGTTTCACTGGGGAACATATCTAGTCAGGTTATTTAAATGTTCATTGTCTATTCCACTAACTTCTTCCTGAATATTGTTGAATCCAGATTCGCTGCTATTATTATGGCATTTGTTCAGTTCTATTGTTGCTGTAGATGGTGATTGTTGTGTTGGTGTGCTAGCAACATTATTTTGTAATTCCAGTCCTTGAGATTCATACCATTTAGGTGAACCTCCATAGTTAGAGTAGGGGCTGGAATCTCTGCCTAGAATTTCTAGCTCCGTTTCAGATATCACCGAAAATCCTTTAGCATATACTACTTTTCTGTCCTGAGGAGGCAATTACTGAACTGTGGTGGCGATACCATCAAAAAATTACTGAATGTCATTGGTCTTCGATTTATTTTCCAATATAAATTTCATTAGTTCACTTGCTGGTGTTCCACCGGAAATAGATCGTGGACTCATTGCTTTGCGAAATGTAGACCGTTGTTGCACTGGCGTATTATGTGATGGCAGAGTCACAGTTGCTTCGAAAACGTTGTCAGGTTAGGAAGTGGAGATTTTTTTTCTATGACAACTTCAGGAGAATCCAGGGTTGCTTGATTATTAAATTAAATTACAATGGAGCGCATGCTCCGGTGGCAATTTCCCTAAACACCCATCTTCCCCCTTTTCAGCATCCACCTACATTTACCCTTTTCAAATTTTAACTTTAAACTCTTTCAACGTTTTTGTGCAAATTATTCCTTTCTCTTGATAACTTATTCCAATCCCTGGAACACTTATCTAAAAAAGAGAATTTCCTACACCCTTGTGCCTGTAACCGAGTGCCAGCTTGTCGTCACGGTCATCTTTTCCCTTCCATGCATTACTTTCAATTCTTACATCAGTATCTTTCCATGCCTCATCACCAATATACGACTTGTACACTCCCATGACCCTCTTCCCCCTCCTTCTGTCTTCCAATTAGTCTCATTCCAGTTCTTTTATCATATCTGTTACTGATTGCATTCTGCGATAATTTTCAGGAACAAATCTAGCAGTACTTCTTTGCACCTTCTCCAACTCCTGTATTTGATACTCAAAATGTGGGTCCCATACTACACTACCATATTCAAGCAATGGCCTGACCAAAGTTTTGTAACCCATTTCCTTTACTTCTCTCGTACATCCCCTCATCCTCTCCAAAAAATGCAGAATTTTGAAACCTTTTCCTACTACCTGCCCAATGTGATATGCCCAGTTAACCTTGTTATCAGATGTAATGCCAAGATATTTACATTTCAAGTCTTCAGCAAGAAATTCTTTCCCCAACTTATATTCATAATAAACCTTTAGTTTTTTATTTGTTTATCTAATAAGCTTACTCTTCATTGCATTTACCTTCATTCCATGTTTACCAACCCAACTAGATACCTGTCCAGATCACCCTGCAACTGTTTACAATCCTCAACCGTTTTGATCCTTTTATATAGCATTATGTCATCTGCAAAGAATCTAATTTCTGATAGTAAACAATCAACACAATTATTCATTAGAATAATGAACAGTAATGGTCCCAATACGCTACCCTGTGGCACTCCCATTTTTACTTATCCTCATCAGAACATTTTTTTCAGCATCACTGTCTTTGTCTTCAGGGTTAGCACGGCTGGTGCAAATAGTGTGTCTCTCCTGAAAACACGGCAGTAAGAAAGACTACTAGTTTTAATATTTCCATTTTCTTGTAGGTATTGTAGCTTGTCCGCTTTTGACTCTTTTTGTTTTTTCATGAGACGCCGGAATGCATCTCGTAATAAATTCCACGATTTGTTAGTCTTTTTCTGTGAAAAAATATAATGTTTTGTTTTTGCAGGTTTTTGGCAACCGCAGACTCATTCCTAACTATAGCGTACAGTTATCAACTTCGTGTGCGCACTGTACATTATATATTAACAGAAGTATGTGATGCTATCATACAATAAATGACAGAGGAATATATGTCAACACCCACCAAGGAAAATTGGTTAAAGATATCAGAGGAATTTTGGAATAAATGGAACTTTCCCAACTGTCTTGGTGCCATAGACGGCAAACACGTTGTTGTAACAGCACCAGCTAACAGTGGTTCTCTTTATTATAACTACAAAAAAACTTTTTTAATTGTGCTAATGGCGATTGCCGATGACAATTATAAGTTTATTTTTGTGGATATAGGAGTATTACAACCGATGGTCGAAGCAGGAATCATGTTAAAAGCCGAATAGCACTAGCGAAAAGAACCTTCATGAAAAAGATAAATATCTTAGTTTCAAATATTGACCTAGGAATTAGAAAGAATTTTGTAAAACTCTATATGTGGAGCACAGCACATTACGATAGTGAAACATGGACTTTAGGAATACCGGAGAGAAAGAAAACTGAAACATTTGAAATGTAGTGCTACAGAAGAATGCTGAAAATTAAGTGGACAGACAAAGTAAGAAATGAACGAGTTTTGGAAATGAAGGCCAGGAAAGAAGTTTGTGGAAGAAGCTTACAGAAAGAAGAGACAGGCTGATAGGCCATATTTTGAGACATGCTGGTAGAGGGAACAGTCGAAGGTAAGGACTGTAGAGGAAGACAGTAGATGAATAAGGAGGAAGCTGGGACAAAAGATCTTAAACCGGCCCCGGAAGAGACTCCACTCGTCCGCGTGACGTCACAGTTTTAAGTTCTTTGCATGGCGGGAAATTCTAATAGACCAATCAGCGTTCAGGGTCGTATGACGTCAGAAGATGGCGGATCGTTAGTTCGTTCCTCCAGCGCTAAGGGGGCAGCACCGGCCGGGCTTGCGCATACGATAGTTCCTTGACCGGCCGCCCAGATGGCAGCATCTCCCAAGGGCTTAATTTCTTTGGGCGCAGACATTCCACTTCACCAGGAGAGCGAAGAATTCCGCCGCCTGGGGCGTGTTTACACAGGTGCGCTCTCGTTGCGACAGGTGTCAACTTGCTCAGCCAAGGCATCGGGCGTTTTGGCCTTGCATAACCTACCGGGAAATAGTATCCCGGTTTCCGATAGATGGTGGGGCATGGCTCATTTTGCGCTCGATACGCGGTTGTGGAACTATTTCCAGGCATAGGTGCATAGTATCCCGTTTCCCGATAGATGGCGCAGCATGCTTCATTTCTCAACGCGATAGGTATTTAACAAGCTTTTAAGTGAAATATTTCAGGTATTCCTGCCTGGTGTCTGTCTGCTATTATCAGTATATCTATGTGACAAGTATTTCGAAACCATGGAGTTATTCCCGACGTTCGGAAATATTATTTCCGTTTACCCAGCGACAAGCAGAGCCCATTATCTCTTGCGAAAGCTCTGTACACAGCAAGGTGCAAATATTTCAGTACAGTAAAATATTTTCTTCGGATCTGTGTCGTGAAATATACTTGCATTTGCTTAATCCTAAATCATTGCAGTTTTACTAAAAAACAAAAAAAGTCCACATTAGCGGATTTTAAAACGACCTCCGTAGTGTTGGGGCTAGAGTGCCGAAGGTCGCCGGTTCGAGTGCGGCCGCGGTGTTTAAGTGTTTTGTGATATTATTGAAAAAGCCGTCCCAACTCCTCAAAGATACGTAATTTCCACGCCTAGAGAGTATGGCGCCAGCTTGACTTGTTATAATTGAATAAAAAATAAGTTGAAAAGCATACATTTTTCCTTTAAAATACGTTAACGTTCGATATGGAAAAAAACCGTCATAAACTCAGCAAAGTGGAAAGATATAAAACCGAGGAAGAATTCTATGTGCACCTGTTTTCATGAAATTATTTAGCGTTCTGGCCTTGCATTCGGGAGGACGGCGGTTCGAATCCCCCGTCCGGGCATCCAGATTGGGTTTTCCATGGTGTCCCCCAAATCACTCCAGGTGAATGCCGGGATGCTTCCTTCAAAAGGACATGGCCGAATTCCTTCCCATTCCTTGCCCCCCCCCAATCCTTTCCCCGTCTCTAAAGACCACGTTGTTAGAGAGGTGTTAAAAGTTTTAAAAAATGAAATTATTGTGATAAAGTATAGCAATACCACACATACGTTATTCCTTTCAAAATTCGTAGCCTCAAAAACCCATCAATAGGTGAAATCCTTTCATTGAAACCGACAGATATTCACCGACGAAGGTAGGGAAAACCATAAATTCCGTTCATCGAAGCAGGCAGACATTAAGAATTAATTCACCGACGAAGAGACGGGTAAGAAACTCACTTTTTCACATCATGATGGATTCGTTATGAACAATATAATATAGCTCACGAGTGTCACCTACATTCCGTGTATTTTAAAGGATGTATTAAATTAGGGGTAATGAAACAGACCTAGAACACAGACACTTTTAAAACTCAAAGAGGCATTGAATGGGTTTACTGATGTATGTAAGTATAACCTCGATGAATTAAGAGCTCCTAAACTAAATCAAAGTTGTCGATTTGAAAACCAGTTTCTTTCCCTGCAGACATTCCAGAAGTGAATACACGTTAATCTCTCCTCTTATATCAAACCAATCAGCATGTAATTTTTTTCAAGCCTATTTCTCAAACCTACAGACTCAGTCTTTGGACAAGAGCCCACTTGAAAATATTTATGAAATGATTAACAAAGCCTTTCCTACACCAAGGCTAGAAAAATCAAAGTTTCCAGTTTGACAATGGCAAAAACTCATGGAATGCAACGAGGGAAGAAAGAATTCATATAAGCATCAGTACGACACCTTATTTCCCTAATCTTATCTCTGATGTCACTGGTATGAAATATTTCATTGCACTCTTAATTGTTGCCATCAAGGTCAAACCTTTGTCGTCTGTCAATCCCGACCAATCTATGTATCAATTCTGTTATGCTTTCGTAAGCAATCACAAATTGAGTGTCCTAAGCTGCACTTTGTCTAAAATTCCAATAAATCCCTTGTGACACATCAGTGATTGACTAGAAACAGAGATATATACCCACCTTTAACTCTATTTTACAGCTCAGCACGTATGTTCCAGGAACGAAATACCGTCTGTTAATCTTACTAATTTCACCCCTATCGAAGTACGCCAGTCCTATGTGATAAAAATCGAGTCACGCTAGGCAATGCCTTAGACCATCGCCTGTGACCAAGGTGGAGATTTAGAAAATTTACCCACTCCCTTATGGAAGAAATCCAGTGCCGGCTCCTACTTATAGTCTTTTACGCACTATTCCTAATTCTTTCACCAAGATCCACCCCTAGCCTCATCGCCAACGTACCCACAATACTTCCCCAAACCTCCTCCTGTTTTCCAATGATTCCCACTCCAATCCCTGATCAGTACTTTTGTTCAAATTTCGTAAAGTCTTCTCCTAATCAGTAGCAGGGATTCCAGGTACCAAAATGTTCACTTAAGGTGGTTTTACTGCAGTTTCCCAGGAAAATTCCCCCTTTTTCCAGGTAATTTCTGCTAGTTTTCAACCAATCAGGACACAGGAGTGTTCTCCATTCGGTTTAAATGTTCCCATCTGACGCCAACCTTCGGATTCAGGACCAAGTGTGACATTTGATTGTAATTGCATGCTTTGTTCAAGTAACCACGATGAAGTTACCATAATGCTATTAGCTAACTGATAGTTTCGTGGTCATAAAACAGGCATCATAACCCACATTTTCATAGAAGACCCCCACACATCCACAAGTATCCAAAACGTCACAATAGTTTGCAGACACTAGTTCTATTGCGCCGAAGATAGCACCCACGCTTGAACTGTCGTAAATTGATAGGTCATTCGTATATGAAAGAGGGTGTTTGGATATTTTACACACTCAGGGCTCATCACCTAAAGTATAGTTCCAGATTGTGGTCATGGTCAACTTAGGCTCCATACACTACTCAGAATTATTCCACCAATATCCATTCTGACAACATTATACGCCACATACAGCCCCCGACACTCTTACTATCTTCCAATGACATCCAGCCCAGCTCCTTTATTATGTCACTTGTTGAATATTTTCCACTAATAAATCTAGCTGCCATCCTTTGCACCTTGCGTTTGAGTTACAAAAAAATGTGGACTCCATACTACACCACTATATACAAGCAATGGTCTGACGGTGGGTTTGTACCCAAGTCCTTCGCTTCTCTGATACATCCCCTCATCACCCTCTTTGTTAAATGATTTATAGCCCGAAGTGCATATAGTGAAAAACGTGGGAAACACAATTCGTATGCCAACACAAAAGGCAGTAAACTGTAAAGAGCTGAATGAAATGGGAGACTGCCACAGCCCTCAAGCAATGGTTAGAAGCACACGTTGATGGTGAGCATAATTCTAGACTCAAATCCACAGAGGAATGACACACGCACACACTTATACATGCATACAGAGAGGTCGACAGAACTAACAGAAAGCATCACGGAAACGATGAAGTGGGGCAGAATTGCCGTTACCACCGATTAACTGGACAGAACTATCATTACAAAAATCATCAGACAGACGAGTTAAAGTCAGGTATCACCATACTTACGCTTACATGCACAAAGAGAGACGCAGATACACATGTCCAAGTCTACAGAGAGTTCAGCGCAACTACCGGCACCAATAATGGAAACAACAAAGTGGTGTACTACTCTCTTGCCTCATGACTGGCTGAAAAACAGAACTCTCATTACACATCATCAGCCTGGCGAGACAGAAGGTGTGCAAAAGATGGCATGTTTTCACCATAAACCTAAGTGTTTATACCATAAATAGTGTTCATCACGCCCAATTGATTACATTTACCATCAACACGTCTCTCACACACCGCAACCCTTTCTACCATTCAGTAAAAAAGTGACGCATGTACCATGAGTTGCAATAGACACTTGACTGTCAGGTCTCACTCACAAATCCATACATTTCCATACACTAGCACAAGCAAACATAAGTGGAGGGACAGCAAAATCATAAGTCCAGACAGACGTGTTTATGGAAGGTATCACCATATTTACGCATACAGACAGAGAGAAAGACGCACACAGACTCATATTTCCATGCATACAGCGAGCTCGACAAAACAACCAGCCCAATCATGGCGACGAAAAAGTGGGGTAGAACCCCCATGGCTCATAACTGACCAAAAAATCATCAGTAATATATGTTCCAGGCACCATACTCTTCACATCAACATCATCTCATTTATTTCACACTACAGACCTCACTACCATCCAGTATTATGTGTGCTAGCTACAAAACTGTTCACATCAGTACCACCACACCTAAGCCTTTTCTGCCATTCAGTAACATGTGCCCCTGGTACCACGAGTAGCAATAGACACTTGGTCATCAGACAGGTATCATAACTCCCATATTCATACTAGGTTTCACCCACAAATCCATACGTCACCTCACACAAGCATAAGTGCAGGAACAGCACATAATACAGCCAGACAAACGAGATAAAGGAAGGTATCACCACATTTACGCAAAAAGAACACACAGAGAGACACATACACACGTACATTTTCATGCCTACAGCGATCACGACTCAACAACTAGTTCAATCATGGCAACGAAAAAGTGGAACAGAACACCCATAACTGGCCAAAAATCATAGACAGACACACATACACACACACTCACATGTCAATGCATTCACACAGTTCCATTCATCATCACACACATGCACATAACTGGAGGAAAGAGACTGAACATGCTAGACACAAACTGAAGAGTTACAGGATGTGTGAAGTTTGAAATCACAGCCACGTCTCTCCCATACCGCAACCCTTTCTGTCATTTAGTAACATGTGACCCAGGTACCATGAGTTACAATAGACACTTGTCTATCAGACAGATATTATAACCTCGATATTCATACTAGGTTTCACCCACAAATCCATACGTCTCCACACAAGCACAAACATATGGGAGGAACAGCAATTCATATGTTCAGATAGACGAGTTTAAGGAAGGTATCACCATACTTACGCATACAGACACAGAGAAAGACGCACACAGACACATATTTCCATGACTACAGGGAGCTCAACACAACAACCAGGCCAATCATGGCAAAGAAAAAGTGGGACAGAACCCCTATGGCTCAAGACTGACAAAAAAAAATCATCATTAACATGTGTTCCAAGTACCAAACTCCTCACATCAACATCATATCATTTAACTCACACCATACAGTATCGTTGTTAATATGTAAAAAACTGTTCACATGATCAGCACCACCTCTATCCCACGCCACAAGCCTTTTCTGCTATTCAGTAATATTTGCCTCATGTACCACGAGTATCAGTAGACATATGGTCATCAGACAAATATCATAACTTCCATACTCATACTAGGTCTCACACACTAATCCATACATCACCACACACAAGCAAACACAAACATAACTGACCAAAAAACCATCAGACAGACATTAAAGTGTGTGCAAAGGATGACATGTTTTTACCATACACCTCAGTACTTAATCCCATACGGATTATTCATTACACCTAATTAATTACATGTTCCATCAACACATAGGTAGCCAGTCATTGTGAAATCTCAAAGTCGAGTATAATGCTATCGTGATAGACACACAACCACATAGAAAGACACGCATACACACACTCACATCTCCATGCATACACACAGTTACCATACATCACCACACACATACACGTAACTGGAGGAAAAGGACTGAACACCCTAGGTCGAGACTGAATAGTTACAGGATGAGCGAAATGTTTCATTTCTTTGCCACAAACCTCGGTGCTCATCACACCCAACTGATTACATCTACATAGGTGGCCACTGATGGAGAAATCACAAGTAGACTCCTACCACTATAATTACACACACAACCACACAGGAACACGCACACACACATATATCCATGCATATACCACAACTTCATAAGTTACCACATACATACAAGTAACTACAGGAAAGGGACCCAACACACGACGTCCACACTGAGGTGTTACATGATAAGCAGACGATAGCATGTCTTGACGATACACCTCCGTGCTCACCACTTTTATTTGATTTTTAATGTGCCATCAGTATAGCTGGTGGCTGTAACCAAGCACTTGGCAATGTTTGGTCAAAAGTCATTTGTTAATTGCAGCTCATCAAAGGCAAATTTTGGGTCAACCTGCCCAGGCGGGCGTGGCAAGAGGGGGGCCTCCCTTCCTCACAGCGGACGCGTACATCGTGTAGGTCGGTATACCAGCACATATTACCGCTTTCGAGCGAATGAAATTCCGGTCTTCAGTACGGTCCTAAAAATGCGGATACCGGTAATAGGCCCCGATCGGGAAACTCCGGTAAACAATCGCGGTTCGCGCTTTTAGACCGGCGTATTGCGGTATTTCTGATACTCGTGGTACGTGGGGCAAATATTAATGAATAGCAGAAAAGGCTTGTGGCTTGGGATAGGGGTGGTGCTGATCATGTGAACAGTTTTTTACATATTAACAACGATACTGTATGGTGTGAGTTAAATGATATGATGTTGATGTGAGGAGTTTGGTACTTGGAACACATGTTAATGATGATTTTTTTGTCAGTCTTGAGCCATGGGGTTTCTATCCCACTTTTTCTTTGCCATGATTGGGCTGGTTGTTGCGTTGAGCTCGCTATAGGCATAGAAATATGCGTCTGTGTGCGTCTTTCTCTGTGTCTGTATGCGTAAGTATGGTGATACCTTCCTTAAACTCGTCTATCTGAACATATGAATTGCTGTTCCTCCCATATGTTTGTGCTTGTGTGGAGACGTATGGATTTGTGGGTGAAACCTAGTATGAATATGGAGGTTATGATATCTGTCTGATAGACAAGTGTCTATTGTAACTCATGGTACCTGGGTCACATGTTACTAAATGACAGAAAGGGTTGCGGTATGGGAGAGACGTGGCTGTGATTTCAAACTTCACACATCCTGTAACTCTTCAGTTTGTGTCTAGCATGTTCAGTCTCTTTCCTCCAGTTATGTGCATGTGTGTGATGATGAATGGAACTGTGTGAATGCATTGACATGTGAGTGTGTGTGTATGTGTGTCTGTCTATGATTTTGGCCAGTAATGGGTGTTCTGTTCCACTTTTTCGTTGCCATGATTGGGTTAGTTTTTGAGTCGAGATCGCTGTAGGCATGAAAATGCACGTGTGTATGTGTCCCTCTGTGTGTTCTTTTTGCGTAAATTTGGTGATACCTTCCTTTATCTCGTTTGTCTGGCTGTATTATGTGCTGTTCCTGCACTTATGCTTGTGTGAGGTGACGTATGGATTTGTGGGTGAAACCTAGTATGAATATGGGAGTTATGATACCTGTCTGATGACCAAGTGTCTATTGCTACTCGTGGTACCAGGGGCACATGTTACTGAATGGCAGAAAAGGCTTAGGTGTGGTGGTACTGATGTGAACAGTTTTGTAGCTAGCACACATAATACTGGATGGTAGTGAGGTCTGTAGTGTGAAATAAATGAGATGATGTTGATGTGAAGAGTATGGTGCCTGGAACATATATTACTGATGATTTTTTGGTCAGTTATGAGCCATGGGGGTTCTACCCCACTTTTTCGTCGCCATGATTGGGCTGGTTGTTTTGTCGAGCTCGCTGTATGCATGGAAATATGAGTCTGTGTGCGTCTTTCTCTCTGTCTGTATGCGTAAATATGGTGATACCTTCCATAAACACGTCTGTCTGGACTTATGATTTTGCTGTCCCTCCACTTATGTTTGCTTGTGCTAGTGTATGGAAATGTATGGATTTGTGAGTGAGACCTGACAGTCAAGTGTCTATTGCAACTCATGGTACATGCGTCACTTTTTTACTGAATGGTAGAAAGGGTTGCGGTGTGTGAGAGACGTGTTGATGGTAAATGTAATCAATTGGGCGTGATGAACACTATTTATGGTATAAACACTTAGGTTTATGGTGAAAACATGCCATCTTTTGCACACCTTCTGTCTCGCCAGGCTGATGATGTGTAATGAGAGTTCTGTTTTTCAGCCAGTCATGAGGCAAGAGAGTAGTACACCACTTTGTTGTTTCCATTATTGGTGCCGGTAGTTGCGCTGAACTCTCTGTAGACTTGGACATGTGTATCTGCGTCTCTCTTTGTGCATGTAAGCGTAAGTATGGTGATACCTGACTTTAACTCGTCTGTCTGATGATTTTTGTAATGATAGTTCTGTCCAGTTAATCGGTGGTAACGGCAATTCTGCCCCACTTCATCGTTTCCGTGATGCTTTCTGTTAGTTCTGTCGACCTCTCTGTATGCATGTATAAGTGTGTGCGTGTGTCATTCCTCTGTGGATTTGAGTCTAGAATTATGCTCACCATCAACGTGTGCTTCTAACCATTGCTTGAGGGCTGTGGCAGTCTCCCATTTCATTCAGCTCTTTACAGTTTACTGCCTTTTGTGTTGGCATACGAATTGTGTTTCCCACGTTTTTCACTATATGCACTTCGGGCTATAAATCATTTAACAAAGAGGGTGATGAGGGGATGTATCAGAGAAGCGAAGGACTTGGGTACAAACCCACAGTCAGACCATTGCTTGTATATAGTGGTGTAGTATGGAGTCCACATTTTTTTGTAACTCAAACGCAAGGTGCAAAGGATGGCAGCTAGATTTATTAGTGGAAAATATTCAACAAGTGACATAATAAAGGAGCTGGGCTGGATGTCATTGGAAGATAGTAAGAGTGTCGGGGGCTGTATGTGGCGTATAATGTTGTCAGAATGGATATTGGTGGAATAATTCTGAGTGGTGTATGGAGCCTAAGTTGACCATGACCACAATCTGGAACTATACTTTAGGTGATGAGCCCTGAGTGGGTAAAATATCCAAACACCCTCTTTCATATACGAATGACCTATCAATTTACGACAGTTCAAGCGTGGGTGCTATCTTCGGCGCAATAGAACTAGTGTCTGCAACTATTGTGACGTTTTGGATACTTGTCGATGTGTGGGGGTCTTCTATGAAAATGTGGGTTATGATGCCTGTTTTATGACCACGAAACTATCAGTTAGCTAAGAGCATTATGGTAACTTTATCGTGGTTACTTGAACAAAGCATGCAATTACAATCAAATGTCACACTTGGTCCTGAATCCGAAGGTTGGCGTCAGATGGGAACATTTAAACCGAATGGAGAACACTCCTGTGTCCTGATTGGTTGAAAACTAGCAGAAATTTCCTGGAAAAAGGGGGAATTTTCCTGGGAAACTGCAGTAAAACCACCTTAAGTGAACATTTTGGTACCTGCCTACTGATTAGGAGAAGACTTTACGAAATTTGAACAAAAGGTTACCCTGAATCAGGGGATTGGAGTGGGAATCATTGGAAAACAGGAGGAGGTTTGGGGAAGTATTGTGGGTACGTTGGCGATGAGGCTAGGGGTGGATCTTGGTGAAAGAATTAGGAATAGTGCGTAAAAGACTATAAGTAGGAGCCGGCACTGGATTTCTTCCATAAGGGAGTGGGTAAATTTTCTAAATCTCCACCTTGGTCACAGGCGATGGTCTAAGGCATGTTCTGTGCCTTAGCGTGACTCGATTTTTATCACATAGGACTGGCGTACTTCGATTCGACAGGGGTGAAATTAGTAAGATTAACAGACGGTATTTCGTTCCTGGAACATACGTGCTGAGCTGTAAAATAGAGTTAAAGGTGGGTATATATCTCTGTTTCTAGTCAATCACTGATGTGTCACAAGGGATTTATTGGAATTTTAGACAAAGTGCAGCTTAGGACACTCAATTTGTGATTGCTTACGAAAGCATAACAGAATTGATACATAGATTGGTCGGGATTGACAGACGACAAAGGTTTGACCTTGATGGCAACAATTAAGAGTGCAATGAAATATTTCATACCAGTGACATCAGAGATAAGATTAGGGAAATAAGGTGTCGTACTGATGCTTATATGAATTCTTTCTTCCCTCGTTGCATTCCATGAGTTTTGCCATTGTCAAACTGGAAACTGATTTTTCTAGCCTTGGTGTAGGAAGGCTTTGTTAATCATTTCATAAATATTTTCAAGTGGGCTCTTGTCCAAAGACTGAGTCTGTAGGTTTGAGAAATAGGCTTGAAAAAATTACATTGGTTTGATATAAGTGGAGAGATTAACGTGTATTCACTTCTGGAATGTCTGCAGGGAAAGAAACTGGTTTTCAAATCGACAACTTTGATTTAGTTTAGGAGCTCTTAATTCATCGAGGTTATACTTACATACATCAGTAAACCCATTCAATGCCTCTTTTGAGTTTTAAAAGTGTCTGTGTTCTAGGTCTGTTTCATTACCCCTAATTTAATACATCCTTTAAAATACACGGAATGTAGGTGACACTCGTGAGCTATATTATATTGTTCATAACGAATCCATCATGATGTGAAAAAGTGAGTTTGTTTCCCGTCTCTTCGTCGGTGAATTAATTCTTAATGTCTGCCTGCTTCGATGAACGGAATTTATGGTTTTCCCTACCTTCGTCGGTGAATATCTGTCGGTTTCAATGAAAGGATTTCACCATTGATGGGTTTTTGAGGCTACGAATTTTGAAAGGAATAACGTATGTGTGGTATTGCTATACTTTATCACAATAATTTCATTTTTTAAAACTTTTAACACCTCTCTAACAACGTGGTCTTTAGAGACGGGGAAAGGATGGGGGGGGGGCAAGGAATGGGAAGGAATTCGGCCATGTCCTTTTGAAGGAAGCATCCCGGCATTCACCTGGAGTGATTTGGGGGACACCATGGAAAACCCAAATCTGGATGCCCGGACGGGGGATTCGAACCGCCGTCCTCCCGAATGCAAGGCCAGAACGCTAAATAATTTCATGAAAACAGGTGCACATAGAATTCTTCCTCGGTTTTATATCTTTCCACTTTGCTGAGTTTATGACGGTTTTTTTCCATATCGAACGTTAACGTATTTTAAAGGAAAAATGTATGCTTTTCAACTTATTTTTTATTCAATTATAACAAGTCAAGCTGGCGCCATACTCTCTAGGCGTGGAAATTACGTAACTTTGAGGAGTTGGACGGCTTTTTCAATAATATCACAAAACACTTAAACACCGCGGCCGCACTCGAACCGGCGACCTTCGGCACTCTAGCCCCAACACTACGGAGGTCGTTTTAAAATCCGCTAATGTGGACTTTTTTTTGTTTTTTAGTAAAACTGCAATGATTTAGGATTAATCAAATGCAAGTATATTTCACGACACAGAACCGAAGAAAATATTTTACTGTACTGAAATATTTGCACCTTGCTGTGTACAGAGCTTTCGCAAGAGATAATGGGCTCTGCTTGTCGCTGGGTAAACGGAAATAATATTTCCGAACGTCGGGAATAACTCCATGGTTTCGAAATACTTGTCACATAGATATACTGATAATAGCAGACAGACACCAGGCAGGAATACCTGAAATATTTCACTTAAAAGCTTGTTAAATACCTATCGCGTTGAGAAATGAAGCATGCTGCGCCATCTATCGGGAAACGGGATACTATGCACCTATGCCTGGAAATAGTTCTTAAAATATTTGTAGCTTTCACAACCGCGTATCGAGCGCAAAATGAGCCATGCCCCGCCATCTATCGGAAACCGGGATACTATTTCCCGGTAGGTTATGCAAGGCCAAAACGCCCGATGCCTTGGCTGAGCAAGTTGACACCTGTCGCAACGAGAGCGCACCTGTGTAAACACGCCCCAGGCGGCGGAATTCTTCGCTCTCCTGGTGAAGTGGAATGTCTGCGCCCAAAGAAATTAAGCCCTTGGGAGATGCTGCCATCTGGGCGGCCGGTCAAGGAACTATCGTATGCGCAAGCCCGGCCGGTGCTGCCCCCTTAGCGCTGGAGGAACGAACTAACGATCCGCCATCTTGTGACGTCATACGACCCTGAACGCTGATTGGTCCATTAGAATTTCCCGCCATGCAAAGAACTTAAAACTGTGACATCACGCGGACGAGTGGAGCCTCTTCCGGGCCGGTTTAAGATCTTTTCGTCCCAGCTTCCCCCTTATATGTCTACTGAAGACAGAGATTAGAATATATGAAGCAGATAATTGAGGATTTGGGTTGTAAGGGATATGTAGAGATGAAGAGGTTAGCACAAGACAAGGAGGGATGGATGATTGCATCAAGTCAGTCTTCGACTGATGACACAAAAAAAGGAGCATATGGATAAAAGTGACGGTGGTATATTCTCTTATTCAGCTATTGAGAAACGTGTGGCGACGAATACTTTGAATGTACCAGAAGAAAAATACCTTCCCGCTTCTGAAATACGGATGCCGCTTTGCCGCTTTACATTATAGGCGATGAAGCGTTTCCTCTAAAAACATACCTAATGCGAACCTATCCTCAGCCGCAAACTGAAGTTCAGCGCAAAAGAAATTTCAATGATAGTTTGTCACATGCAAGGATAGTAATGGAAAATGCTTTTGGACAATTAGCACAAAAGTTCCGTTTGTATAACAGAACAATCCAGCTCAAATCCGAAAATGCTGATAAAGTAATATTTTCTATATGCATCCTACATAACTTCGTAAAATATAACCATACCGATGTAAGTGAAAATACAGCAGTTAATAATTTAAGTTAATTACGAAGGCAAGGTGTGAGTAGTCAATCTACAGCTTTTGATGTCAGAGACAAACTTTCTTTATATTTTGAGCCATCTGCAGAAGCAATGTAAAAAATTTTTAATAATTATTTTCATGAATAAATACCTGCTTACCTTGTACTTGGAGCTTTTGTGCTATTTCCTTCCATGCGTCATCTTTCCGTTTACTGTCACTATATGTGTTGTCACTCAAGTCGTATCAAAAATTATATTCTCTAACTAATTCAATCAATTTTTCGTTGTTCATCTTATTTAATTAGATCACGTAGTATGCTCTCTGTGCTGTTACGTTGTCGTATTCATACTAATCGCACAAACACCATACAGACACGTGCCGACACAGACAAAACATTCTTTCCGACGATGCTGTCAGGTGCCGGCACGTGGCTGCATGCTCTGCTCACGGGCGGTAGATGTGGATACGCCCATATATAATGTACGTAATCATGTTTTTTACGTCTGTGCCGATACGTTTCTGACACGTGCCGTGTCTGTAGATGTGAAAGAGGGTTGATTCGTGGACGCCTAGTGTAAAATTCAGATTGCGAACACAATCATTGTTTGATTTGTAAAAAGTCTAATTTTGAAGCTACTCCCTCTTCAACTTGGTTCACAGTGGTTCCCACATAGTATCGAGACAATGCGTTTTATAGCAACATATCTTTCTCATACCATAGGTGTTCACCCTTGACTTCATTTGATATGCTTAGAGATGTCAGTAGCTATAAATTGATGGCTTCATCAAAAGCAGTCGGTAAATCAGGTTACATTCTAATAATAATCCCTTGTATACCCGCCAGACGCCACCTGGGAGGTACAGTGGACCGGGTTCGACTCCTGGTACCCGCGTACCGGCCGTCCTCATTTACGGTTTCCCGCAGTCATTAAGACGACTGCTGGGGCGGACCCCAATCTCCGCCTCATAGACTACATCTTATCACACAGAACATAGTAACAGGTTTCGCAGAAGGATGACAACACAACACTCCTCCAATAAGGTACATGATCGGGATCCGACAGATCCGGTTCTATCATTGGTAGTGCACCTGTGCTCCCACCCTCGCAGTTACACCGGACGCTTGTGCTCATGTGCCGGTGCCTCGTGGTCCGACAGTGCCGACACAAATGAAGGGCGCTACTTTGGTATATCGTGTTCTTCCTAGCTGTATTCCTTTGACCTGTTTTTGCCATTGTTTTATAACTTTGTCCAATACCATATTGAATAAAATCGGCGATAATCCATCTCATTGCCTGACACCCGTGCAAATTTTGAATGGTTCTGTTTCTCCCATAAATTTCACTTTACACGTGGTATCAGTGAGTGTTGTATCAGAACCCTTGTATTCTTGTCGCGGCCAATAATGCATACGCATTATTATTGTATAATTCCGTATCATCATTTATAAATGTGTTTTTTCTATTAATTGATATTTTGCGTTTTGATCATAGATGTAATCTTTACGAAATTTTATGCGTAGTGATATAATTGTCTATTTCTTCGTGGGTTAGGATGATACTAATATGGAATAATCATCTCTACATGTTAATATGAATGTTTTTCCCCGTAATTCTTATTATTTCTTATATTCCATATGTTTAAAAATATATTTCGTTAAAGTATAAATCACACAAAACAATGACTTTCGGACATCAGTATGAAAACCGAATCGAAGGTAATAAGTGAAAGAAGAGAAAGTTTTTAAATATCATTTACATTTTTTTGGTTACTCTCATAAATGAGATAAACGGATAAAAATAAAAACAAAATATTATTTATGATTATAGAGTGCGTGCAGAATTGCTTATTGAAGGTTTGAAATATAAATATCTTGGCATAGCATTTGGTTCTTCGTAAAGTGTTGTCAGTAACTCCAGTCTTCCCAGTAATCTCACAACACACACAGACGCAAACAAGCTGCCACGAAGCGGTTTTCTCAGATTTGTTATTCTTGTTGTATTTCCCCCCTACCGCGAGGAAGGCATACCTAAGTGGAAGCCAAAAGGTTTTCGGTTCAGATAACGCAGTTGTTGCACTTCTGACTACTGTCTGTAGCGCGATCTTATTCATTATGTTTCACTGAGCCTGGAGGGTAAGCGGTTAACATTCGGGAGGTTGTGCCAGTCCTGCCATTCGGTTTTCCTGACGTCAGACGAGTAGGGTGGTTCGTGGAGGAGGACATGACCGTTCCTTCCTGTTCCCTGGCCCCCATGCTCCCCCTGTACTGCTAACGTCGTCAGCGAGCCGTAAAGCCCTGCTTGTTAAAAGATTAGGATTACATACCACGAATTAACAAGATATTCCCTATGTTCTCTATATTTTGACTAAAAGCAATGCCACTGCCCTGAGTGGTGTGTAATACTACACGCTGAGTTAACTAGACCAGCGGTTCTCAATTTTTTTTTGGCTACGGAACCTTAATTGAACATACATTTTTGACGGATCCCCATTTTTATAAGCGTAAGCTGAAAAACCAGTGTCGCATCGGTAAGTCGTTTCAAATGGAAGTAGAGCCATGATAGCCTTCTCACGGCGCGGTTATGACTCTTTTCAACGAACATTTTATTCAATTCTCGGACGGAACACGGAACCCATATGACCCTTCCACGGAACCCATATGACCCTTCCATGGAACCTCAGGGTTCCACGTACCACCATTTGGGAACCACTGAACTAGACTATTGCGTTTAAGTTTGTTGGATTCCAGAACAGCAAGGGTTCGAATCCAGAGCTATAAAGATATGCAGGCTTTCTAATTCCAAACTTTACTTCTTACCAAACCTGTCGATAGAAAAAGAGTAGATCACAACTGTCGCTGTATCCTTAAGGACACACAAAAGTACCATCTAATGTACCCAAAACAATGACATTTACATATAATGTAGTCGCATTTCCATCAAATGGACGAGCGAGTAACAACAGTTATTAAAACGAAATACTCACTTTGCGAGTACGCGTCTATATATTTTCGTTTTTGCGGCTCGTCGACGTCGAGGTCATTAGATGCGGGAAAAGACCTGGTATAAACCGAGCGTGGTGGTGTAACGGTTAGCGTTCTGGCCTCGCATTCGGGAGGACGGCGGTTCGAATCCCCGTCCGGGCATCCAGCGTTGGATTTTCCATGGTTTCCCAAATCACTCCAGGCAAATGCCAGGATGCTTCCTTCAAAAGGCCATGGCCGAATTCCTTCCCATTCCTTGCCCCCCATCCTTTCTCGTCTCTAAAGACCTCGCTGTTAAGAGACGTTAAACAGTTTAAAAAAATAGAAAGTACGGGAGGGATTTCAGCCATGGCATTTTGAAGGAACCGGAATTCACCCAGAGTGATTTTGGGAAAGCATGGAAAATGGTAATCTGAATGGACGGACGGGTATTAGAACTCGCGTCCTCCCGAATGCGAGGCCAGATCCTTACCACTTACCACGCTCGATCGCTGCCTGCATGGGTATTTGGCTTTGGCCTACGGCAACACGAGAACGAGACAGCCAGGTGCATGTATCGGACTGGGGCAGGTGACCCTGGCACTGGTTGGTCAGGATGCCAGTGAGAGCGGTCATAACCGAGGCCAGCTGGGCCAGCCAGGCTTCCCCAAGGGGAACGTCTCTCCACTCCAAGGCGATGTGGGGTCCCCTCGGCCAGTGGTTCTTGAACTCTCGCCTTTCATCCAATAAATTTAATGAGCACGGAGCTACTTAAAACTTTTCAACTCGTGCTCAGTACAAAGAGTTTTTGTTTCACCACATGTAACGACTCAAAGGCAGTGTGAATGTAAAATATCTTCGATTTGCGTTACAGTCTCTACGAAATGAGAACGGAATAAGCCGTACACTTTGAAGATATAAGAAACAGAATTTTACTGAAAACATTTCGACACACCAAACAATGATGTGATTACAACGAAAAGGTATATAAGGCCCGAAAATTGGAGAAGGGAAACAGTAGTTACAAGAAGTTTATCTACAGAGGCACGCTCCGCAAGTGTTATAAGAGAGAATGTGACGCAATATCGCGGGCTAATGGACAGTATCTTCCGAAGTGTTAATAGCAGGGCCGTAGCTCTATGGGGCTAGGCGGTGCAGTGCACCGGGGCCCCTACGCTCAAGGGGCCCCCAAGCGTACCTCAAGGGGCCCCAAAGCGCATCTCTGCGGCCCCCAAGCGCAGTTTGACATAGGAAGACCCCCACTAAGGGCCCTCGCTGCTCAGGGAGCCCCCCAACCACTGCTCACGGGGCCCCTAAGGACAACTCATGGGCTCCTATCCTCAGCTCAGGAGGCCTATACCAGCTAGTGATGTTCCGATACCATCAAAGTATTGATACCTACTCAAATGAGTAGTACTCAAATTGTTTGACGATACTTACTCATATGAGTACTGCAAAAGTATCGATACTTTTGTACTCAGTTACCTACCTTTGTCGAAATGTAAGAATATATGTGACATTTTGCTAAATTATTTATTTTATGTGCCTAATCTAGTAAAATCTAATAAAATACAGTAAATATTTTTATTTATTTATTCAAATTATAGAAAATCACAAACTTTGTTGGTATTGTAGTTAAATATTTATTTATTATAATTTTAGCACTTTTAAACAAAAAGTCTGCATTTGGGAGGTTTCCCAATAAAAGCAATTGTTCCAAGTATTTTGGAGACAGCCTGTTTCTTTGTTTGACATTGTTTCACCCGCCTTAGAAAATAAACAATCACTCGGTACTGATTTAGCTACAACAATAAGATATAGTTGTGCGTATTTATACAAACAAGGAAATATAAGTTTCATTTCTTCTCATTCTGTAAATGGGTTACTTTTTGACAAATAGCGTGAAACTTCTTCAGTATGATATGTTTTCTTCTTGTGGCCGTGGGCTAGCTCCTTGTGAAACGTTAGCTGAAGCAGCTTCCTCTTCCGATTCACAAGGGCTACTTAATTGTTCATGAACAATACTTTTTAGTTTTTGTATGGCTTGCCCGCATGCTACTGGATCCTGAAAATGCAGATTTTTAAATCTTGCATCCAAAAGAGTAGCGATGGCTGCATGATCATTGAATTCTATCAAACCATATCTTCTCTTCAGTTCTCTCAATAAAACATCCTTGCATTCTTTCACAACTGGTGCGTTTGTTGTGATACTGTTAACTTCTGTTGACAAACAACTAAGCATTGGCATTATTTTGTCCTGACGCCTCTCGTGTAACATATTCAAATGGTTTTATTAATGCAGTAAGTTGGTTTAGTGTTTCTATCTCTACAGCAGTTGGCATGTCGGGCGCTTAAACACTTTCAATGACGATTTCAGATATCACTCTTCTTAAAATTAAAAAGCGCTCCAGCATGAAAAAGGCTGAATTCCATCTTGTTTGCACATCAGCAACATGTTTCAAAACTGAGCCTTCAGGAGTATTGTTTCGCATTTGAATTTTCCTTAATTTATCAGACTGCAAAACACTATTTTTTTATCCAATGCACTATTTCTCGAACTTTTGATATAGCTGTCTTTACACTAGGTAATTTTAAAGCCACTTCGACTACGAGGTTCACCGTGTGCGCAAAACACGGCAAATCTTTCTTTTCACCAATAGATTTTCTAATGGCTGCAATGATAGCACTGGCATTATCTGTTACTACGGCACGAATTTTGCTTAGTGGAATATTCGAACTATCAAGAATATTCATAAGGGTTTCTCATATATATTCAGCAGTATGTCTTTCGTATAGCGCACTTTTCACAGTTTTCTTGGAAATGCGCAGTCACACCCATGGAGGAAGGAAATATCTCCATGGTCACACCCAGAAAACCTCGCTCGTTCAATGTTTCGGTCCAAATATCCAGTGTAAGACAAATGTTATCTATTTTTGACAATCTACATTTAGCAACAGCCACACAAGCCTCATATTTTTCCTGAGTTTTCTTTTTTAAATATTTCGCTCCAGGAACTTTGAAATTAGGTTGCAGTTCTTTCATGAGAACTAAAAAGCCTTCTCCTTCAACTATGTTGAAAGGCCGCATATCCTTATAGATAAAAAATACTAAAGCTTGCAGTATTTTTTTTATATTTTGCACCTCCATCTGAAATAAAGACGCCAATTAAAAAAAAAAAGAGAAAAATCAAATAATTGTAATGATTAATAAGTACTAAAATAATGTATTTGCCTTTATCAGACGAAACTCTTGAAAAAGCCTGTTGTAAAGTAGTTTGGAGTATAGTATTATTTACACTTTTGTCGACGACGCAATCAGATCGTTCTTCCGAATGTTTTGATGTTGATGGCTGTGACAGATAGGACTCCTCACTAGCCGTAGTCGTTGATTTACCAGACGCTTTTGTACTTTTTGAACTGAAATGTAAATAATAAGAGTAAACTATCTAGTACGATTTCGATAATGTTGTTTGAAGGACGACACTTCCAGCAGTAAAATTATTTATATTATTTCTTTTTAAGGAATATTAATTCTTCATCTCATTATTCAAAGTTTCTTGTAACGCTAAAATTAAAGTGAATGTAATTTCTAGAAACTTTTTAAATGGAAAAATAACGACTCATAACTTATAAATAAATTCGTACAGATAAAGGATATTAGTATCTGTCATTTGCTTATCAGTTTATGAATAACAAAAGATAATTATTAGATACACACCTGTTATTAGGATCCAGAGTACTCTGTTGTTTTCTTTCTATAACAGTTCCATGAGTATTGGCATGTTTAAACAAATTGGACGTGTTTCCACAGAACTTCACTGTTTTAAAACATTGCTTGCACTTTGCCATGGTTTCATTCACTTTAGTGTAATATGTCCACACTTTAGATTTTGGTGGTGCCATAATAATAATAAAAAACCAGTACAAGTTAACACGAAGCACGCACTACACAGTTCCATAACAAACACCACTATGGCGGGCGGCCGGGCGATGTCGATTGCGAGCGACTAGTGGGTGGGGGATGGGCCTGCTAGGGTTACCAGATGGCCGGGAAATCCGGGAATGTCCCGGATTTTTGTGTCTGGTCAGTGGTCCCGTGTCCAGGAATTAAGCTTTACTTTCCCGGAATTCCCGTATACCAGTTTTTTGTCAAACTTAAGATACCAAGGTGGCCATGCCACGCTCGCAGCGGGAGGTAGAGGAGCTTTCCACCTTGCGAAAACCAGAGACAATATATATATATAGACTGTTCAACTGTGACGCAGTAATTTTCAACCAAAGTTGAGTTAATAATATATATATATATATATATATATATATATATATATATATATGTGTGTGTTATGTAGCATAGTTTTTACGTAAAATACATCGTTTTTCATTAATGTGAATATTTGTTGACTCCTTCAAAATAACACTAAAATACATTTTTAACCCCATAAATGTCCCGGAAATTCTGATCTTGTATCACGAAATAAACTTTTTAACCCCAGAAATGTCCCGGAAATTGTAATCCTGTATCTGGCAACCCTTGGGCGGGCATATCAAAATGCGTGCCGAAGGTTTCAAAAAATATTTCGTTGACGTTATTGAAACAAAACAGACTTTATCGCAATGAAATAGAGACCTGAAACAAACTCTTTGATATTATATTTTCTGTGGAAGTTGTCTATTCTGAGACTGATTTTTTTTTTTTTTTTTTTTTTAATTTTCAATGCTACCAGCTTGACGTCAGCGGGAAATTAATTTCGCAGGCGCGGCTGAGTGGCGCAGCTGGGATGATGCGTTCTGAATTTAACACCCGGGTGCGTTTCGATTCGATACAAGTACTTTTCTTCCGATACCAAGTAAGTATCGAATGAATTAATTCAAATACAAAAAGTACTCGATATCGAAACAAAGTATCGAGTACTTACTCGTATTTACTTGTATCGGAACATCACTAATACCAGCACACGAAGCAAAAAAAGGTCTCCCGTCTGGACTGAGGACCCAAAATAAATTTTTGGCACCGGGGCCCTTGTTGACCTAGCTACGCCACTGGTAATAGAGAAGAATTTAGTTAGTAAAAGGAAAAACCAAGATGATAGTTAACAATAAAGTGTTAAAGGAGGTTATTAAGCGTCTGATTGAGTGACGAATTACGGAATTGATAAAGTGTTAAAGAATGTTAAGAATCATCGAACTAAGAAGACGGCTAGTATGTTCTAATGAGTAGTAACAGCTATAGCATAGTAGGTGACAGAGACATGGTTTTAAGTGAGTTAAGCAGATCGAACATCTTGCAGTTCCTACATGGGTTTAGAAATCCAAATTTTTGAATTTGCTGAAATCATAGGAAATTTTTAGGAACTTAAATTGTGTGGCTATCGTTTTTTAAAACAAAAATCAAAAAACTGGATACTCTTATTGTTTAAAGCGTTAATCCCTGAACTTATTCAGGCAAACTGAGTAAAATTAAAGATTGAGCCGTACAGTATCGTCGAATAACGAGGCTTACGCCGATCAGTGTGAACATTTCTTCGTCAATAAATTGTCAGCACCCACATAAGCTTAACAACAAAAACATTTAAAATATATATATACTTCCCTTCAAACAGTAACGATTGCTGTAGTGAACTGACATCCTTTTTGCGCAGCTCACTATTAAGATGTGTCAGCGGTTTGCGATCCCCAACACATCATCGTCGCATACAAGTTACGTAAACAAGGACTAATCACAGCAACAGCCATAAATTACAAAACGACCGAAACATTGCAGGCAACTTTAAAGTTAAAACGTCAATGTGTGCAGAGCATCATGCTAAAACGGTAAAGTCAACAGTACATCTATCACAGCTCGTTACGCAAATTTTGGCGTCATTGCATCATCAGTCATTTCCTTTCCGTTTTAAATTACAGCGTTATTTTTGCAATAAAAATGTTTGTCTGAAAGGCATGTATGTGGCATGTACTTTGTCAGACGCAGTACCTTGGATCCAAGAAAATACCACAGGCATGCTTCAAATTCTAATAGGAGCCTTCCCAGTAACGAGTCGAGGCCAAAAGTTGGAATCAATCCCAATTTCCACTGAAAAATTTTGCTTTTTAAATTCTCTGTTTATTGTGAGCTTGAAGGTTTCCCAAGCAACTTAAAACATTGGACATTAATTGAAATTCATTGGTCTGCTGCAAATATCTTTGGAACCCTTTAATTGTTGATCTTTGAAACATCCTGGATCATATTTAGTTCTTTCATCACTGACCGAATAAACTAACTCATTTCTTCGTCGTTTTGGAGGTCGTTGGAAGCGGGAGAAGAGTCGGGGCAAAGAGCGGGAAGGAATTCGTCCATGATTTTTTCAAAGGAACCCTCTCGGTATTCACCTGTAGTAATATTGGAATCCACGGTAAAGCGAAATCGTAATTACTGGACGGGGATTTGAACCCGCGTCTTCCAGAATTCGACATCCGAGCGTTACCACTCTGATACGGAGCTCGGTTTTATGTGCCGTCTGTAAGTAGTTCATACCACACAGTGATACATTAGAGTTGTTTTAAAGACGATGTTGTAAACACAGAGCGTGGTGTGAACTTAGAAGTCCGCCCTGTCAAACAGCCTTTCCAGTTTTCCGGTAAGCCCAAATAGCACGATCTATTCCCATACTGGATTTCCGAATCGTTAGCGCTGAGGTGGCTGCCGATGTAAGGAAAATGTTCTGTTAAGTCCGTCACTTGCTTGTGATAAATGGAGTTCTTGCGTTGGAATTTGATTCAGGCTGGAAATTGATGTGCATCTTCCAAGTATTAAGATTTGAGCCTGTGTTCTTATATGCTTGTTAAAATGCATTTCAAACAATTTGAAAACTGTGATGTGGCAAAGTAGAACCTTCAAAGCTAACAATTTCAATTTGAATCGAGTTTTCCAATCTTCGGAACAGACAGTTAAAGGTCGAGAATATACATGTGTGGATTTGATCGCACATTTCTCCAATTTACGGTATAACGTGCAATGAATTATTAAGTAGCGAGTGTCTGATAGCGTGAGGTTTTGGCGGTGAGGCATGGAATCAAACGAACATGTGACATGAACGGACAAAGCGGTCCCAGATTCACACGTCCGTTGGGTGACTAAACATTCTATCTGGCTTGGCCCTTCAATGTATTTATTGCACATCATAAATAACTTTAAGGTTCGCTTTCTATTTGGGGGCACGTTTCGCAAAAGACAGGTCAGACGCCGTTAGCAAGTGACGGGCGACCGAAAAAAGTGTTGGTAAGGTTACCAAGTAAATTGGCATGCTCAAAGAGTGGTGTGGAGTATCCAGCCCTTTTTTTTAAAAAAAATCTGTTGATCCTACCAGAAGCAATCGTCTTCGCGGGCAGAGCTGTGATTCGCCGGGTGACATACGCTCCATCGCAATGCGGAGGGAAAAGAGTTTTCTTTGGAGGAGAAGAGCGAATGGAGAGACATTGTAATGACCAAATGTTATTTGGGATTCTGGAACATTAGCACATCTACTTAATCGTGATGCCTGTTATGTGATATTTCTGATACCTTTCCTGAATATGCTGTTAGATTCGTATACTATATTTCGGTCACCAGTCGGTTTACTATTACCACCGCAACAGATAATGGTGGAGCGGTTATTCATACAAGTAAAAAATTCACTGCAGTTACTAAATTATTATATTCTTGAGTTTGATGAAGTTACTACTGGTATCAAATCACATGTTATAAATATCTTTGAAGGCTGTATCGGACATTCGTAATCACAAGAAAATTGCGGATTATTCTTCAAGTAACAACACTATAGAAAAGAATTCACTCCTGCAAACATACATTATATTTGCAACCCAAAAACAGAGTGAGCTTTGAATTGTTCAAACACTGCTATTGTTGACTTCTTAACCCATAGTTAAAAAAATTTCTTTCATTGAATTTAGTTTGAAGTTTCCTTGAAATGAATGTTAGTGTCCACGAACTTATTCTGAGGCAA
Organism: Vandiemenella viatica; assembly: GCA_031002005.1. NCBI lineage: Eukaryota > Metazoa > Arthropoda > Insecta > Orthoptera > Morabidae > Vandiemenella > Vandiemenella viatica. The sequence continues at coordinate 43,070,722 of CM061920.1, read as the reverse complement.
GGGAATTAAACTCTTAGTAGTTACGACACGTACTGTAAAAGGTGGCCATACACGTCCAAATGGAGCGACGCCACTCCATTATCGTGTCATCTGTGGGGAAATTGATGTGGATGACGTGGACTGACAGGATTATTTGGATATCCGGTCAGTCCAATATCCCTCAGTTTCGTCCATCATGCCATCAAACCGACTGTGTGGTGTGTGGGGAAAACCACATGGAGCGACATCAAGCCGTCACTCCATTCGGCTCGTGTATGGTGAAACCGCGGTACAAACAGTTCTCATTCTGACAATATCAGTAAGAAAGCCAATTCAATTTCACCCACTTTCAGATGCCCGACTTGTTTGAAATTTTACACACATTTTAAGAACTGGTGACAATACAAAATTTTCTTAGCAACGTCCTGCTACTCCCGTTGCTTTAACCGTAACAATAGAAAATTAACTGAATCTTTCCATTCAATTTTCATTAACTTCCAGATTTTCAAATTATTTGAAATTTTGTACCCATATTAGGACCACTACACTACAATAATTTCATAGCTATGTCCTGATATTCTCATTATTTTGACAGTAACAACAGAAAACCATTTGAATGCAATGGAATATTTTATTTCAATGTTCACCCATTCATGATGTTAGAACAGTTTAAAAATTTGCACACATATAAAGAACCGGTGGTAATATAATAATCTCACAGCAACATCCTGCTTTTCTCATTACTTTAACAGTAGTAATAGGAAAGAAACGGAATCTGTCAGTTCATTTTCACTTACTTTCAGATATCCGAATTGTTAGAAATTAGAATTTTCTTCTTGGAATTAAGTAACAAAGAATGACTGATAAAATAGTATATATGGTCTATGGAAGGGGAAGGTGACAAAGTTGTCCACAGTTACTAAAATGATATATGGTTTTTCTTTCTGTTGAAACTTTTAACAAATTAAGTAATTAAACTGTTTACAAAATTTCACTCATGTATAGTAACTAACATGGGATAGCATACACTCAAAAATTGTGAAAATTGTCATACTAACAGGTTTTTAAGTAATTGACTGCTTATGAGTTCTTGGTAATATAATTTATATTGTTAATAAGTGTGTGTACTGTTCCACATAAATAGTAACTAACATGATATAATATTTAGTCGTAAATTACAGTGAAACTTATTATGATAACTGGTTGGTAAGAAAATAACTGGTTATTAGATGCTGGTAACAAGTGTCTACACTGTTCCACATAATAAGTACTAATTAACTCGCGATTGTATTTGTAGATTACAGGGGATATTGATTGTGCTAATGGGTTGTAGCTAACGTGTTGTCAATATATAATAATATTATCAATTATGTAGTAATATTGACATTACTAAAAAGTGTATGTACCGTTCCACATCCTCGAGATTATTCTCACATGGGGTCAAAGTGATCATAGTTATCTAGCTATCTAGTTATCTATCTATGTGCACGTATTAAGAACAGGTGACAATATTATAATCTCATAGCAACGTACTGCTATTCTAATTACTTTGACAGTAACAATATGAAAATAACGGAATCTGTCAATTCAATTACACCAACTTTCAGACATCTGGTGTTTGAAATTATGCATACATACTAAGAACCGGCGACAATATACCGTAATAATCTCATTTTCATTACTTTGACAGTAACAATATGCAAATAACGTAATCTCTCAATTCTGTATCTCACACTTTCAGATATCCGAATTGTTTGTAATTATGCACACAAATTAAGAACCGGTGACAATATAATAATCTCATAGTAATGTCCTGCTATTCTCATTATTTTGACAGTAACAATAGAAAAGTAACGGAATCTGTCAATTAAATTTCACCCACTTTCAAATATTCGAATTATTTGAAATAATGCACACATATTAAAAACGGGTGACAATACAATAATCCCATATCAACGTCCTGCTAGTCTCTGTCATTACATTGACAGTAACAATAGGAAAGTAACGGAATCTGTCAACTGAATTTCACCCACTTTAAGATAATCCAAATGTTTGAAATTATTCGCGTATATTAAGATCCGGTGACAATATAATAATATAATGGTCTGCAGGTAGTAGAACTTGATTGCTCCAAACTGACAGGAACAGTTCCATGTAATGTGTCCTCGTTAGAAGAAATGGTTAGGTTACGTAAAAATTAATAAAGTAATTTTAATTTCATTGACATTTTAATTTCTTTGCTAGCAATGTATACTAAATTATTAAAATAAAATTATAATTTTCAAAAATTTTAAAATAATATTTCTTTTTTAACAGTGTGAACTAAGATTTAAAATAAAATTAGTTTAAAAAACTAAAATACATGCTTCTGTAGTAATGTGAACTAAAAGATTAAAAGTAAACTATGAATATAAAAATTTTGTCAATAGCGTTAGGATATCCCACCATTCAGTATAACTTTTTTTTTTTAATATGCTTAAAATAATAAATAGTCACTGAAAAAAAAATAATCTTTAATGTATAAAAATCATGGGATGCAAGATATCAGTAATCTAATTTTTTTAAATTGTCGCTAGCTGTTCCTAAATGTAGAGCCATTACGAATATGTACAGAGCACCCAACGCTTTATCTACATTAAATTTTGTCTTTTGGTCAGTGACTATTTATTATTTTAAGCATATTAAAAAAAGTTATTATGAATTGTGGGATATCCCAACGCTGTTGAACAAAATTTTTATATTTAAAGATTATTTTAACCTTTTAGTTCGCATTACTACAGAAGCGTGTATTTTAGTTTTTTAAAGTATAATTTTATTCTCTTGTGAATTACAAAAATCCCATCTTCTCAGGGTACACTATTTATGCTCGAATTTTTCCGAAACTTATGTTATAGTCTGATTTATTTAGAGCCTTTCAGCTCATGACAAATTTTCCCGTAAGTTTATTTGTTTAAGAGTTATTAGTTTTTAAAAGCCACACGTGGTGAGGTCATCAAGCTGTAATACTAAAATTCCGTTTTTCTCACTTTTAATCTCACTGTTGAACTATTATATTATTATTATTAAATTACTTTTTCTCTCTCATTTAAGCCTACTTTTATCTTCATAGCTGTTTTATTTATGAAATTCAAATTCTTTACCTTACTAAAAACCATATTTAGATTTCACTTAATAACTCCAACTTTACTCAGGATGTGTCTACCTATGCTGACAAGGAAATGTGATATTAAAATTTGTGATAACTTTTTCTATTAATAAACAATTTTAAGTTATGTACATTCGTCTGCTTCCGCGCACGTGGCAAAATACTACTTGAAATAAATATTTTTTTTAACCCATATAAAATATACCTCAAATTAATCGTAATTTTAAGTATTATTATTGAAAATGAATGTAGCCAATGGTATTTTGTTTTCGAGAGTAACTTTTTTTAGATTCTATGTTATTTACGAAAAATGTTTTAATTTTAAGAAAATGGTTATAAAAGTTATTTACTATATAACTCTAACAGATAGGCCCCCTTCTAAACAGTTTTATCAAGGTTATAGATATATGACAACAGTGCATTCTGGTGCAGCAGCAGCAAGTAACCTGGCCACTGTCTCCGTCGTATGAGGCTTGGGTGAGCGATGCGCCAGGCGAGGAATGATACTGGTCTGGTTTGCGAGGGTCGCCTGACACCGCTATCTGCTTACAATGGTAAAACTTCCTTCACGATGAAAACTTATGCAATCAGTTCTATTCAGTAAACGAACCATGAGAACTGTTTTGACTGTTTCCAAAATCAAAGACAAGGCAAGGGCAAGTATAATTGTTAAAAATGTTAGTAAAATCAATTTTATGTTTCCGTAAATTTCACTAAGTTTTAGTAAATTCAGTAAAAGTGAACATCCATTTTTCATTGATCTTGTTAACTCCACTGATATGTCATGTAACTAGTTTATAACTCATGATCACTTATAATATTCAACCCTGATATTTTTGTTGTTGTAATAATTATAGCTGAGTGATCAAGAAGTCGCTTTCCTCAAAAGTTATTTTAAAAGTAGGTTTGCCATATTCTATGGTATCTTAGGGAACTTAAAACTATTGATATCGGCTGCTGATATAAAAGTTTTTGGCTAAATCATTTCTTCATTTAAAAAAAAAATTTTAAAAGTATTTAGCCTTTTCGACCATGGAACAGTTCTCTGGAGTTACCGTCTCGTTACTAGTAATACTGATCCATCTAGTATCGACGGTACAGGATGAACACAGAACTTAATTAAAACTATCCATGCACGAGATCGAATTCTAAACGCGCGTCGGTATATTAAGCTAAAAGTCTAGTCTACGGGTGCCTAACCATGAACTTAGAAGTGCCATAATTGATAGTTTCGTTTCTCTGGAATTGGTATAGGTAATATTTGCTAAACTCGATGTATGGTTTCGTTTCTCGGTAATGAGAATTGTTAAAGTAATGTCTGCTAAATTTAAGAAAAAATGCTTAAAGTGATAAACTTTCATGACTAACGACAGGCAATTTCGGCATGGATCTCAGTCTTCAAGCGTACAAACCTGCAGGCTTTATTGCATTACTTAGTTGTGTTATATGGATGTACTCCGTACTGAGGACCATCTAGAACCAGCCCAGCCTACCGAAGTCGAATTTCAGCTTACTGACCACATCTAATGGCTTTCTGACTGTCGTTTTGGGTTTATTGCAGACGCTGCCACACTGTCGATTATTTGATTGTTTAACTGACTTTCCTGTTCCGACTGATACACGAAAAGGACGGACGATGTTACAGCTTCAAGACTGTTTACTCCAACGTGTGTAAACAAACTGAGTTTACGGACATCGGGTTATGGTACAACTTTTGATTAATAGCCGGCCTCGGTAGCATAGGGGCTAGAGAACTAACTCCGCGTGCGGAAGGTCGTCGGTCCGAGTCTGGTTGAGGGCATGGGTGCTTAGTCTTGTGTCTGTGAATGTGATGTCCGAGCTGTGGTAGCGAAATAGATGTCCATACTGTCTGCGAAATCATATGGATCAAGCTCAACGAAGCTAGGACAAAACTTGTGATAGGCTCCTTCTATCGTCCACCCGATGCAAGCGTAAATATTGCCGAGGCCTTGAGAAATAATGTAAATAATATAGCACGACAATTTCCGGACCATACAATAATGCTAGGAGGTGACTTTAACTTGCCAGTTATCGACTGGACTAATTACGTTCACGTTACTGGGGGCAGGGATAAAGTAGCTTGCGAAATCATTCTAGACCTCTTCTCAGATCACAATCTTGAACAGCTCGTAACTGAACCAACGCGATGCCTCAACGGTAACGAAAATATTTTAGATATAGTTGTTACAAATAGGCCTGAACTATTCACGGATATTTCTACCACCGCAGGAATAAGTGATCACAAAGCTGTAATTGCTACAGTAAAACTAACAACCACGCGCAGAAAGAGAAAAGAGAGGATCGTTTACAGATTCGAAAAGCCTTCAAAAGAGTGTTTTAGAGCGTATTTGAGGCATAATTACCACACCTTCTTAGTAGCAGGAGGCACCGTTGAAGTGAGGTGGAATCGATTCCTACATATACTCGGGGAAGGTATGAACTTGCATATACCGAAACGGACAATCAGGGAAGAGAACGATCCCCCATGGTACACACGGGAGGTTAAAAGGTTACTCAAGAAGCAAAGGAAGATACATGCACGATCAAAAAGGACGATGCATCGGACTGATTTAGATAAGTTAGAGGAGATAAGGGGACGTGTTAAGAATGCGAATGCGTGAGGCCTTTAATAACTTTCGTGAAAATTCTCTCTCTAAGAGCCTCACTGAAAACCCTAAGAAATTTTGGTCGTATGTAAAAAAAGTTAGTTGTAGTGGGAACAATAAGCCAGTTCTAATAAAAGACGGACGGGAAGTTGAAGACAGCCGCGACAAGGCTACCGTATTTAGCACCGAATTCAAAAATTCATTCACCCAAGAAAACATGGAAAACATCCCCACTTTACCACATCGTGTGGAATTAGAGATGGATCCGATTGAAATTGATAGCGTAGGAATTGTAAAGCAATTAAAACTCCTGAAGTGGGATAAAGCGCCGGGTCCCGATGGTATACCGGTAAGAGTATTTTCTGAATACACGGAGGATATTGAACCATTTCTGTCAGATATATTCCGTAAATCACTAGAAGAGAGAAAAGTACCTTCCAGCTGGAAAATAGCCCAGGTATTTCCCATTTTTAAGAAAGGAGATCGGAGTGACCCTAGGAATTATCGACCCATATCTCTAACATCTGTCTGCAGCAGAATTCTGGAACATGTCATATACTCGAACATAATGAAGTTTCTAGATGAGAACGGGTTAGTTACACCATGTCAACACGGATTTCGGAAGAAGAAATCGTGTGAAACACAATTGGCCCTATTTTCCCACGACATAATGAAACTTATCGATGCAGGTTCACAAGTTGATGCAGTTTTTTTGGATTTTCAGAAAGCTTTTGATTCTGTGCCACACAACCGACTTTTAGCGAAGATTCGAGCTTAGGTATTTCGGCTCAGATTTGCGAGTGGATACGTGATTTTCTAACTGGTCGATCACAGTATGTCGTTGTTGACGGGGAAGCCTCTTATAAGATAAATGTTACTTCGGGCGTTCCTCAAGGAAGTGTAATAGGTCCACTTCTTTTCTTAATATTTATAAACGATCTAGGTGACAACGTCAAATGCTGGTTGCGATTGTTTGCAGACGATGCGGTTATCTATAGGGAAATAAGGTGCTCCGACGATTGCTTAGAAATTCAGCGTGATTTGGATGCTATTTTCGATTGGTGCCGTAAATGGCAGCTTACACTTAATTGCAAAAAGTGCAAGGCAATGCGGATAAGTAACAAGAAGAATCAGTTTGTACACGAGTACAAAATAAACAATTCAGCTGTTGACGCGGTTGATTCCGTGAAGTATCTGGGGGTGATAGTACAAAGCATCATGAAATGGGACATGCACATAACTTCCGTCGTAGGCAAGACTAATTCTAAATTACGATTCATAGGTCGTATTTTGAGGAATTGTAATGCTCAAACAAAGGAGATAGCGTATAAAACACTAGTGCGTCCGCATCTGGATTACTGTTGTGGGGTTTGGGATCCGTATCGCAAGGTTCTGATTGACTCAGTTGAGAGGGTGCAGAGGAGAGCCGCTAGATTCGTGACTTGTTGTTACAGCCCTTATGAAAGCGTCACATAATTGATACATAGATTGGGCTGGGATAGTTTGGAAGACAGACGACGTAGCTTGCTTTCGAATTTATTGGAGAATATGCGAAAAAATTTAAATTTCGAGTCCAATGAAATACTTCTTCCGCCAACCTATTTAGTTCGCAATGACCGGAGGGATAAGATTAGAGAAATAAGATGCCGTACTGATACTTATATGTATTCCTTCCTTCCTCGCACTATTCGGGATTGGAATGGGCGGGTTTAGGATTGGTGCTTAGCACCCTCTGCCACTCACAATGTTTGTGATTTGCAGAGTATGGATGTAGATGTAGATGTAGATGTAGATGTGGTGTGTATAACTGGTTGGAAATTACAGCCTGATCGTTCAGATTTCTCGATGTTTTTCTACGTACATAGATCTGTGGTGGCTGTGATACGTCCTTCGTTTGTAACAGTATCATGCAAAATTTGTTAAATGGATCAAAGGATTTCGATGGTATTTTCAAAGTTTAAAGCATACGGTCTAACGATAAGTCTGAAGTTTGTCTTACCAGAGATTGCACAGTTCATCCAAGAAAAACCTTGCAATAAGCTTAAAATTCGAAAAAAAAAATTTTAATTTTATTTTTTATCACAATTCGTGGCTTGTGATATAGCAATATTACTTTTAGAAAAATTCATGAGATTAAATTTCATCTATTCCCGATGACAGACTTACGATTTTGCTATCCGGATTCTGTAAATGTTGTAGCTGACTTTTGCCCTATATCTTGTGATTACAAAGATATAGTCTCGATTCTGAAATCATGATACAAGCAATACAATTTAAAAAAGCAACCGATTAGGTGAGAGGGCAAACTTCTGTACCAAGATTACTATAGATTCAGTTTCTGGCTGCAGAGTTCAGGCAAAACATCTAAGTCACACTGTGATGGTTTGTAATCTTGGTCTCAAAGTTACAGATTTGACGAAAAGAACAGTGCAAAACACGTTAGCAACAAATTTACATCGTTCACGGACAGATAGCGGGTACCATTTTATTCAGTCACACTTTTTCTTTGTGACTGAGAAATGTGAGACGTGGAGACGGGGGGAAATGTTTAGAAAACAATTAGCAGTAGTAAGTTGCAGAGAACAATGGGCCATGAACATTTTGATCTTATTCTATAAAACAGTGGCATAGTTTTTCCTTTGAAAGGGGCTGGAATAAGTACGATATCGAGAAAGATGTTATCAACTATTCTGGTGAAGACTGTGTTTACACATAACCACAGCCACTGCTGATATTGCTGCTCGAAAATTCAAACATCTTCCGTACACACCTTCGCCCACACACCAATGACTACGCGAGCTAAGCTCCGGAAAATGCTAGTTGTGAATAGACGAATTCTCCAAAGTTTTTCTTTACTTTGCTGATCGTCTTCCGACAACACCCACGGCCTCATTGTCACCACTGTGTTAAGTACTGTATTACTTAGCAATTTGTGTTGATGGTTTACTGTCAGAAGTTGTTTTCAGATGACTTTATGTTATATAACGGGATCGAAGCAGTAGAAGACAGCAGGATTATAGCAACAGGATATCTAGCTACGTGGGCCAATATGGAATGAAGATAAATGTACATAAGCTAAACAGATAACAAACTAAAGCTTGATTATGATTATGTGGTAGGGAAGGAATTGCTTGTTGAAGACTTGAAATGTAAATAGCTAGGCCTAAGATTTGATAATAAACTCATCTGAGCAGGATACGTTGAACAGGTGGTAGGAAGAGGTTTGGAAAGCCTTGATTTATGCGAAGGAGTGATGAGCAGATGTACCAAAGCAGTAAGGGAACTGGGTTACAAAACTTTGGTCAGACCATTGCTTGAATATGGTAGTGCAGTAGGGGATCCACATTTTGCGTAGCAGACACAGGAACTGGAGGGGCTGCAAAGAAGGGCTACTAGATTTGTCGCTGGAAATTACTCCAAACACAGTCAGTAACTGATATGATAAAGGAACTTAAATGGGATTGAGTGTAAGGGAGAAAGAGGGTGAAGAGAGTGGTGGGAGTGTCCAAGGTATATTGGTGATGAGGAGTGGAAAGATAATTGTGAAATAATTAAGTGAAATGCACGGAAGAGAAAAGTTGACGATGATCACAAGCTGGCACTCGATTTCAGGCATAATGGTGTGGGAAAATTTTCTTTTGTAGGATAGGGGCTCATAGATTGGAATAAATACTAAGGCAAACGATGAATAGTTTACCAAAAATGCGGAAAAAATTTAAAATTAAGCCCCGTAGAGGGAAAAGGAAGAGGGAAAATGTCTGTGTAGGGGAATTGTCACGGGGATTTTCGCTCCATTTCAATTAAATAAATTGTAGTTAAAATCTTAAAAAGTTTAATAGACATTTATTTAACAGACTAGCCTTGTCATTGGCCTTCTAAGACTTGATTGTCCACCTCATTAATCAGAGTTTCAATCGACCTTGCAATCCGCCTCTATCTTGGGCGGTTGACATATCTTAATAGTCTGTGAAGAAAAATGCACCTACAGTTTAAATTCTAATCCGAACCATGGAGAATTCACACCTTTCTTATGTCACGCAAATTTACCAGATTTAAGGAAAATGTTAAGGACGGTCAAAAATCATTGTTGAAACGGTATCCTAACCGGGTAGCTAGTCAGGTACTTTAACCATAGAGCCCACGATGACTGCATAGAATAGAATGTCTATTATAACATTTAATTGAGTAACAGATGGTATTAATTGACGATATTGTGTTGAAAATATTTTCGGAAGATATGTTTCTTGAAATATAATTCAAACAGCTACAACTTTTATCTCATCGGCAATAAAGCAAGTAACTAATAGTGGGAAATCTCGGAGCGTAAATTTGGCATCTTTGGAAATCTTCTATCTGTTCTGGGGCAAACCATACTCATTAGGTTATGGATCTCTGATTGTGTAGCAATTACTTTTTCTCGCCGTCACTGTGCGAGCAAGATGTCTAATGTCTGGGATGCGAGTTTTCCAGAACAGTAGCTTTCTTGGCAATTCCCTGATTACAAGATACTTCAAGAGGCGGCGCCACTTGAGTGGAATTTACGCACACTTCGCTTTGTACAGTAGCAGGAAGTGTCACCAACTCTTCAGAAGCCTTCGGAACGGAATGCTGTGTCGTCATCTGTCCGTGAAACCAGTTCTGTGTGATAAGGATACTTTTGTAAGTGGAATGTGTGGTTTATGAGGGGACCTTGATTAATGCGGGGACGGTCTGTACGCGGGGACCAGGACTCTAGCTGGTTCCGTTGACCCTCCCTGGTCGAGTGTGATGCTGCCGTAACACACAGCCATACTGCAGGGTTTATGTCAATATTGACATTTGAGACTGTTAACAGATTTTCTGCAACTTTATAGAATCGCCAGTGAGTTTGAGTATTATATCTGCTACAGTACTTTTATTTTATGGAATTAAAATTTTTGTTTTAACTTTAATAAATTTCAATTTTTTGTATCTGTTCTGCACTTCATAATGAAATTCTTTATTTGGCGTCTAATTTGCTCCTGTAATTGCTACTTCGTTTACACTAGGTAAAGTTGGACCACGAAAAATAAATAGAAGCTGGTTGCTATCGAGAACAGGTTCCATCAACCTTGGCACCATGAAGAAATATTGGCACCTGTTCCAGTCCACAAGGCACTATCTTTATAACAAAGAAGTTAATTAGCTGTAGATATGCTTAGTTACACGCTGCTTTTAAAGTTCTCTTTAAAGTACCATCTTTGAAAACTGCAAATGCGTACTTGGGATTACTGTATTGTAGTTTATCGTTTTTTGTGATTATCTTGCTGATATAAAATCAATTATCTTCAGTGTTTCTGTATATTGTAGAGTTTCTGTAAATCCTTAGTCTATTGGTTTTATCACCAGCGCTTCCATATTACCAGACAACACTCGTATACCAGAAGTTTGTTTCTTACATTCCCAGATCAGCCGTTGACGGGAAGGTGGTACGGAAAGGTAACAAAGGCCTTCATTTATTGGAGAGAATGATGAAGAGAGAAGTGAGGGGATTGGGTTGTACCATTGCTTGTATAAGGTTGTGTAGTCTGGCACCTATATTTTCGGTATCAACTACAGGAATTGGAGGGAGGACAAAATAGCAGATATACGTATTTGTTTGTGGAAATTTCCGTAGTGCTGGTAACAAAGTTGTTTGTTGTAATGTAAATAAAAGATTTTATATAAGAATAAACATTGCATGTTTTGCCATTTATTTCCTTCGTCTTTGTTCTTTTCACAATTGTTAATTTTCCTCTCTGCACCTATTATTCCAAAACTTCTCAATCCTCTGCTCGATTATATATTAAGTCTCGCTCGCTCGCCATCTCTACTAACAATCCCTTTATTTCTTTTCCCAGAGATACCATAGTTTCCAGTATATTAATTAAAGCAATTAATCTCTGCTAGCTGATGCCCTCGACTTCGTTGGTATTTGTAAAGAATTTTTATTGACAGCTACCGACTTGTATCCACAATAGTGAACGATGGGAGAGTCGAGGCTACTACCACACACAAACATAAGTGATCTGCGTAGGATATTTACGGCTGCAAAGTGAAAAATAGGGACACACATGTCTATGTTCGAAATATGAAAATGCCTTCCCTCACCCAATTTCAACCATCATATCTCCCACATCCCCATAGTTACCGGTATGATACCACCATGGTGCACGTTCGCAGATTTGAGGTTAATACCACACACAATCAACAGTGTACTGCGCAAGGTAGTTTTGGCTGTGCCGAGAAATATAGGGACACACACGTCTACTTTTTTATATCCGGTCCACCGCTTTCAACAACCATATCTACCACACCTTCAATGCAACCGACATGCAGTCACCATAGTGCACGATGGAAGACTCCAGGCTATTACCACACACAAACTCCCGTGGTCTGAGCTTGGTAGTTCTCGCTGCAAGAAACATAGGGATACACATCTTTCATAGAAATAGGTAAATGCCCTACGTCGACCACTTTCAACCACCATATCTCCCACACCCCCATAACTACCGACATCTAATCATTATAGTCCACGATGGTAGACGTTAGGCCACTACCACATACAGACACCAGTGGCCTGCGCTATGTAGTTGAGGCAGGTGAAACATCCTGACATACATGTCTCTCGTAGAAATACGAAAATGTCCCTGATCGACCACTTTTAACAACCATAACTGCCACACCCCCACAACTACTAATATACAGACAACGTTTTGCACGATAAGTGGCTCTATGCTAGTACCACATCCAAACACAAATGATCTACGCTAGATATTTTGGCTGAAAAGTGAAATATAAGGGCACATATGTCTTTGGTCGAAATATGAAAGTGCCCCAGGTCGACCATTTTCAACCACCATATCTCCCACACCCCTATAGCTACCGACATCTAACTACCATAATGCATGATGGAAGACTCTACACTACTACTACACACAAACAGCAGTGATCTGCGCTATGTAGTTGTGGTAGCAAAGTGAAATATACGGGCACATATGTCTTTGGTCGAAATGTCCTTGATCGACCACTTTCAACCATCATATCTCCTACACCCTCACAGCTACCGACATTCGGTCAACGTTGTGCACGATGGGTAATGCCATGCTACTACCACACACAAACACCAATGGTCTGCGCCAGGCAGTCGTGGCTGAAAAGTGAAATATAGGGACACACGCATCTTTGATCGAAATACGAAAGTGCCCCAAGTCGACCACTTTCAACCACCAAATCTCCAACATGCAGCCACCACAGTGCACGATGGGAGATTCGATGCTACAACCACACACAAACACCGATGGTTTGCGCTATGTAGTTGTAGTAGGAAAGAGAAATACAGGGACACACAAGTCTTAGTTGAAATATGAAAATCCCCTACATCGACCACTTTTAACCATCATATCTCCCACACTCCCACATCTTCCCGCATTCGTCTAACGAGCACAACAGGAAACTACATGCTACTACCACACGCAAACACCTGTAATTTGTGCTAGGTAGTGGTGGCTGAAAAGTGAACGTGGGGACACACGCGTCTATTACATATATATATATATATATATATATATATATATATATATATAAAAGATTACACCTGCTAATCTTTTTTGTTTTTTTTGTTTTTGTTTTGTTATTACGGTCTTTATGTGTAAAATTATATTTCTGTCTAAATGTGTAATTTTATTTGTTTTAAGGAATTGCTACGTTACACACTCAGTAAGTGATATGATAAATGCTCTGCATTTGGAGTCATCGGAAGACAGGTGGAGGGTGAAGAAAGTGCTGGAATGCGCGAGGCGTATATTAATGATACTTGTCTAAGAATTAGCAATAGTTCATGGAAGAGAAAAAAATGACCATGATAAGAAGCTTGCACTCGATTTCATACATAAGTGGTGGGAAAATTTTCTTTTTCAAGTAAGGGAGTCAGGGAATTGATGAATGATTTACCAAAAAGCTGAAAGAATTTAAAATTTGTATAGAGCAAAAATATTTGGGTGAGAGAATTTAAACACAAAGGATGTAAGATAATAAATACTATTAATAATAAAAAGAAAGGTTAAATAGATGATTAGCTATTGGAGCAAAAAAACTATCGGAGCTTACGCCATCGAAATTGAATTAAATAATCTAAAAGCTGATCCAGAACTCCACCAACTGATAACAAACGAATTCAACAGCCTTGATTTTTAGACTGATCAACCCTTTAACTTCAGTTCATTATAAGTCTTTTTGAATATCGATTCTACCTGTTTGCTGGTTACCAGTAGGCTGTGGCTATTGTTTGTGTAAAACACCACCGACATGGACTATTCTGGAAGACCGAATTCTGACGGACGATCGCACCCCTCACGAATGCCAGTATCAAACATTAACCGCTCCCCCACTTGGCCGCTGTGTATTTCAGACAACTAAATTAAGCCACCAAGGAGGCTCTACAAAACTCCAGTATTTCCGTTCTGGCAACGAGTGTAACCCCGGTCAAAAAACTTTAAGTGAAATGTTGTTGGTAGTGATAAAAGTAATCTTGTGTGTTGGCAATCCGCCCATCGTAGTTCGGTAGTCCTACCAGGTACGGGTGATCTGCAGTTTAAAATCTCAGCCAAGAAAGAGATTCGAACCCCGATCCTTTTGATCTCCACTCAGTCGCTACAACCACTGAGCCACCAGACGAAACACTCCGAACCACCGAAGGAGAAAATGAAAGCACGCTTTCTGCGAAAAAAAGAAAAATGCTGCAATCTTTTGAAACAGAAGTGTTTTTTACGCACACAAGTTAAAAGGATAGAGTAAATAGCGTCTGATAAGTAACGAATATCAGCAAATATTCAATTTTAAATAATTTTTAATTGTTTAAACTATGTAGAATGCAAATAAAATCGTCAGTTTTCGTGAAAAGTTTATTAGAGTGTTAAAAACAAAGTCTGTAAGGCTAAGTAAAGTAATTTATAGAGAGCTAAGATTAACGGTCACTCGATAGGGTTTCACGTTTTTCTCCAGACGTTACGGTATGGTTGATTTTAAATTAGTGAGTGCATTACTCTAACTCAGATAGTCATCTATAATTTTTATGACTATAATCTCTCATGGAATGCTTCTTAAAATTTTATTTGTTTTATTTAAAAACACGATTCTTAAACGAATAGAGGAAAACAGATAGACTAAACAATTTTTTAATGTCTTTGATGCAAAACACAAAAACGCAATGCCCTGGTTTGTAAATATCATGGAAGACCTTCATGTGTTGATATTAAAATCTGAAAATGCTTTAGACAGAGATCTTTTTCGGAGGAAGTTAGTGACACATGGGATAAACCGAGACGAACAGTCCAAAAGAAGACGTAGTACCCCTTGGACGGAAGAGCTCAAATATGACCACTCAAAACGAATAAAGAACTTCTGGGTTCAAAAGAAAATGAAACTTGCCACAAAATGCAACAAAGCTTGAACTGGTCCTTGTTGGCATCAACAAACATACATACAGACACAAAACACATGTTCGACGTCAGGCTACTATTAACTTATTTATGGAGACAAACTATCAACTATTCGTCTACAAATCTTATTTTAAACGTCCGAAGATTATCATGAGGATGGCAGAAACGACTCCGGGAGTACTGGTGAGCATTGAGCCACTTCTAGAAGTACTTCAGACAGCCGCTCACAAATAGATAAATTTTACTTTCCTACGAATTTATGATTATTAACACAAAGGAAGTAGATGCAGGATACGGAAACTAAAATAAAGGAACGTCTGAGGTTAGCGATATCAATTGTTACACAAATTTAAAACTGATATCAGCTTAAATAAAACTGCTTAAAAAAGATTCCTATCACAAGAAAATAAAATTATACAAAAGACGTCGAGAAACTGAAATTTAATATTTCACGAAAGATACTCCTCCCCCCTCCTCCAAAGAAAACCTGAAGCGGAACAATGACTATCTTTGTTGTAATCCTAAATCCACACCTGAATGGCACTACTATCATTACGAGACGGCTTGTGCTTGACATACTCGGGGCGCAGTCACCAGAGCACATACATACATTCTGTAAGCAGCAAACATATTGTACCATACGTCGAAATACACTGTAAACTGACGGATGAGAATCGTCTTAGTTGATAAGTAAAACAATTAATACTGGTAATTTTTCAGAGTGAGGCAGACATTAACATCGTTGTTTAATGCGGCGATTAGAATCATGATAGAGTTAATAAAGCGAAATTAAAAAATTACGATGCTGATCAAACCATCGACTTGACACAAGCACGTGTACGATATTCTACACAAAAATCGTACAGACAAAAATTACGCCGTTTGGAAAGTACTACGCCTTACAGGCGTCCTTATATCAATTTTTCTCCTACAGTTAGGGATTGAAATAAAATTTAGAGGCTCTAATAGAAATGCAAGACATTCTCTAACAAAGAATGTATGTTTTGTGATACAGCAACCAATCTACGAATTTTTCGAGCGAGGGTATAAACTGATTGCCACCCCTTCAAACATTATTTTACCACCACCATTGTTGCTAGCAGTAGCGAAGCTAAAAAAAGAAAAAGAAGAAGGAATAAAATGGTCGCCGCAACACAAATTTGCCACCACCCTGAAGTTGTTTGTTCACTGTTGAATACAAGTGCAGGAACGAACAGTTTCTTAAAACGCCTGTAGGCAGAGAGCCCGCTACACACACCATGTTGTTTGGTTGCCACGTAGGTCTGGCGCATTACAATAGTATAGGATTTCTCAATCTTTTTCAACCTGAGGGGCATTAAAGTGTCAAAAATAATTCTAAGGACACTAACTTACATGGGCCTAATTTTTACCTGTGTGTATACTCTCAGAACTCTTTATTCACGGTTTCGTTATTCACATTTTCAGTATTGGCGGATAAAATAATTGTGACAACTTTCTGTATTTGCGAATGAAAGTTTCATTATTCACAGATCCGAATATAACTTCATTGTAATTTTGGTAATTCCATACCTGTTTATTTACTAGCTATAAAAACGCAGGTTGTTACCCTTTGACTTGTTGTAGCTATTGTAGCCGCCTCAATGCGTTTGAATCACTATTGACAAAAGCCTTTGGGTTAACGCGGCGCTCTGGTTTTCGACGTATCCCAACTCGCAGCTCTCGAGACTTTTTTTGTCTTACGACCGCTATTTCGTTATTCTTCACAATAAAGTATTTTTTGAGTAAATCTCACTTCTGTTTTCAACTCAGTATTTTGTTCGAGATTTGTTCTATCGACAAAAAAAAAGTTATCACTCGAAAATTTTGACCGTTTACTTCATGGTAAGTCGTTTTTCTTTATATCAATGAATCAACTACACTATCACTTAACAAATAAGGATACAAAATGAGGAATTATATGGCCTTAAACTCACTTTCAGCAAAAACTATTCGTGATCCAGCGATTGAGAAAATGTAGGCTGTATTAATCATGTGAACCGAAGACCGCAATGACAAGAGAGTGCTCTTAAGTGGCGTTGTAATACGTGAACAACGACTTTACGCACATTTTAAAGATCTGAGGATATACGGATATAAGATTTTATGCATCAGGAGGTTGGTGTAATAAGTTCACAATACGAAAATCACTCTATAGCATCAAATTTTTTTGTAAACTTGGAACGTATCCCCTAAAATCATATACAAATTACCATTCTATATTTGCGGCATATTTACGGATTGTAAACCCTGTGAATAAGGAACTTTTGTTGGTTTATTAACCAAACCTATTCATATTATTATCGGCTCGTACCGCGCGCGATCCCTTAAGTCCTTCAATAACAAGACCCTTATAAAACAGTCATTAATTTAATGCTTAAAGGAAGTTCACCAACTGGAAACGGATTTTTTTTTATAGTAGCAATGCAGTCGTATCGTCATATACCGGAAATACCATATTTTTTCCTAGCCTTTGAAATATTTATGGCTTTTAGAAAGTTCGGTTTACAGGCATGTGGCTGATTCGCTCTTATAGCCCCGTGCAGTAAGAGCACTGAATCAAATTTATGTGAATATTTTTTGCTAATTTATTTATTTTTCTCATATCATCTTTAATCTAACTAGAATTACATTTTTTTACATTCTGCCTTGTCTGTTTTAGGCGGAGCACAGGTTGAGTGGGAGGAACGCGGGTTGGAATCCCCGCCCGGGCATCATGATTTGAGTTTTCCAAAGTTTCCTAAAATCACTCCAGGAGAATGCCGGTATGATTCCTTTAAAAGACCATGGCCGAAATTCTTCCCGTTCCTTCCCCCAGTCCTTTCCCATCTCTAATGACCTCGACGTCGATGAGGCGTAAAACCATAAAAAGAAGCACATGTTGAGATTCACGGCTTGTGTACGTCACGTACCTGTTCAGAACGTGAATAATGTGGTTTGATGCATTTTCCCTCCCGGCCAGTAATGTCATTGGTCAACACTACCCTGTTCCTCACCTTACCACCCCATCCCGTTGCCTACCCATCCGAGCAGACCGCAACGAGCCGTGGGTACTCTTTCCTCTTCGCATGTAGGGGTAACAGCTGTGGAGTGGGGATATAACAGACTGACCTTAAGCCGCCTCTGTTAACTTAACGCACTATAACAGAAAATTTATGTAAACTATTTTCAGTTTTAATTGTTTGATTTTGGATCAAAATATACCTGAAGCCTAATTGTTTTTGTTTTTTTGAACTTTACCTTGCAAAATCATATCTGTGACGGTTGCATGATTTTTTTTTTTGTTGGAACTTGTTTTCCTTGTCAGTCTGTTTAATTTAGTGTTATTTTTTAAAAAGTTATTTTAGTTCATATGGTCTTTAGTCTAAAACCTATACGGCCAAAACTGGAAGGACGAGGTAGAGTGATAATAAGCGTCTCTCCCTCTCAGACACATATAAAACCGTAACTTTTTTATGTAGAAATTTTACACACTAACTCTCTTTCGATGATATATCAGTCTACAGCACCCAAGTATCGCATCATAGGAGCCGTATTACTTTCTCTTTTCTTCATTTTCTTGTGACTCAGGTCCTCGGTCAAGGTCTGAATCCTCATGCCTGTTATTACGGAGCCGTGTAATATTTTCTGTGGATGACAGAAGAGATGTTATATCTACTGGCAGTTGACGTCGCTGTGGTTACACCAGTCTTAACAGCTAATCGACGTGAGGTGGGTTACGAGAACATAGGTGAAATAACTGAGTCACATCCTGAATCTCTCCGTCTAGTTCTAATTTTTAATTTGAAGTCTTGCAGACGTGAAAAATGTTTATTAAAAATTTATATTCACTAAGCAAACTATCGCCCATGAAATTTCACAAAAAATTTGGTATTAATTTTGTAAGTTTCTTTAAACATTCTGTAAACCTATCTGACATTATTACATGAAACACTGGAATGAGCATTTACTGTCAAATACTAACGACAGCTTTACACTTATGGGCATGTGAAACAATTTATCTGGAAGTCGGTGTATATGTTTTTACTGTGTATTATAATTATTACGCAGCGTATTTTCGTGACTGAAACCAAATAAAAAATATGTATTGATGCAAATGAGACGGAACTGACGTCATTCGTTAAAGTCACACTGTAATGTCTTGTAGAGAACTGTATCCTGTGTATATTTTGCTCACGCATGTCATCTCCTTTGAATACAAGTTTTATACACTACCTCTCCGATCTTTCACAGCCATATCTCTTACGGGAATATAGCAGAGTCCATAGAACAATACCAGATTATTTCAAATCTTTCCTATTCATTAGTTAACACTAATTATTAAATAAGTTTTATATCTGTAAAATAGTTGACGACTTAAATGCAATATTATTGATTTTTAATATAGTACAAAAAGCGAAATAGGACGTGAAGTGAACACCGTCGATGCAACTCTGATCCGCCTTGGTACCTCCCCTTTGATTGCCATAAAGACAGATCATTACCTAATCAGTACAGCATCCATAGTGGGAGTGGTAATCGATACCCTGGTACTGCTAACCTCAAGAAAGATCCATTCACATCCTAACGGAGTTAAGCAAGAAATTGTGAAGTTTTCGAGATGAAAGAAAAATAATGTTTACAGAATTGAAACATAGGTGCGTGCATTTGTGGATGAAGGAGCTGCTTACGTTCATCTGAAATAATATCAGTGAAAGTAAAGCAAAATAACTCTTAACAACTGACAGAACATTAGCTTTAAATCTGGTTCAAGCTGCGTAGATCGCGATATTTATATATTTGAGCAAAGGTTAAAACGAAATAATCGATAACGAAAAATATAGATTAATACAAAGCAACTAATAGTTAGTATTTTAATTTAAACGCAATACATACTTTTCTTTCAGTGTTTTACCAATTAATTCTTGCGCGAATGCTTAGCTAAATAGAGTTGATATTAAATAACGCGCATAATATCGATAGGGCAGTAACATTCTGGCCGTTGTAATCCATCGGCGGAGGCCGGGCAAATGACGTTGGTGTTACGGACACTATGACGGCATCATACAATGACAAAATCAGTGTTTTTTACTATCGATTATATCATCTGCAAACAGCCTAACTTCTGACTGTAAACCATCTTCACAATCATTCATGTATCGCCATGAACCACCAGTTGCCAGGCCAGTTGGGTGGGCAGCACTAAAACCCGAGGTCACACAAGAACAATTGTGGCGATAAAAGCATCAGAAAGCTGTGTGTTGGCGCTTTATTTCCTCTGCTGGGCGAGTGATTCTTGTTCTAGTTGGTGGGTGGCTCCTGTTTGTGGAGGTTTGGATCTTCCTTCTCACAGGGCAGGCACCGTAGCAGGCAGCCTGGTCACCGCCACAGTTGGCGCAGGTCGGAGTAGCTTCCCGCTTACGCGGGCAGACTAGTACGCTGGGTCCATCATCACAGCAGACGCACCGAACCTTAGACTTGCAGTCTTGTGCGCGATGTTGGAAGCCTTGGCAGCGATAACACTGCAGGACTATCGCTGTCTTCTTCATTCTTGGATCTTCCTTACAGTCTGTATCGCTCTTGGTACTTTGTCTGGGTACCGGTGATCTGCCTGGCGGTGTTTTCTCCACAGGTGGATCCGCCAGGAGGCAGCCTACCTCCTGGTTAGGTGCTGAATACCGCTTCGATGACACAGGTTCCTCTTATGATACCTGCACTTGAGGGCTGGTGGAATCAGACGTCTTGCTGCCGAGACTTTCCATGGCTGCCTTGATGTCTTACTGGCTGGAACACAGCAGAAGTAGCCTTCCCAAAGTCGACCAGGATTAATCAGGGAGGGCTGCTACTAGGCGCAGTAATTTTGCTGTGGTGTTTCGGTGGCGTTTCAGCTGTCAGTTGACCCAGGATTTCTTGAAGAGTGTTTTCTTGAAGGGAGGTTTTTTGGAGGGAGGTCTCTTGGAGGGAGGTTTGCTGGCTGTAGTTCTTGGGTTGCAGCTCTTCTTCGATCATCGTCGTGGAGAAGGACTCTTGAGTCACGTTCTCGTTCTGATTGATGTTTGATTCTTCTGTCCCTTGAGTGGGAAACAGGATTCGGTGGATGTTCTCCAGGTACTCTTCCTCTTCGGAGAAGGCATTCGGGAAAGGAACGAATTTTTTCAGTCCTTCCGTTCCTCGATGAACTGTCTGGCGTGGTGGGAGAACTTTGGGTTGCACAGGGTGCGTCGCAAGTTCTTGAAGCTTCTGGGAGTAATGTGACACCCTAAGTCGAAGCTGTGCTTCCCAAGGTCCTTCTTTCTTTTGATGGTATTTTTTACTCCTCTTCATTCAAACCCGGGTGGGGAGATTATGTTCGGCGTCTCTGTTGGCGAGGTTTAGATATATTGGAGCGTCGTCTTCGAAGTCACTAGATTCTTCGATTAATGATATTGTAGATGGCCACGAAATCCACGAGGAGTTCTGTGGAATCACCTGCGTGAGCAGGCCCGCCGTAAGCGGGCGTGCAAGGCGTGCACTGCACGCGGGCGGCACATCAAGGGGGGCGGCAAAACGAGTGATCGACAGTCGCCGCCCCGCGATAGTTACCTGCTTCGGGCAGTCGGCGACACTCGAGATGGCAACAATGGGGGCGGCAATCTCAGTTTTTTTTACCCGGTTCGGAAATTTCCTAGATCCACCACTGGCTGTAGTTAGACAGGGAGCGGCATAATCGGGATTGCACGCGGGCGCTCTAACAGTTAGCGGCGGGCCTGTGCGTGAGTGTCTGTTGGATGTCGACGTCTTGATCACGTGGGGTGAATGATGTTACGCTGTCCTCTGTAGGGGAAGCTGACTTGTCCTGGCGACATGTGGGCATAGCAGTCCCCGTCGGTGATGGACGCCGCTGTTTCCCCATGTTCTGACACGGATAGAGTCCCAAACACGATTGCGACCCAGGCTGCGAGTGCTTGCACAGCCGACCAATCACGACGCAGCGACAACAGCTCTTGAAGTAACGAACAGTAAGTTGCTACGAACATTCTGGTCGAGTCAGCCTGCAGTCTATCAGTATTTAGGCGCGCGGCAATGGACCCCCAATACTTGGTTCGCGCGCAGTTAAGATTGAGGTGCCTTTGTTCGAGTTGGCTCACGCGGCACAGGGATAGTTTGTTACCATGGATAACATAAACTTTCGCCTTTTAATACAACTGCAACGTGCAAAAAAAATTATGTAATAGCCAATATGCAGTCTAATCAGACTCAGATGGCATCACCTCCATCACCACCACAACCATCACTTTAAGCTCCAACCAACGAATCTATAAAATCGTCAAATGACATGACTAACTCAATACATTTTGCCTAAGTAAGGAGTAAGTTCTCGTTAAGAATAGCAACAGAAAATTGAATAGCAATAAAAGAAATTGATGTAAAATGGGTGCTATTACCTTATCTTTGCTCATTCTTTCATAGATTCACATAATGCGTCAAAAACATTTGGAACTGTTCAAGAAAATGATTGTTTTGACACGCGAAAAAGGTATTGCACGTAGTACGCGAGTCTCCAATTGCTAGAAACCTCGAAGTCACAGCATCTTCCAGTAACTGAAATATCCTCCCGAAATTAAGTGTTCACTGGCTCAATTAATGATTTTAGGAACTCTATAGTTACCATTCTCGTAAAAATTTGTTTATTGTGTCCTCGATGGCTTCATATCTCATATCTTTCATGTGTTTCTCACCATTTTGTATTCTATTAAAATACAATTTCCATGAATTGTAGTCTTCACGGGTTTTCGGCCGTATGTTGTTGAAATGCGACAGCGAGCTTTCGGCGGCTGACTCTGCCGCCATCTTCAGGTTGGATGCTGTGCAGGGAGAACCACAGCTGCACTGGCGATGTCTGGCCTCCGCGCGCCCTTATAAGGCCTGGCCTCTCCCCTCCGCTCGCTCCCTCCCGCGGCTGCCGTCTTGCGCTCGTCGTTGATTGGCTGGCGGAGCGACTGTCCTAGCCGGCTCTGTCCTTTCTGAAACATTCACCCTGCAATCAGAGAGGTAGTGAGGCACCGCCGGGAAATGTTTCCGGCTTGCTGGCGTTGGCTAGGACAGTCGCTCCGCCAGCCAATCAACGACGAGCGCAAGACGGCAGCCGCGGGAGGGAGCGAGCGGAGGGGTGAGGCTAGGCCTTAAAGGGCGCGCGGAGGCCAGACATGCTGTATGCCGACCAGAGAGTAAAAAATTCTCTCTAACCACAAACTGGCAAAAATACAAAGACTTAATAAACACTCACATTACGGGGCAACCAGTCCCAGTAAACAAACAAGAAATCGAGAGGCAAATTGACCATCTCGTAACAACTATTAAAGAATGCGCGAAAATGGCTACAACCAAATTCACACATGACCCAGGGAAAAAAGACCTTCCACCACACATCTCAGATCTGATAAAACTAAAAAACTTCCACCGCAAACAATGGCAAAAATATCGCGATCCAAATGAACGCCGAATCACAAACAGGTTAGCACATGAAGTCAGATGGCACCTGCAGCAACATCGAGCTGAATGCTGGGACAATATACTCCGGCAAGCAGAAAACAAACCTCAACTCTTCTGGCGACTAGTTAAATCGCGCAAAGAACAGTCCCAGTCGTCCAAGCCACTACACGGGCCAAACGGCATAGTATATACAGCGCGGGAAAGAGCGGAAGCCATTGCTGACACTTTGGAACTCCAGTTCCAAGAACATGTTATTGACGACGAGGATAGCGATATCCACGAGGAAAGAGTGATTAGAGAATTACCTCGAATCTTGAGGCAAAGGTCACGCAACTCTTTCCGTCCTGTAGACACGACCACAGTGATTTCAATCATAAGGGTGCTTGGCAAAAGAAAAAATCCCCCGGTCCAGACGGCATCAGAGCCATTTATCTAAAAAATCTACCACAACCTCCTATAGACCATCTCACCCACGTCTATAATTCCTGCCTCAAACTATCCTATTTCCCTTCAGCTTGGAAAACTACAAAAATCATCACATTCCCAAAACCTAACAAAAATCAGCTCTTTCCACAAAATCACAGGCCCATCTCTCTCCTAAACATCCTAGACAAAATCCTAGAAATTCTCATCAATGAATCTATACAGAAATTCCTCAAAGACACAAACATCATCATACTTAAACAATTCGGCTTCCGTGCTCAGCACAGTACCACCCACCAAGCAGTCCGACTGGTTGAAAAAATCTGTCGGGAGCGCTTCATCAGGCACCATACAGCCGCTGTAATGCTTGATATTGAAAAAGCTTTTGATCGCGTTTGGCATAACGGACTTATCTATAAGCTTCATTCATTTGGCTGCCCTGGCCATCTGCTACGAATGATAAACAGCTACCTTCGAAACAGAAATTTTTACGTGGTGGTGGAAGGAGAATCAAGCCAGTTCAAATCAATTGAAGCAGGCGTACGCCAAGGTTCGGTCATAGCACCAATTCTCTATAGCATCTACACCAATGATATCCCACACCAGGCAGGCGGAGAAATCGCCCTGTTTGCAGATGACACTGCCATACACAGATCCTGTTGGAGCCAAAAATACATAATAAGAAATCTATCACAACTCCTCCAACTTATAAAGCAATGGTGGAACAGCTGGAAAATTAAACTAAACACATACAAGTCTCAAGCCATAATGTTTACTACCAAAAGGGAGGCACCCACCGAATAGATAACGCTCGACGGCACAGATCTCCCCTGGCAGGACACAGTCAAATACTTAGGCATACGGTTTGACAAAAAAAACTAACGTGCGGTGACCACATACAAAACGCCTGCAACACGAGTAAGGCACGCCTCTTCAAATTATATCCTCTCCTCAAGGGGAATGGACTCACCACCAAAACCAAAATGCAGATCTACAAAGCGGTCGTCAGGCCTGCGATGTTGTATGGCTCTGAACTGTTCAGCATGGCGGTTGACACGAATCTAAAGAAACTTCAAATTGTCCAGAACAAGTACCTACGACTCATCTTCGACGCCCCTCGATACATGACAAACACACAAATACACCACGACTTGGGAATACAGACTATCACAGACTACATTATGGACAAATCGACCAATTTTTATAAAAAATAACGTGCATCGTGCCATAACATAATCCAAAACCTAGGACCAGTATGAAGCAAACTACAACCGACCAATACAGACACTAACCCGCAACTACAGATACTGAAATAATAATAATAACAAACACGACAAAAACACAAACTTAAAAAAAGGGACGACATCACAGACTTGACTAAAACGACATACTAACGACCACTAATCAGAAAGAAGTCAGGGAGCCAAGAGCTCTGGAACTTCAATAGTTACATGAGTTTCGACTCAAACAGACCGGACGACGACGACAGCTCTGGTTCTCCCTGCACAACATCCAACCTGAAGATGGCGGCAGAGTCAGTCGCCGAAAGTTCGTTGTCGCATTTCAACAAGATACGGCGGAAAACCCGTGAAGACTACATTTCATCGATACGCCGTGAAAGCCTGCGATCTTACAATTTCCATATCCACCAAATATCACTTTTCGTTTAGGTATATCGTGTAATGAATCTCAGTGAAAGTTGCAGCTACTCGTGCAATTGTCCACAGTGGCTACACGAAAAGACAGTGCCTGGATAGTTTGCCGCGCAATCGTGGCTTGGTTGCGTTGCCACGCGCTCGTCAACAGAAATGGCTCGCGCGGCAAATAGCCTGTTTTGCGCGCTCGAACATGGCTCGCGCGGCAACCGGACATAGTCGATACGCAGCTTTAGAGTCGCCAGCAGCACCGTGCGTGGCGCGTTGTGCCGCCTCGCCCTCGCTAACGTCCGGTTCTCGCAGACAGCAGTAGCAAGCAGGTTTATATTGCGTGAACCGAATTTATTTTTGAAAGTTGCTTAACATTTACTATTCGGCTCGGCAGAACTCCGATCGAGTGCATACCCTTGTCCTGCTAGGGGGGAGGGGGAGGAGCTGCCCCACTCCTACCCGTCCCTGGATACGCCCTTGACGATATATACTATTGGTTGTCTATTTTTACGGCGTGTGCGCAATGGGTTGAACTCAATTGCTAGTGGCGGATCTACACCATTCTGCAGTTTTGCACCTGTATTGCTCAGCTTTTATTCCAGAAACCTGTCAAGCACTAGCTTCTTAATCCATTAATTTTTTTTCATGTCATCGACATCACAGCTTTCTTTCTTAGTAACGGTACTAGTTACGGTAACTACGCAGTCTTTTCGTAAGTGTCCGCCTTTTTATTCTTATTCTTATCTATACTAATATTATAAATGCGAAAATAACTCTGTCTATATGTCTGTTTATTACATTTCTTGGGCTAAACAGCTAATCCGATCATGAAATTTGAAGAGGAGATGCTATTTGGCATTACGAAGGACATAACACACTTTTTTGTGTATGACATATTGTAAGCTACCTTTCGCTCTATTTTCGAGATTCAGTTAAAATCCGGCAAAGTTTGAGGTTAACATCAGTACACGATACCATAGTTCAAATTGAAATAACAACACTTTAAGTTCAGAAAAGTAAATAAACAACACATAGCAACTATAAATAAGAAGTTTCAAGTAAAATATAAACCATAAACTTACCTAAATGAGCGTCCTGAAGTAGAAACACAGGTTTGTTTATCCGAGCACAGCACTAATATTCCACTAAATTAAACACTGTAAAGCACTTTAGTAATTAGAATTTCACCATCTGATATTAAATTCACTAATAACTCGCAGTTCCAGACCGATTTAAAGCAGTAAATACGATGTTTAAAGCATCTCCACATGGGAGTTATTTCAACATTTAATTCCACCACATCTAAACAGTTTCAGAGCTTTAAAAGTAAATGTAACTAAGTAAAACAACCAGCCAGTTATATTCTTTAAGTTTCCGGCAACCATCAACTAATACATAGAAAATATAAGTAAATAAGGACCAACTGGTAATGGCGCAGTAGCAACGAACTTTTAAAATTCAATTATTTTCCAACTAACATATTTAACGGACTAAAAACTTTTCTAAAGTGCTTAAATTAAATAAAGGTTCAATCTAAATTTAGTTTCAGACCACAACCGGCTTTAAATAAAAAGCGAAATATTTGGTTGCACAACGGAAAACAGTAAAATTTAGAAATTCTATAACTTCCGATAGACTTAACAGATTTAAAAGATTTTTACACCTCTGGACTCGGCAGGAGCCGGAGAACACGTTGAAAATAATATTAACTTGAGATTTTAAGGTTTTGAGGTGAAGCATTTTTCACGTGACGTATGATGACGTATAACAGTACGCGATACAAATGTGCTTTTAAATTAACCAAACTTCAAAATTCATTTTCACTGGTCTGGAAGCTCTAAAAACAAAACCCAGCACATCACTACACTTGTCTCATTACGCTCTTTATCTTGTGAATTTCTGGTAGCACTCAGTTGAGGAAAACTTTTTACAGATAGACTATTGTCTAGGTCAGTAGGTCAGTTTGACAAAAGGGACCCGGCCGCCATTTTTATTGCATTTGACTGAAGTATTTTGTCGGGGTAAGATGTAGAGCTCTGCTAGACGAGTTCAACGAGACCGGCTCCAGGCGCGCGGTGGTTGATGGGAAGATTCGGCTTAGAACATTATGGCTGACCGGCGCCATTTCTAAAATCGGCATGACCAACGTAACATTCTAAAACTTTCCGACATGTGTTTATAATAGATTTCAATTTCATTTTGGGGTGGTGCGGTTTGTTCTGTTTCATGATCTGTGATCTTCGGCAAATGATTTTTCTCCGATTGCCATTGCTAACTGTGACTTTTGAAATTCTGTGAAAAATTTTGAGAATATATAATTCAGTTATCCGGATTCAGACTTTCATTTCTACTTTAGTACCTTTCTTACAGGAGGTTAATCTGTAAGTGGCGACTGTGGTCAATTTTACAGTTAGCATTCTACATGGTTTAACAGGGTTATAGAACTTTTTCAGGACTTAGACAACTTTTGGAAGACTTCAAGTTTAGGTGAAGAAGCCGATCAGCCCCGGTATCCAGTTTCGACCCTAACAATATGGTCATATAATTTTGAAAAATTACTGAACTGTGATAGACAGACGCGTAGATATGTAGGTCTCTGTACTACCTTTCCATATAGCCGTCTGGTAGCTCAGTGGTTAAAGCGTTTTGATACTGGTGTCTGGAGCGTGGTCTGTGGTTCAAATCCCTGTCGAAGCAAAGATTTTTTTATAAATGTTTTTGATCGTATGAGTCATGCCTGGCCCATCGGTTGTTCGAATTGCATGTTTAACTGTAGATACCGCAATTTTGGGGGGCAAGGCTAGGCAAATCGTAGTTAGTCTAGCAACGCTGTAGCTGTACACTTTTTTACGTTATATTGATCCCTCTGGGGTTGTTACACTCGCAGGTAATGTGTGTAATACTATAAATGCGGAAGTAAGTCTCTGTCTATTTGTTACGTTTTGACATCTAAATGGCTATACCTGTATTGATGGAATTTGACAAGGAAATGCTTTGTATCTGTAAGTAAGGCACAGGACATTTTTTCGGTATGAATAACAGTTGTAGTCACGAAATTTTTAGAACTTATCTAATGGTGACAGAGAGATTGATGTGTGTGTTAGTCTGTAATGTTATGTCGGTTGTTCAAGCTGTACTTCTCGTGCATTATGTTAGTGTATGATTTGTTAATGTATTCTGTTTAGAGACAAAACGTATTATTTAGTATAGATGTGTCAATTTTTTTCTGTACTATTACTTTGTGTCTGCTTAATTGTTTCTGGCACCAATTTAATTTGCCTTCTTTTTGACATGCCTTGCGGGCGTAAATTAGCCTAGCAGAGCACGAGCAACTAAAGTTATTAGAACCCAAGAATCGGATGCTAATGCTGAAGAAAGAAGAAAAGACCACGCTGAAATAAAGCTACACTTAGTTATCCCCCCCCCCCCCCCCCACACACACACACTCCTTCATTTGTTTTTCTGTTTTTAAATATGTTTGAAATTGATTCTCTTCATTAGACAGGTTCGACGGTAGAATGATATAGTGATGGCTTTCCTGTCATATTATGCCGACTCGTTGTTTAGAACCAATCTTACTTTTCCAACGAAATTCTTAATCCATGCGCACGAAGTCGCGGGTATTAGCTAGTAGTCTATATATTTCTGATTGTACTACAGTTTCTTATTTCTATACTCAGAAATCAAGATTTTTATGGATTCGGCAGGCCTAACAAACATGGGTACTTTACTTGCGCAATTTTCTTTGTTTACTTTACAAATCTTTTATAAAATGTAATACCAACGTATTACATTTTATAAAAGAAATCTTTTACACAATATGTCTCATTATAAAATATTTTATGAAACATCTTTTATCAAAGATCTGTTACAGTGTTCTTCGGCCTTAGCTTTCAAGGAAGATAAATGTCTCGTGACGAAAAAAAAAAACACGTCGTAGAAATATTCTTGCCCATGAAGACTCTCGCCGCAGCTTCCACCCCATCTTCTAGCAGCGATTAGACATAAAAACAGAGTGGCCAAAGAGTGGAGGCTCACCAGGAATCCTGTCACCAGAAAACTGTTAAACCGTCTCCAAAAAGAACTAAAGGTGTCACTAGAAGAGCACCGCAACCGAGAATGGGACGCCCGTCTCTCAATGCTGAGACCAGACGACGGCTCACCGCCAGTTCACGAAGAAAAGGAGCCGGCTTTCTTCTCTTCAGGGCAAGCACGGGCAGGTCTATCGTCCGGTAGACAAAGCCAACGTCTTGGCGGACGCATTTGAAGACAACTTCCAACCAGCTCGCTGTAACGACGCCGACCTGGAAGCAGTCAACAGACGCCTCAGTATTTTTCTCAACGCTGAGGACGATGACGATTTTGACATAGAGCCCCTCACCTCACAAGAGGTTCTCAGCAGCCTCGCCCACCTTCACTCCAAGAAGGCCCCAGGACAAGACAAGATCGGGAATATCTGTCTGCGTAACCTACCACCTGTAGCAGTAGACTATCTCGCCACCCTATTTAACACAATCCTACAAACGCAGACTTATCCGGATCGATGGAAACACGCTGAATTGGTGGCCATCCACAAGAGTGGAAAGAACCCCTCGATGCCGCAGAACTACCGCCCTATCAGCCTGCTCCCATCAATCAGCAAAGTGTTTGAGTGACTACTGCTTAGACGTCTGAACAACCATATTGCACAGCAAGGAATCCTTCCAAACCATCAATTGAGATTTCGCCGTGGACACTCCACCACCCAGCAACTGTTAAGGGTGGTTGAGACTGCCACGCGTGCCTTCAATTTATGGAGAACTGCGGTCTAGTACTATTGGACATTTCCCGGGCCTTCGACTCGGTTTTGCATGCCAGACTTCTACTGAGGCTATACGAGCTGGGGTTCTCAGGCAAGCTCGTTAAACTGATTAAATCGTACTTGGAAGTCCGCACTTTCTGCGTACGTGTCGGAAACATCCCTCTACACGGAGAAGAATATACGCCGGAGTACCTCAGGGTTCGGTTCTAGGGGCCGCAGCTATACTCCTTATACACGGCTAATGTGCCGACTCACGACAGGGTTCACACCGCCACCTACGCTGACGACACTGCCTACTACACGTCCAGCCGCAGCAAAGCAATTATCACCAGACGCCTGCAGGAAACGTTGCAGAAAACAGAAGACTGGCGTTTACAGATCAACCCCACCAAAACACAAGCTATCTTACTAACCAAAAGAATCGGGCCCCGCCTAAGACGGCTGCCGGATACACAGATTAAACTAAACAACAAACTGGTGCCCTGGTCCAAAATGTGCGTTGCCTTGGAGCCACACTGGACTCGAGACTGACCTGGAGACCGCACATTGAAGACCTCCGAAAACGTGCCAGTGCGAGACTTCAGGCCTTGTTCCCCATACTAAATAGGGACAGTAAAGTAGCTGCCTCAACAGGTGTGCGGATATACTGCACCCTAGTGAGGCCAATTCTCGAAAATGCCTGCCCGCTGTGGGGATACGCCACCCCGACGAATCTACACCGTCTGCAGACTGTTCAAAACCGTGCTCTGAGAAGAGCGCTGCACGTCGATGGCAGATTCCCTACTATAGCCATCCACGACGCCACCGGACTCCCGACAATTCAGGAAAGAATCAGGGCTCTAGCAACAAAATTTTACAAATCGGCCCAGCAATCCCCAAACCCGTTAAACGTGTTGGGTAGCTACCCAACCAGTTTGGGAACCACATGCTGGACCCCTGAAACTTTTACAGTAAACGGGATCTTCTGATCCCCTGAAGCCTGTGCTAAAAACGCCAACCTGAAGACAAACCTACAGCATGTCCACCAACAAACCCTCCACAATACTCTGCCTAAAACAAGGCAGTAAATGGCGTGGGTGCTGCCCATGAAGGGTTGAAGTCGGAAAAATTCCTTATATATTTTAATATGATATGACCTTTCTCTTTAAAAGGACAGCTCATTTAAAGATTTCGGTTAGATTTGAAAGGAAATAATAGCTTGTGAAAAAAAAAACACACATTTTGGAAATAACATTTATGATCTGACATATGATGTAACGTCACGAAGCAAAAATAACAATTGTTGGCAGTTTTTGGTTTATTAAATTGTTTCTTCGTTGTATGATATTGTCTATGATGTCATAACTATTGAACACTATTATCTCTGATAATTTGTTTATGTTGTGAGTTGTCTCTGTTGTGACTGGTGTACTGTTGAGCCAATGTCATTGGTGTGGAAGTTATAAGGGTTATAAGTTGTTAGCAATGAAAAAGGCAGGTGGTAAACGTGGAAAACATTTTAGGAAAGACAGAGGGGCTAAATCAAGCCATCATGACAACATCGACAATACGAGTGAGGTGCTGATGTCGAAATTAACGTTAGAGGGCAACGAATCTGAAGGTATAATTTTACTATTGTGGGCATGCTCCTTCTTGTAAGTTTATTATTAACCCTGTTTAATGTCCCGCTGACAATTTCCCTTCATAAGATTGAAGTTTCTCTCGGTGTTGAGAATTAACATAGTCACCTGAGAATACTATATTAATTTCCATACACATCTACTTCTTCAGTAATCGAATTTACACTTATTGTTTACAGTTAAGATAAAGCACTTAGCCCTTGATAATTTATTCCATTCTCTGACTCCCTCACCTAGAAAATTTCTCTACTTTCTTATGTGTGAAATCAGTTACTAATTTTGTTGTTGTGATCGTACCTCCATTTTCACTTACCTCGCTAATTCTTTGACCAATAAATACCCAGTCTTCATTGCCAGAAGCGTAGCTATGGTTCATATACCTAGATTGTACACTTATGACCTCTAACCACATTGTTAACTTCCTCAAATCATTGCACAATATCCAATCATTACCTGGATGTATTCCATACAGTAATACTTTCTTGTATACTGACATTTTCCAACAGGGATGTTGCTTACACTTCCTTATCTATTTAAAGTCTATAAATTTACAGTAGAACCCCCACTTTGAAATCCTTGCCTCGTTTCATCCATTCCTAAAATTCTATCAATCTGCATTAGATACATTTCTTCCATCTTGCACTAACCAGTCCCACATTCACATCCCAGTTTTCTTGTAGTCTCAATTCCATTAATCAAATCTTTCGGAGTGGGTGTGACTTGATACACTCATTCCACGAAATTCACAGCCTTCTCTCCATTCATTAGAATGCACAACATTAAAAATCTCTGGATCAATAATCACTTATCTCCTGTCTCTTTCAGTGCTACAGACCATACTATAAAACTTGTATCCAGTGACTACCATCTACTCCAGTGTCTCTCAAACTTTTAGCTCCACGTACCCCTATAAAATTCCCCAGGAAAGGGGGAACCCCCTTTACAAAAAACTGCTATCCTTTTTTTATCTTCACTACTGGCAACAATGAGCGATATTCACCTCCTAAGATCAACTGGCGAACCCCTAGGGGTTCGTGTACCCCACTTTGAGAAACACTGGTCTACTCTATTTCTACCAACAGGAAAACCTTCCTTAATATCGTAAAGTTAACATGCACCACAATAGTTGTTATGCATCGATTTATCTTCATTCAGTATCTTAATTTATACTTTGACCTAAATACCTATTAGCTGTCCATAATGATGAACTGCTACAGGTAAACTGGTTACGGCATTAATCTAGCCCTTCTAGTGGCTGCCCTTCTAGTGGCTGCCCTTGCAACTTACCACAACTCCAGCTATTGCTTCATTGTTAGAGTTATCAGTGTCTTTCATATAAACCACTTCTTCTGAAGTTTGTAGATAGGAACTAGCTGACCAATATAGCTACCTTAACTTCCACCCTTAAAAAAATCAACTCTTATAGTGGTCCTAGTTATAATATGTACTATTACCGTTACTTTTGTTATTAATTGATATTGTGTTTACAATTCTGTTGATTCATATTGTAAGGTTTGACCTTGCGATGTACTTAATTTATCTCTTGCTTGACTAAAGGAGCACCTAGAATATTGTGTAAATGTGTTTCTTTCCCTTTTATGATCTTGGTGCTACGGCTTCCAACTTTTGTGAGTCGCGGGTGTACTTTCTATATCATAAATTTTATACTGAAAGTCTGAAAGATCATTGCTCATCCCCATTCTTGTGGTGGTTTGAATTTGCTATTGTGGTCCTGTGGAGCAAAATATTCATTTTTAAAGTTGGTTGCACTAATAACATGGCCTAAAAGTGTGCCTTATTGCCATAAATTCTTAGAAAAATAATGATTGATCAGGAATGTTAATATGTTTGCTTTCAGAAAACAGTGATGATGGTGATTCTGATTCAAATACCTACATAACTGAGGCACCTTTTCCAGTTGGAATGTGGGACATGGAACATTGTGACCCAAGAAAATGTTCTGGAAGGAAACTGTCTCGCCATGGGCTGATAAAGACACTTCGCCTAGGTCAAAGGTTTAACGGCATTGTCCTCACTCCTATGGGGGAAAAGGTACATACATTTTCTTTACTGTAATTTAGCATTTTTTTATTCATGTAATGAAAAGAGTTAAATACTTATAAATTGCAGTCTGTCGCTCCTGATGATAGACCGATTGTTGCTGATAAAGGGGCAGCTGTTGTGGATTGTTCATGGGCAAGGATTGAAGAAACTCCATTTACTAGGATGAAAACACCCAATCCAAGGTTACTGCCATTTCTTGTTGCTGCTAATCCAATCAACTATGGGAAACCGTGGCAGCTATCTTGTGTAGAAGCCCTTGCAGCAACATTTTATATCACAGGTAGCACTGATCATTCTGAATGTATCTCAGCATATGCTGCTGGCCAGGAAGCACTGATATTTTTGAAAGAAGATACCATATTAACCGGTTAGATGGGCCATATACACCAACCAACTTGTATCACAAAAGTCACATTGTTAATTGACTGATCTATCGCAACTTAACTTTTTCGGGAGGTGCATGCACACACACATTTAAATAATTGGTTGGCAAATAATATACTCAATATAACTCATATCTTTGCATTTTTAATTACTTTTTTTTTGCTTCCCAATTCCATACTTTTTTCCCCAAGGTGTTATGTCATGATGAATTCTTGTCATTTGCCCTTACCAGATGAGTCTATATAGGGAAGAGTTGGGACTCTTGAGCATAGGGTTACTAGAGACACTTCCATTGTATTGTTAGTAGGCCCTATGGTATTTCAGATGGCAAGGTTGGCATCCTGTTAACCCTTGATCTATGTCCCAGCGGGTAATATCTAGATTGGGATACCACCGCAACCACTTACCACTTCGCGATGTAAATACTTCCGGATGGAGAGAGAATGACGTCACTGTGTTTCCATCTGTGCCGTGTTCAGTCTTCAATCGATTTGTGAATTCACCTTAGGCCGTAGAACGTAACCAATAGCAATAATAATAAAAAAAGTTTACGGACTGAAAAAGTTAAAGAAAATTATTACCATGCGCAATTAATAATATTATTAAAATATCAACAAAATTCCAAACTGATAATTGATCTTATTTATTAGTAATGTTCCATAACGTCGGTTCCTGTAACTTTAAAGTTATCAGTCACAATTCCATTGATTTGTATTTGATTCCGTTCTTCTATATTACCTCGCATGGCTGAAATTGCTATTAAAATCATTCATACGAAATAAAATATTTATAAAAAAAAGATTATAAATCAAAATTCTGTCTGGAAACAACTGTTGATGTTACTGTTTACTTTATTCCCATATTTGCATTATAAAAAAAGATTTAATCAGTAACTGTTTGCGTTTAGGTTGTAACACAGCCTGGACCATAGTAATAGAGATAGATACGATTTGAAAATTGTATCAGCAATATCGTGTGCAACGGTTACGTTTCACTATGGTCCAGGCTGTATTAAGACATAAACAACAGTAACAACTATAGATACGGCATAGAAATTAGGTATCCGCTATAAGGTGTTTGATAGTTATGTGTCAGTGTGTTTGAGGCTGCATCAAAACCTCATCACTAATGAATTTATTCCTGCACTATTGGTGCAAAATTAATGATTTCATTATATGCGACGTATTAGTAATGGACTACTTTCCGCGGAAGGCCCATTAGTGATATTTAAAGCTGTGTGCGGAACTTATGTCACATTCAGCAATTTAGTGACGTCATACTCTCTCCATCTGGAAGGGTTTACATTGCGAGGCGATAAGTGATTGCAGCGGTATCACAATCTAGATATTACCTGTCCCAGCTATTCAGAGGAAATCAGTTGGATAGATAGCCAGTTACAGATTTCCTGAAGAGTTTTCATTTTTTGCGGCCACACAGTAAATACTTAGGTAATTAAATTCTCAATTATTTTTCTTCAACTGCTTGTCATTAAACCAATATATGAACATTGCTAGAAAGCCCACTATATTAACGTTTATTTAGCACTAACAGACTTTAAAGAAAACTTCATATGACCTAAAGGTTGACTGAAAAACATTAGTGGTGTATACGGAGATACTTGAGACAGACAACCTAGGGATAGATGAGACATGCAAGAAGAGCAATTCCCACCAACATAATGTTGCAGAGAAGTAGTTGAGGGAAGTACAATACTGAGAACAGGAGCAAAAAATTGACACAGATCAAACAATGCTTTCAAAGTAAATGGTAAAATACAAATCACACCCAATAGATGAAAATCTATTATGAATTAATTTAAAAAAGGGTCCGATCTTAACAATTTCAGGAAGAAGAAAAGCTACTAAACTACACTACTGGTTGTCTCACAATGATGTGTGTAAATTAGGTTACGAATTTGGAGCTACAAATAACAAGAAAGTAACAACTATCTCTAACTGTTCTGCAGGTTTAGATTGGTTAGGTGATTGTTTATGAGGAATATTTACAAATAAGCCAATCCCACATTTCTTCTCCAAACACAATATTTAAAAATTTCTGAAGCTTCTAGATAAAAGCTACAAAACTTTTTACCTCACTAATGGCTCAAGTATCCCTACTCTTTCCCTGTTATTTTTCCAAATAGCTCACTATCTCATCCTGCTTAGATAACTATTCTTTTTGAATCGTAAGTCAAGGAAGGCTGTTGTGTATTAAACCAGGTAGTTACCTCATCTAAACTTGATTTACATTTTATTTTCCATAAGAAGTCACAAGTAAATATAAACAGTTCTTTGCAGCCTTGATTCTGCTGGTAATATCTTTGTTAGTAATTAGCTAGACATTTTGCAGATTCTTTAATTTTTCAGTCATCTTCAGTTTTTTATTTGTATCTCCATACAACCTACAGGCTACATGACAATCATTTCACATTTTGTGGCTAAACAAGAAAGTGTCCCCCCCCCCCCCCCCCACCCAGCTCAAGCACTGATCAGCTGTTCTTTGGAGTTGCCCAGTTCAAGGATGTAATCAGCTGAAATAATGACTTTCATTTTGTTCATACCAAGGATAGAGAAATAACCAGTCACTCATCAGAGTTGAAGACTGTGAGAAGTATACACAAAGTACAATATTTTGGTTTAAAATATTTATTCAGGTAGGGAGGACTGTCCATTTGGCAAGGAAGGTGTGCAAACACCAGAGCTTACACATGAGGTATGCTTTGGCATGTGCACACCTTCCTTGCCAAATGGTCTGGTCCTTTCAACATGAATAAGGTTATAAACCAAAATATGGTACCTTTGTGTTCGTGTTGTATATTTGTCGCAGTCTACAAATTTGGTGAGTAATGGATTATTTTCCATGTTATTTGTCATTCATGTTGCCTGAAAGCTGTTTCATTTCTCCATAGTGTCGTTGCTTTTCATACAAGGGGTATTGGCTTTTAGGGGTTTTGGCTTAAGTTTTAGGGGTAAAATTTTTTTTGAGTTGGCAACCCTGGGCTGCAGTGAGCCAGGGTGTGGCTTGTCGTAGTGGAGTGCAGTGGTCTCACTCAATTCAATCGCTAAGTTGAGAAAATGAGGGAGGAAGAACACTTCAGTGTTTGTTTTTAACAATAACATTCGTTTCTGTTTACATTTCCTTTACTACATTGGGCCTCGTGAATCCTACATTCAGCAAATACCCTGTTTGTGCATTAACTATTAAAGCAGTTTATATTGATGTGTTCTGAGCTAATCTGTAAAAAGACAAAATTATAAAAATAGAACAAACAATGGCAGGTATTGACAACCTTTGCTTAGCTGAGGGCATAATTTCGGGACTTAATCATGTCGCGGGCTGTAAGTAAGAAATAAGTAGGTCGTAATGAATAAGAAGGCGATAAAAATTCACACATTTCTTTATTTATTAGAATTACAATAGCATAATCAAACATACAAAAAGCAAATTAACAAAAATGGAACAATCAAATGAAGCTGGCGGAGGGCGGGATCCGGGCCGGGGGTTGCCCATATATTGTCTATGGTATGGAATTAAAATGTCCTTGAAATGGTTTTTATTGAGTTATCAAAGAGTTATAATTGATTCTTTGCTTTAGCCACTGTATTTAATATTCCTTTTCGAACTAATAACTGCAACTTTATAGCTCGTATCGGAATTTGTGTTTACTTGATGTTTGCAGGTTTGTTTTGCAAGGCTAACCTTACTTAATATCCTATAACCAAAAGCATCCGTTTTCACTCAACCTAAATTTTTAACAACCAATTTATTTCTTTTATCCTTGCTTTAATTTTTTCCTTTCTTTTGTTTCCAATGATTCCAAATTACTTTCTCACAATAAACCTTGTGCAAATTAATTTTTTTATGTACTTTATCTGATCCAAAATTATTCGCAAGCTCAGACTAAGAAATATTTAATTGTCACGTCACAATGGCTCCATGTCATTCTGCATTGAAATGAAGTGGAAAAAGAACTCTATTTCTGTTCTAAACCTTGCCATCATTCCTGCACATAATTTTAGTGATGACATCTCTGTAGACACTCTAGATTCTTTGGGTAATACCTAGATTGCGATACCATTACAACCACTTACCACCTCCCGATTTAAGCAATTCTGGATGGAGATAGTATGATGTCACTACGTTGCTGAATATGATGTTTTAATACTAAGAAAATATTTTTCTCGACTTAATGATGGATAAGTATCGCTACGTTGAATCAATAGAGATTGGGTGCTTTCACTGTATACAAATTCCGCATTTCAGTGGATTTTACAAAATATTTTCTCCTGATCCAGGCCATATTTCAACCTAACTATAACCGCCAGAAAGAAAACAAAACAGTTTATGTTGTTATAATCCCTGTACCGATACTGTTATTACACTATCACTGCATATACACTAGAAAACCTTTTTTCTTATTATAGATAAATGATGCTACTAATATTCAAAATTATTATTATCAATCGTAAATTATGGATATGTTACATCTGGTTTGCTCCCGCTCGAGAAAATCCGTACATTCAAGAAACATCATTTTTAGCTGCTGGAGTACTGAGTACATCATTAGTTACAACAGCAATTTGTGTTTACATCATTGTTGTCCGTGAGACCGAAAGTAGTGGCAGCGGTATCACAATCTAGATATTACCTGAATCTTTTTGTTATGCCCTCATTTGTTTGCTCAACCCAGACCAAACTTTCTTCTCAGAGAATAAGGATTTTCTTGTGTTTATAATGTTTCTGTGCCATATAGTAAATACTTAAAATTCAATTGTGTTGATTTATCCTCTTTTAATACTAATCAGTAATTTTGAATTAAGTGTTCGGATTTTCTGTTCTGTAATCCTTGAAAAATGATGTATCTGTAGTTAGAGCATTTCATTTTGTTGGATTTTCTCAACAAAATGGAATCTCTTCTTTCGTGTCTAGCAGCTAATGAGAGTTGATGTTACAGACTGATTTGTGTAATCTGTTCCAGCCATGTCTGATAGTTTTTTCTGTATTGCTAAGAACTGGGTTGTTTCTCAAAGAAACGTTAATTTTTTTTTCTTGAAAAATAAGTAAGAACTATGCGTAATGCTTTTTGCTGGCTAAGTCCATTAATGTCATAATGAAATGCATATAACACAGAAAAACCCAAATTTTTAATAATTTTTCCTTTTGTTTTTCTTGTACTTAGTGGAATTTTATTAAATTTCATAATGATAGATGTGCTAGTAGGATTTCTTTTAAAAAAATTATATTTTAAAGCTTTATACAAATTCCTGATTTGAAATATTATTGGTGATTTCATCTTAATAATGGTTTATGTAATTGTAAGATTTTGTCAGATGACCACACTATGGTTTAATCATTTAAGCCTAGCATAAAAAGCAGTAATGCCCTAGCCTGGCATTTGGTAGGATGCATTTCCAAATCCTCGTGTGGCCATCCAGGTTTCAGTTTTCTATGGTTTCCTAAAACACTCCCAATGAATGGTTGTGCAAATTACTTCTCATTCTTTCCCCCCTCTCCCAACTATATTGACTTCAACAGAGATGACCTGCAAAGCTCAAAACACCCTTTCTCCCATTAAAAATCTTGCATAGGCAGCGTTCATAAACTATGTGGCTCGGTCTGGGAGAGGGGGTTGGCTGGAAAGCTACGTTGGACTATGTGAGGAATTGGGGGGGGGGGTTTCTGAGCAAGACCACATAGGTTTTTCATTCATATTATTTGTCACAATTAAAATGAGGTACAGAACACACAACACCATTTAAATATTTATTTCTGTCATTCAATTATCTCCATATGTAATTTACGGCAGTCTGACGAGAAAACGGTACAAAATGTCTTCTGGAATCAATAGGGAAAAAATCTACATAGGGGGAGGGGGAGTTAGAGAGAAAAGCCACATCAGGCTACGTGGGGGGAGGGAGAGTTCACACGAGGCCAAAATGGAACTATGTGATTTATGGACGCTCCCGTATGAAACTATATCACACAGTAAGCTCTTAGCCTCACAGCAATGTGGTTGCATCTTGTAAAATTCCTGTAATCTGATGATGTAATTCAATTTTGCTAGGGTCAGGCTATGAGACTTCATAAAGATGGTATAGTCTGATTTATCTAGTCAAAATAACTTCTTATGGATCTAGGTCATCAATAAAATAAAACTGTCAGCATGAAAGTAGACCAGATAGAGGTGTTTTAGTAATATCTTTTCACTACTGTTCTACGAAATTGTTTAATCTGGTTGGGGTGATAAGAATTAATTTGTTATTTCAGTTCTGTGCATCAATCACTTGTGGCTATCAGCTGAATTATTATATCTTATAATTAAAGGGATATTGTTTGAAAATGCACAATTCACAAAAATGCTTAACCATAATTTTTCATCTCACTTTACATCATCTATCTTACATTTCTCCTTGTACATTATTATAAGGAGAATCCTATTTTTGATATCATCCACATGAACAGTTCAGGAAAGTTTTCTATTTTAATGCTATCTTTTCTTTCCCTGCCATCAGCTGCCTCTAACTGCTTTCAGCTGTGCATCTTCTTTCTCTCCTGCTAGCCCACTCTTCTTCTTTTCCTGCCCTTATGCAGCATGCAGTCAAGATTTCAATATCATACTACATTGCTCTTATTTTTACACATAAAAAGGTAAGAGGAGCAAATATTAATCTTATATATCACCTTAGTGTTTCTGGCACAAAACATGCATACCCTCTGGCAACCAATCATTCTGGCTCTGGGTACAGACATCAGATGTAACCACATGCTGTAAAAGAGGAGTACGACACACAGTGGTTCAGGATTAGAATATAGTGGACATTCAAACTAAAGATTTGAAAAGGTTGTGGATGGGGACGATCTTTACTTGTGAGACACAAACCATGTATGCATATCGAAGAAGTCTAACTTTGTGGTTTACTTTTTTTTCTTCAATTTAAGATGATACATAAAAATATCTTATAAAGAAGACATATAGTGTGCTTATATTATGTTTCTTAGGTTTTTCACAGAAACTTTTTATTTGTGTTTCTTCCTGTATGTACACTCTTTGCCAAAAAAATTGACTGTGGGCGCCTGAGACTAAGTCCCTTATTTCGCACAGTGTGGCATCATTGCGGGTATTCAACTCAGCGCCATCTGTTATTCATTTCCTTAAGTCAATGCCTGGAACAAATTCTCCAGTGATGCCACATAGTGCAAAATAATGAACACAGTATCAGGCGCCCACAGTCAATTTTTTTTGCCAAAGTGTAAATCAAATTTAGCCAAGAAAGTTGTTACCTCTACTAATGAGTTTCACTTGAGGTAATAAATGTGCAAGATTTATAGTTACACCATGAGTTATGGTTATAAACAGTGGCGGATCCAGGGGGGAGGGGGCTGAAGGCCCTACCCCCCAAAAGTATTTAGACCCGCCTCCGACATCATAACTTTTGAGATTTGGAGACCTTTTTAAGTTCCCCCCTCTCCCCCCCCCCCAAACCAAACTCCTGGATCCACCATTGGTTATAAAGTTAATATTACTATCCAGAATATTTTTCCACATTATTTTTATCTATTGCTTCCTTGAGACTGGTTTAAAAAAATGTTTATTTATTGTTTTCTCTCTTCAGGTTTTAAAGAGGAATCTTTGTTGTACTTGAGTAAATTTAAATGGGGTAAACATTTTTTGACATTAAACCAAGAATTATTGGATGCGTATGCAGCCTGCAAGTCAAGTGCTGATGTAGTCAGTGTTCAGAATAAACACTTGGATAAAGTAGAGGAAGAAAGAATTCAAAGGCGAAGTATGTATCCTATAATAATTGTTTGACATTGATTTTTCATGTCACAATTCAATTTGTTTACCAATGCATATTTGTATAAAGATAACACTATATCTGATAAAGTTGTTGGGATATGTCGACATTAAACTGAAAATACAAGAGTTAGTTCTAACATTTCCAACAATTAATATTTGTTACTTCTGGTTGGGAGCTGATAATTTCTTTCTTTATTACTATTGTTATTAAACTGCAGTGGAGAGTATGCTGTGTTGGAAATATCCTGTGCACCTACTTTTGAATAATTCTATTTTTGCCTTGAAATCCTTTTGTGACATCGAAGAATGCTCGTTTCAGTACCTATAAATGAATGATTTTCCTAGTTACTTATATCTGAATTCAAGTGCTAATTTGTCATGGTCAGCTCTTCACTTTCATCTGCTTTATCCAGTATCCATTGTGGTTTCATTGGCAATGTATGTCTAATAGATACCAGTAAATCTCTTTACTCGCCTCGTCTTCCAGTGAATCCTAAGCTAGCTGTTTTATCCAATTAGCTACTGCTTGTGTTCTACAACAGTGATTCTCAGCATGGGGTCCACAATGATATGCAGGTGGTCCTAGTCAGAATGTTTAAAATGTAATTCTAATTGAAAATAACATGACAAAAGTAAATAATTTAATAAAAATTGTTCACATAAAATAAATATCGTACTTGTACTTATAAGTCTGTAAACCAAACTTTCAATAAGCCATTAATATTTCAATGACCATACAAAATTCTAGTTTTTCCAGTATATGAGAATATGACTACATTGTTACTGTAATAAAATACATTTCCACTTAGTATCAGAGAGTGGTGTCCATTTAAGAATTTAGTGAATGACCGTTTTATGAAGGTCTTGTTAACATAGGTCTTAGGGACCACAAATGTTACATGCCATTGGTTAATAATATACAGGTAAAGAATTAAGCCCGTGTAAGTTGGTGGTCTGTAGAATTATTTTTGACATTTTACTGGTCCTTGAGATGAAAAAGATGAGAAACACTGTTCTGTAATATTGTTTGCTAACAAATCCAGCTGCCCTCCTTTGCACTAATCCAGATTCCA
Organism: Vandiemenella viatica; assembly: GCA_031002005.1. Lineage (NCBI taxonomy): Eukaryota > Metazoa > Arthropoda > Insecta > Orthoptera > Morabidae > Vandiemenella > Vandiemenella viatica. The sequence goes on along the minus strand of CM061920.1, from coordinate 43,027,254 downwards.
TGTTTGATAATCTTAATGGAATTCCCATACTGAAGTGGGTGATTAGCTGTACTTCCCTGCTCCTTATCGTGCCCTCTATAAGATGCATTTTTGCCATTTGGTGACTTTGGAAGTGAGTAATAGTTCATATAGTTAAATCTCTCTCCTAATAATCAGCATTTTTTATTTAAATTGTCATTCTGAAGAATTTCACTGTTTTCTCCAAGTGAATTTTTCGTGAGTAATAGTGGTGTATATTGCAGTATATTGTTTTCATTTGGTCACATTGCTGTGTATCAGGTTGAACTTTTTGCATTGTATGTCTAACAATGGAGGAGTTTACTATTGCACAGTGTGTGATAAGTTTTAAAACATTTTATCAGAACAAAGTTATGAAGCAACTGTGAGACATATGCATGATTCTAGGGCTTAATGAAGTATGGAATGAATCAACAGTTTGCAGCCTTATGATAAAATTAAGTGAAATTGGTTCAACATTGAATGTAATAAGATCTGGCCATCTTCATTCTGGACGCTCTGTGAAAAACATTGATGTGGTTCACGCAAGTGTGGCTATTAGTCCAAAGAGGTCATTTTGTTTGCAAAATTCACTTAATGCAAAACCTGAAAGTTTTCTATCACAAGGAGAGGCGACATTTTGATGATTGGTTACTGAGATGGCTTTGCGAGTAAAATCATCTTTAGTGACAAGGCATATTTCCACTTTAGCATACATGTGAATAAACATAACTGTCGTATATGAGGGTCTGAAAATCTATGCATCTTTCAAGAAAGCAAAATGCATCGATAGCAACTGACAGTTTGGTGTGGCTTTTGGATCGGCCCTTATTTCTTTGAAGATGAACCAGGACAAGCTGTGTCAGTTAATGAAAAATGATACCATGTGATTAAAAGGGATTTTTTGTAGCCTCATTTCAATGGAATGGACAATTAGGAGTTGAGGTTTCAGGTGGATGGTGTCACCTGACACATTTCCCATGCAACAGTTGAACTGCTCCACAAACAGTTTCATGATTGCCTCATGTTGTAAATGGTGACCAACAATGAGCACCATGGTCATGTGACTTGACCCCCTTGCCTTTAAGGTTATTTGAAATCATTGGTGAACTTCAATAAAATCCTGAAAGGTGGAAAATCTCGATGCATTGTTGGTGACATGAAAATGGAGTCTTGTGGGGCAGTCATTACAAATATCAGGAACACAGTTTGCGCACGCCAGAGCAGTAGAGGGAGGCATATGCCTTACATCAGTTTTCATACCTGAAATGGGAAGGTTTAGGGAACATGTTTATTTATTTCGGTACTGTGTTTTGAAAAAATATAGTTCATAATTTCATATAGCGGAACTGCCACCATTTTTGCAGCACCCTGTATATTCCCTCTAGCAAACAAAGCCAGTATTACTGTCTAGTAGTTGAAGACAACTATTCCAATTCAGTTTTATATTATGTAGCTATATTTGAATCTGGATCACACAAAGGCTTTAAACGTGTAGCAGGTATGAGAAATCAACAATCCCGTGACCTTTCAAAAGATTTCATTGTACTTACTATGACGTGCTGGTCAGATGTGTGTCTAATAAAAAATCTGGCTCAAAAAGTGAACATTGTCTTCAGTCCATAAATAAAGGTGAGTGAAAGAACATTCGTCCTTCTGTTTAAAAAAAGAAAAATACTTTTACTAGAAGATGTTGGTTGCAGATGCAGCATCCTGTGTTGTCAATTTCAGCAAGACCTGGTTATCCAAGATGCAATGGAATTTCCTGAATCCTCTGTGAAATTATGGATTGGAAATGGCAGATATGTTTGTGCTCTTTCATCGTCTCCAACATCTTTCCCATGCAGCTCTTGAAGTAAACTACTAACCACTGTCTTTGCCATGCTTACGGAGTGGAAACAGCAGTGCCCCTTTTTACAGACCAAGCTAATTAATAAGCACCAAGGGAAGTTGCAAATATCTACAATATATTATTTAAATTTTCTACTCAGTTCTTTCAGCATTTCACCCACTACCAGGCCCAAATCTGATGCAATATTGTTAACATGAGCTGTGTTGCCGATATAAGCTTCTTGGTTTAAGCAACTACAATCCAACTTTCTTAGCAGGGCCCTTTGATGAAAAATCTTTGGCTCATAACTACTAATTATGGCACGGCAGTGTAGAAAAATGCCATTAGCAGCACAATTCCATGCATGATATTAATGACGCTTCCAGTTCCATTATCCCTGATGTTTGTAAAGGAGCAATTAAAAAAAAAAAAATTATGGAAATTACATAAGAGAAATTTTTTTCTGGGCATTGAGAATTAAAATGTTCTCAGGTGACTGGGTGAGTGAATGAAATGTTTGCACACAATATTTTGGTGATTGAAATCTCTGTCGCCATCTTCTGGATGCGACGGAAAGCTGGGACCTTTATAGTCCGTGAGGAGGATGGGTGTGCATGAAGTTAATGTGCGAATTGCTGATTGGCTAACCTGAGCAATGCCTGGGCACTCACAGATCTTGGTGGGTGAGTGTTACTGCTCTGGTCTCGCGTTCAAGAGGACGTGGACTCAAATCCCTGTCCAGCCACCCAGATTTGGGTTTTCATGGTTTCCGCAAATCACTCCAAGCATATGCTGGTATGGTTTTTTACAAAAGTAGCCTTGGCTGCATTGTTTCCCATTCCTTGTCTCCCCGTTTTTTCCTCACCTCTAAATCAGTGAGACATAAAGCCATAAAAAAGCTTGGCACTTGTTGAGTTAATGTGATGCATGGAGGTTTGCATACACAGCTCGAACTAAGCCGTGACCATGTCTGGTACCGAAATTGGTTATTTTCTTTTATGCCACCACACTATTGATCATGCCATAAAAGTGAAAAGTAATTTTGAAATGAAAGCACGATACACTAGATAAAAATTCAAAGTTTGTATTAAACAAAAGTTCTCTTACAGTTTTACGGTACCAGTATAATTTAGATTAGACATCAGGCTATAGAATCTAAAAGAAGATCGCAGGTTAGGCACATTCACAGCAAGCTTCCATTTTACTCCCGCAGTTTAGAATGAAATTGTACCACTTCTATGAAAAGATGTTACTGACCTACATTGCAGCACTTCCTATTACAAACTAACTGTTTTATGGAGGCATTGCTCGCCCCGCATGCCATTATTTTACCTTGATGAAAACCTACAGAGGTGTTGCTCCCCCCTGCTTCTGTGAACTTGCCTTATGAAAATCTGGCAAAAGGCTGTCCTAAAATTAATATGGCTGTCATCTTAAGTAAGAAATTTGAGACTCGTGATATCAGCTCTTAACTTCAAAATTCAATATCTCACTGACCACTTTGTTTTTGACTGTTATTTCTTAACGTTTCTGAGTACACTCTTCTCTTGATTTTGAAACCTTGTTTATTCCTAAGGAATGCTTTTAGAGGATTTTTACTTAATTTTGTGACATCAAAATTTTAGGCAGAATAGTCTACAATTGTGACAATAATACAAGTTCAGAAATCTTATTTTTCTCCTCCTTGAAAACTTTAAATTTTCCCTAAATTGGCTGTGATTTTATCCTAATTGATTTCATCTATCTCCTGAATCTATTTTTTATTCATTTATCCCCTTCATTCTAGATTTTTATTTTCTGTACTCTGTTAATCATATTTATAATTTACTTAATTAGCCGAAATCATATTTAGAACATCCTTGCTGATGCTGACTACAATTTGTGCTTTAAAAATCTAACACAACTCTTCACATTCTGAATATTCCTTTTTGCTTCCCCTGAACACAAGTTTTTACATCACCAAAATCAAAATATTTTTTCTTTAACTAAATTTTTTGAGCATAAAAAATACATCTTAAAATGATTGTTGTCATGAGTTCTCTCAGTGAAAATGAAGGTTGCAAAATTCATTATGTTTGAAAAACAACTTTATCTGAAACTTATAGCTTTTACGAAACTGATATTAAAATAAGCTAAAAGACACTTTACTATACATAAAATGTTAATAAAAGTTTTTTATTGTATAGATTATCCATAATCGATTCCCTTCTGAGCTGTTTTGGCAAGGTTACAGATACATTACACACTGGAGTGGGAATAATACCAGTAGCCATCTGGTGTGGGTTCAGTAGTCTGGACCCCCAATGTTCTGTATTCCTCGGCACTATGCCAACACCCAGAATCGATGACAGCTGTCCAAGCTTCACTTAGTTGTACCCACAATCATAGTTGACTAGATTTGATATGAGGTGAATTTCCACTGCTTCGGTGAGAATACTGTTCCAGAAGCTTCTAGTATGCACCAGCACTCTGGTGTTTTAAAAAACAAAGCCATGGCCCTGCTTGAGGCTGTGTTCTCCTTCCACAGATTTCTCCCTCTGTCCCAGAAGAATGTGTTGGGCATGTTCCAGATATCGCTGATTAATGCACCATATCATCTGGATGTGCCTTTCCCTGCATTCACAAGGAATGCTGTAGACTCCTGGTGTCTGGAGTAAAGGGCCCTTGAGGAAACTCAAAATGTTCTTTAGTTTTGGCAGCAGGAAGAGAGTCTTAATCCCATTTATACAGAAAGCTACATACACACATCTTTATTTGAATGTGTGTAGTCATTACCGCAAAACACAAGAGGAACTGTCCAGTAACACTTTGGCCTCACATTTGGGAAGACACAGTTGTAATCCTCTGGCCATCCAGATTTGGGTTTCTCCCGGTTTACCCAAATTGCGCCAGACTATGCCAGGATGGTTCCTTCAACAGACCATGAATGAATTTCTTCCTGTTCCTTGCCTCCAGTTCCTTCTTGACACTAATGTCCTTGACACCGACGAAGCATAAAGCAAACACAAAAACGCCCGTATGGTGTGTACGTCGGCCAGATAATATAGTGCATTAACTAGTGATTCTGGAGCATGCCCGACATATCCATCTGGGACAGAAGGAGAAACCTTCTGCGGCAGAACACAGCCTCAAACTGGACCATGGCTTCTATTTTGGAAACGCCAGAGTGCTGGCACATACCAGAAGCTTCTTCGACAGTGTTCTCATCAAAGCAGTGGAATTTCGCCTCGTGTGCAATCTCATTAACTGGGATTGTGAGTGCCAATTAAGTGAATATTGGAAACCAGTCATTGTTTCTGTGCTTGAGCAGTGTGCCGAGGTATGCAAGACACCACAGGTCAAGACCAAAAGAACTATCAACAGGTTGCTAACAGGACTACCCTAATTCCAGCATCCGGGCTTTGCTCAAGTTAACCAATCAACCTTTCACGCATCTGGCCACCTCACATACTATAAAGATCCCAGCGTTCCACTGCATCTGACATTTCACCATGAGATGGCTACACACATTTCAGTCACTGAAATTTCATACATTAACACCTTGTTCACCAGAGAACGTCAAATTAATTCTGGCCCCATACTTTAACTAATGGATCTGCAAGGTTGGTTAATAGTGTTAACCAAATCCAGCGATGACGTTTTATTGATTCCTACAATACCTCTATCAGCCTTTACCTAGATCTGAAATGCTGCTAGATCTTTCCTTAAATCACTATTGTGCATATTTCATTTCTTTGGTGGTAGAATTACATTTTCATATCAGTGTCGAAGATGTCTCAAGATGGATTTATCAGCAGTGAGTGAAATGATTTGCTGTTGAAAGACAGCCACCTGGTTATTATTCATTTACATGACTTATCTTTGTGTTTTGGAACTTTGGAACCAAATACATTTGATGTAATGGTGTTCATCTTTCCCTTTATATATTCTGTATACATCATTAACAAACCACGTAGAATATTTTCAGCATTGTGAATCCAAGACAAAGACCTGTGTGTGATTCCTCACATAAAGTATAAATTTTCAAAAAAGGGGTTTCTCACTCTAATGAAACACATATAAAGAGCTACTCATTATCAAACTCACTTTACAGGTTTTTTCATACTGATCCAGTCAGGCAAACACTCTGGCCTCGCATTTGGGCATTCAGATTTGGGTTTTCCACGGTTTCCCCAAATCACTCCAGGCGAATGCTGGGGTGCTTCCTTCAAAAGGCCATGGCCGAATTCCTTCCCATTCCTAGTCTTCAGTCCTTTCCTGCCTCTAATGACCTCGACGTCGTTGAGGTGTAAAGCCATAAGCAGAAATAAATAAATAAAAAAATCAGTCAGGCAAAAAGTGATGGGATCTAATTCTGACAATGTATTATTAGTAATGTGCATTTTAAATCTATGTAACACCACATTGTCACAGAATACACTAAAATTTGAAGATATTGGAAACCAAACATATTAGCTGTGGAAATGGTTGTATCATGGTTCGTGGTCTGAAAGTAGTTTGTTTTCATTTAAAATCATCTGTAAAGAAAAGTGCACTATTGAATAAAACTTTCTCAGGAAACTAACGTAGTGAGTGCAGTGATAAAACACAACATTTTTTCAATTTACAGAATGTCAGACTATAATTTCCCCTGAAATTATTATTCATATACATTTATGAGAGTACTTTTTTTCCTATATTTTATATTACATTGTTTCTAATCTCAAGTTTACTGGCACTGTCATTCTGTCTGTATATTGTAGCTGTAATAATTATACCCCTATAACAATTTTTACTGACTATTGTTCAGAAATGGTAATCTAGCTGAATTTTCAGTTTGTGGGATCATTAATGTCCTAAGTGGATATTTGTCCATTCTTTTTTTTTTTTTTTTTTTTTTTTTTTTTTTTTTTTTTTTTTTTTTTTTTTTGCAAAGGGTGCTAGTGGCCAACAGTCTGTAAGATTGTGCATTTTTCTTTTTAGCTGTACTGTGTTAAGGTGCTAAGATATTTTATTTCCAAAGAGAGTAAGTTGGGTTTTAGGGCGCTAATGACCTTGCTGTCGATGCACCCTAAAGCCACAACAACAACAACAAGAAGTTGGCTTTGATTAAAACTAAATGAATAGTATGTATAGGAAACAATTCTAGTGATAAAACTAGTTGTAGGTCTTAGTTAAATTTCTATCAATAGTTGCAATATTGTTGTTCAAATGTTTGTCCTAGTTTTCATGATTTTACTTTGTCATCAACACTTTACACTGATATAAGTGCATGTTCAAGTGTTATATATGATACAAGTATGGATTAGCAAGCAAACTAATAATTATTTACCAAAACATATTACTGAAGAAGTGTTTCTTTTTTTACTGTTGAATGTGATGTGTTCTTACAGGAACTTCTGATTTTCCTCCATCCTCAGACAGTGAAGATGATGAAGGGAGTAGAATGAAGAACTAGTGGTAGTGCTTACATTGTATATATAACTGTTTTGAAGTCATGTTAAATAAAATTTTCTATTTTCATTTATTTGTTGATCACACCATCCAACATCAGGTAAATAAAATTACCAACAGTATGTCTGCAATGATGACTGGCAAAAGAAATTTGAGTAATCTTCAAACAGAAAATATTTTTATCTGCAATACTGCAATATTTTGAATACTTATCCATTACATCAGTTGAATAAATGTTTTCATAATTTTTTCCCCCCAATATACAGATCTCTTATTTGGCCTTGCATTCTGGAGGACGTGGGTTCAAATCCCCGTCCGGACATCCAGATTTGGGTTTTCCATGGTTTTCCCAAATCACTCCAAGCGAATGCCGGGATGCTTCCTTCAAAAAGGCCATGGCCGAATTCCTTTCCATTCCTTGTCCCCAGTACCATCCAACCTCTAATGACCTTAGCCGTCGACGAGGCGTAAAGCAATAAGTAATAAATAAATAAATGTAATCGAGACACTTGCACAAAATAAAAGTTTTAAAAAAGGAAGTAAAACAACTCTGTGCAAATGTCTTCTAAAGTATTCAAATGCTGACTTTTTGTGATAAACAAGCCAAAAATGATACTAAGTTTTTTAAATCCAAAAACTTGATCAGAGTATTGGCTGTGAACCATAGTGGAAGAATGAGACTCTTAGCAGCGGGTAGTGTTTTCCGGCAAACATCCTGTATTACCTAATTAATTGAATTTTGAAACAAAAGAAAACATAACCTCTATCGAGTGCAAATTCAATCTTTGTTATGAATGTCGTGTGATTTTTTTAAAAAATGTATTAGCATATAGTCTTAAAGTTTGATTTCTTGTATTTTTAGATTGACGATACAATCATATGATGATGATGCCATAGGATATGCACAACTTATATTCGTGATTCAGGTATATTTACTATCAAGTACAAGGTGTGAACGGAACGCAAAATTCGTTCAAAATCTTATCCATTGAAACTCCGTCATATTGACGTCTTGCTAGTTGCAACCACTAATTCGTATTTCTGCTTTTCGTTGTACATCAGTTAAGTAATTTGTCTAGAGAAGATATAGAAGTACTCATACTATGCACCAACAATATGTCTTTCGTTTCATTATGACTATAACTTAACGAAATGCTTAAAATCACTTAATACTGTTGGAATAACAAATATCAGATCAAGTTGCTTTACACACATATGACGTCACGCGCGACGAGATCACGTGATATACTGTTTGCATGAGAATTTAAACAGTTTAACATTTACACATGGTTTTATGTACTTATAAAGCTTAATTAAAGTAAAATACTGTTTTTCTTGGTTAAATATATCCACAAGGGACAATTTAAAACACTTTCAGAAAATTTTTCTGGTCCCCTATTGTTTTAGATATTTTCAAATGGATATTTCTAAGAACTATGTTCTGATTGAAGCTCTGAAACACTTCTCTTAGAAGTTTATAATTTATCAAGGCAAAGATTAAGAAATGACTGCAAAAATCTTGGATTACTCATTGAATGCATATTGGCCTATATTTGCTGACGTCAGATTTATCACCTGATTTATGTATGGATCGAATGTATGATAGTTTCCATGTTGAGGGGAAATTTCCTGTTTCAAGAGACTTATTGAAGATGTGAGTGATAGACTTACAAACTCGAATAGCACAATTTCTTAGTAGAATGTTGGGTATCAGGTCAGGTCCAGCACTTTTCTTAATGTTCAGTCGTGCAATTTCACGAAAAACATCATCAAAATGGACCTCAAATTTAGAGATGTCTGCTTCTGCATATTTACTGCTATTGTCATATATTGTAGGAGCAGGTAGACAATCTAATGGATCTTTGTATATACTCTTAAAGTATGATGTGAACAGATTGCTGACCTCAGTACCATTACTCACAGTCGTGCCATTCCATGTCATGGTTGAAGGAATGTAAACATGACTGGATCGTTTATTTTTAACGAAACTCCAGAATTTGTTTGTGTCAGATTTTAAATCATCTTCAATTTTGTCAAGATAATTATTGTAACAGGATGCACTTAGATTTTTACATTCAGTTCATAATTTACTAAGGAAGTATAATTACTGCTGGTTTTTCTCTTGTAATTTCTATGAGCGATTTTCTTCTGTTTGATTTTACATATCAGTTCCTTAGAAAACCAACATGGATAATTAGCGTTTTTCTCAAAGCGCAACAGGACAAACTTATTAATACCCCTGTAAACTATCTCATTGAACCATTTTACTTTGTCATCGATATTGTCCAGTTAATATAGATCTATCCAGTTGATATCCATAAAGTATTTATTCAATGCAGCAAAGTCAGCACTTCTCAAGGCATAAGTAGGTGCATCATTTGGTTTCAGACTTACTTGAAATTTGAGTTGCGCAGATAACGCAGGTTATCTGTCCTAATCAATAATAGCAGATCAAGACATCCAGGTCACTAAAGCACAAGTCCAGTATCCGACCATGATCATTGCGAATGTTGTTAAGTTGAAGGCATCCAGAAAGAAGAAACTTCTCATTCACCAATGTTTCACATTCTACTTGGGGTAAGCTACAATGAATACTATAATCACCAAATATCATAAGTTGACAATTTGGATACTTATTTCTGATTTAGGTCATGGTTTCCAGATTAGAGTATATATCAATATAAGACTTTGGTGGAATGTATACACATCCAACCATGACCTTTTATTCTGACAAAAATTTGCTCTAAATGATCATAATTTATTGCAACTGGTTCGACAGTAATACAACGCTTTACAGCAATAAAAACTCCACCACCACGCTGATGAGTGCTAGTCGTTGAGTCTCTGTCTTTCCTGTAAATAGAATAACTATTATTAACTATGTCACTATCCATAATGGATTAATAACCCACGACTCTGTGATACATAGTACATCATACTGATCATACTGACAACTGGCTTATGTAGTTAGAAAATTATTTTGTTTAGTTCTTAGTCCCCTGATGTTCTGGTAGTACACTAGCAGATCATGATTCAAATTTTTAATTCTCTTTGGGGGCATGAAAAGTAGTCATGTTCACAATCCTAGGAATGCCATTGATGTGCTTTATTGTCTTGGTTTAACCATTAGCTTTAAGAGTCTCCAACTCGGTGCATAAATTCTTCAGATGGACTTGTTTCGCACGAGTCAGGTCTGTTTTGAAATGTATTTTATCTTTGTTTAAAGTATTTCTCTTGCATCTGTGATCAACTGAGCATCAATTAGCAGTGGGCGAATTTTACCGTCTGCTGGGTGACCAATCCTGCACAATTTCATGTTAGTTACATCAACAGCGAGCTTAACTGGCAACAAATTAGCAACAGTTGCATGATCATCTTCCAGTCACTCTTTACCAACCAAAATTATGCTGCTTCTGAGCTATGAATCACTTTCCTATCTTTAAAACTGTGGATTTAGGAATGTTTAATCTGTTTATTGCATCATACTAAAAAGTGTTATTTCGAACTTACAAAGTCCTATATCTTTTCAAGAAAAATTCCTACCTAACAAGGTTTTTCTATTCATGGCTTAAAGCAGCTGTAAAAATGAATGCAATGTTTTCTTCCACCAAATAGTCTGAACTGCATTATGACAATATTTGCTTCTTACATTTTGACTTCATATCACTGTTTATTTCTACTTAACCCTTGAAATACTTAAGAAAACAACTTTAAATTTGATATTCGTTAGAATTGGAGTTAACTCAATACTCTATAAACAAATTTTGGAAATGAAATTACAAAATTTAAGTTATCTTCCACTGGCCCTAATTTGTAAAAAAAAAAAAAAAAAAAAAAAAAAAAAACCCAGAGGAAGATATGAAGTATGTTGTATGAAGAAGATGCAGTCTAAACGTCATTCCAAATGTTCTCAAAACAATGTCTCTTTGTGTCTGAATGAGAAAAAATAATTGGTTTGTTGAATATCATGAGGCGAGCATTTCATACTAATATGAACATAATTGATTTCAGTTGCTATTTCTGTACATTATAAAGTACCTATAAGCTCACCAAAAGCATTTCTTCTAGGTATCCCTAGTAGTAATATACTCTATAGTTCGATTTTGAAGTTGCTTATGTAGGAGACAGAAATTTCAATTAAAGTAGTTTTTCAACTTGAATGGAATTTCTTGCATTCATTTCCACAACTAAAGCTCACCATAAGAATCATTTTAAAGTGTATTTATTACGCCCAGAAAAATTTAGTTGACGAGATAAATTTTTTTTTTAACATTTTTAAGCCACACGGTTAGGAAGATGAAAATCTAAGATTTGAAATAACTTTGAATTGAGTAAAGTTACAGCTGATCTTTTATCACCAGCTATAGTCATCACTGTCTAGCATATTTTGAAATTAAAATTAACTAATAAAGGCAAAATATAATTAGTGATTTTAATTAAGAGAGAAAATAAAGATTTTAACTAAAAGAGATAAAATTAATAAATTTATATTAGATCATAGCATAAATTAAGAGGATTAAATATATATAAGGATTGTAACTGTTAATCGGTGTTGGTATAAACAGTTAATCACCTCAACTCCAACCGTGTTACCCGTGTGCCTTTGGATATTCAATTGTTCTAAATTCTTTCAGCCGCTACCTAACTTGATTAAACCCCAAATTAGGAAAGGTAAGTTTCACATAGGAATAAAAGTCACTGCTGCTAAGTTAAAGTTCAAAGTTTCACTATATTCTCAATAAAAATGGTACAAGACCCAGCAATCGATAGGCAATCGGAAAATCTTCACCAAGTTCGTTGACTGCAAATTATGGAAAGCACAGACCATCCCAAACCCCGTTACAAAAACTGAAAGTTACTTTGAAAAATATTTTAAATTGTCCAGCTGCACTACAAAATCTTAAAATGGCTGCCCTGCACATTCATCACATGCTGCACTTGCCACCTACCAGCGCAGAGTGCTACTCAAACCGACAACCTTCTTGCTTCAGTGGTCACCAGCAAAAGACGTCACTAGTTAGTACCCGTCGGTCATATAAATAGCCTGACCAAAATTCTTCCACATCCAGAGGTCAACTGGACTTTCCGAGTGTGAAAACTATGCTTGCGCCGATTTTGTCATATTTTTTTTTTTATTTTTCACTCCTACTACTCCCGTTCTCAAATTTTAACAGGTGGTAGGATTTTAAGTAAATGTAAATTTCAATCCTTATGAAAATTTTTGTAACTTCAATATTTTAGCTGTAAAAAATTATTTTCTGTTTTATTCAAAACTGCCTCTAATTTCTACAATTTTATAGCTATGAGGCTCAAACAACTTTTAATTTACTTCTAATTTAATGCGCTTTCATTTGTTACTAAGCAAGCGACATTTACTATTTTCTGACAATTTGAATGAAAATCTTGTGCGATCCGAAATTCGACTCCGCTAATAACTTTCTGATGTGTTTGAAACCTACTTTAAATGATTCTATGTGTTCTGAAATGTCTGTTGAGCGATTTTGAAGTTGCTACCTGTTTTCTATGATTTACTATGAATTTCTAAAGAAAATGCTACTTCCAGGTTGTACAACAACGATGCCGTGCCAACATGTTCAGACATGAATCTTGAAACTATGAAAATGATCGATCCTAACTGAAATACTTCGTATCTATCAGCAAGACCTACTGGAAATTGCTTCCAACAAACCATAGCGTGTTCCCAATACAGCTTACTTAAATGAATCCACGTATATATCACTAAACTGATCAATTTTACCCTATGCTATGCCATGTGACCAAAGCCACCATATATTACTCGAAAAACAACCTCCAAACTGCACCGAGCTTTCACAAACTATTAATGTTATATGAGCAAAAATCACACCTTTGTTCTGCTACAATTTGACTTACTATATCTTTCCAACATGACCTCTCGAACTTAAAGTATGTAACTGTGTGTCAATTCTCCATACTGGCCCATAGCCATTAATGCATTCAAACTTCCTAGTGTGATTTCCTCACTCATCTTTTTACTAATTATTATCCAGAATATCTCTCAAGATAAAGAAAATATCAACTTTCGCAAAATTATACTGAAACCAAATATTACATATGCAGATCTTATTTTCAGTTTTTCTATAGCTGCTTAGTCGGATTTATAACTTGAATTTACTGTCTAAACATGACTTATTGTCTGAATTGACTATGTAGCTTGATTTATTTCCTGATTTAACTACATAAATGACTCTAAAGGTGACGTATCGTGTTATTCAACTGAGTCCGCTATTCTGTAAACAAATTTCGTTATGCAGTTTGCGAATCTCTAGGTTAGCTTACAATATATAGGTTTCTGTAAAAAAGTTTAAGCATCAGTAAATTAAGATTTTGAAAATAGATTTTCGTGAATTGTTGAGGAAGTGAGGCAAGTCACTGCTAACTGATGACATAAGAGACTTCAAGGTTAATCTTACAGAAACCTTTCTAAAGGCTAAACTAAATTGGAATAGATAGAGTACGATATCAGGAAGTCCATGTATTAATTGCAAGTTAAACCATCCAGAACATTTGGAGATATTAATTTTCAAAAGTTTTTCTTAAGTCGTAGAAATCTGAAAGTCAATAAAAGGACCTGCAGCAATCTTGAAAATGCCCAGTCTTGCAGTAGATTTTAAATAGTTAACTTTGTGTCAGTTCGCGGAGCAAACTGCTCCACATGGGTAGTTGCTGCATCATATCTTAACATGCCGTTATCATTCTCTCACTTAAGTTGGGGAAGTTAGTGAGTGTTTGTCTTCTTGAGTGAATGTGCCAATCTTCTAAGGTACCGTTATCCGATTGCTTATCCAGATTTTGGTACCGATGTTGTAAAGAGAAACTTTTTCAAGAATATATGTATTTTGTGATTCTAAAACTGTGTCTAGTGACTTCATTTAACTGTACCCTTCACATTTGGGGTTAATAATATGAACTTGTGGCGACCGCTTGATTAAATATTAAGGTACCAAAACGCTCACATTTACGAACGTTATTTGTTCACTGTTCAGATGAAAAGTGTACTTAGCCCCCAGTATTCACATTGAGCCTGACAACATCCTGTGATACACTAAGTCCCTAAGTAATTTGTACCGGCTTGGTAATTAGCACAATTATTTGTGTTTAATTTCAAGTACCTTTATACAAATATATAATTGAAATTATAAATTTCCCTGTATTCCAATAGTCGGAAGGAAGGGGTTAAGGAAGTCTAGAAGTTGGAGGTACATTATTCCTTTCTTAATATGAAATTTTTTCCATTTAAAGTATACTTAGTTTTTCTTCACGAGTTTAAAAATACCCTTAATATGGTATTGGCTTTGTAAGAGAATTGTGAATTGCAAATAGTTCATATTTTATAATAACTGGATTCTTCTACTAACAGAATTGCAGTAAGGTTATTCTGATTGAAACCATTACTTCTAAAGGTCGGGCCACACTAGACCACACCGACACCACGCCGCGTCCGAGCCAACACTCGGCCGTGTGTCGGTTCGCCCCCCTCACGTCCACACTGGTCCGTAGCACGGCCGTGTGATGGACGGGTTCCTTCGCGGCCTTCAGTCTCCTTGGTTGTTTCACGGAATTAATGTTAAAAAATTACCTTAAGAGTGATTTGGGGATCGTAGCTGCGGCTACCACCCATACTCTATTGTAGAGTACTGTACTTTATAATCTACGAAAGTAATAAAGTACGTTACAATACTTTTTTTTTGTCTGACTCCTGTTATCTCCGTATTATTTGAACCCTTATGCACAAAAATAGTATTCCAAAGCTGTTTTAACAAATGATCGTCACACTGTATTGAAAGATTTTCGTGTATCTCTATATAGTCACGATTAAATATCAAGCGTCACTCACTTCACATTTAACGTGTTTGTTTTGGTTGAGGTTCCTTTTCGAGTCACTCAATATATTTTTTTTTTTTTTAAAAAAAAGAGTAAGATGATTATACATTTTTATTTTAATGCAGACCGCAGAGATTCCATAAAATAATAATTATTTCATGTGATCTAAAAATTCCAGTCACGGAGTTACTTATCGGCTGCGCAGTACACCTCTATCGTTGTCACCTAATTTGAAAAGGAAAATTACAGATTAATGTGAAATTCAAAATAGAGAGCGTCCCAGCATTTTAGCATTAACAAATCAAAGCTTTGCCAGAGGTGAATTTCAATTTTAAGACTCATAAAAATTACAGCTGAGACAGGGATTTGAACCAGGGACTTTCATTTCTCCAATTGTACGCCATAACCTTCTGATTCAAGATACAAATCTGGTTATAATCATAAATTATTATTCAAACATAATAAAATAAACATACTTATAATTTATTTTTGCCACTTCAAAACACAAACGTACTTTTATGTGAATGAATACATATTCTCCAGTACTTCTAGATTCAGATGCTTGCGGCGAGTGATCTCGGATGCAATTTTTACAGGCCTTAAAATCGACTTTCACCACTGGCAAAGATTTGATTTGTTAATGCGAAAATGCAAGGGCTCTACCTAAATTTTACGAATATCTGATGAACCTGAAGTGAGGCTGAAAAAAAGGACACACTTCTAAAGCAATCAGTAACGTTAAAACAATATTTAGTCGTAAAGAATCTAAATTTCCGATATCTTTCTTTACAGTTCTCCATATTGACCAGCCCGACAGCAGACCGACACCGGGCCGCAACGTCAAAATATAAACCAAATTTATCCGGGCCAACACAAGGCCGAGTGTTGGCCGACATGCGGTGTCATTTGAACTCGCTTCAATCGAGTGAGTGACAACAATTAGAAAAGTGACGGTGCGGGCCGGATGCGGTGCGGTCTAGTGTGGACCAACCTTAACGGTGTATGGATGATGACAAATACAAACCTTTGTTTTTGAAAGAAATCAAAAAAGTATGTAATGTAAGTAAGTCACAACTCTGAAGTGCAAGTTTCAAAGAGATTGAATTTCTACCAGTTGCCATCATTGACTATGTAGATATTGTCATATGTTCTGAATAGAAATTGTTGGACACTGGGAAATTGTCACTTTTTGGTAGTACAAGTTTTTGTTTATTTCAATTTTATTCAGTAATTGGTGTCAGCGATGGTTATATTTAGTTCTAATGTCTTTCGTAGTAAAGATGTTTGTGGGAAAGTCAGATAAAGGTTTGTTACCAGATGGAATATTTCAGAGTATTTTGCACAAGCAAATCTTAGCATTAGTCAACTGATTTGTAACATAGTATTGTAATAAAGAGAGAACCAATAGCCCTTTTTTTTTTTTTTCCCTTCCAAGAAATAGGCTGGAGAAATTTTTAGTAACTTGATGTTGCAATCAAGAAGCTGGGCAGTAAGGAAGTAACTAGCATGGTAATTCTACATTCAGAGACGTTTTTATTTTTTAAAAAAGGCCTGCACCAATATCCATCCCACATAAGGACATTCTTCTTTTTATAAATGCCTTGCCCATGTCTGGATGGTTATTGTGGGGATCTTTATGCCTGTGTGGCAATGTCGAGGAAGATGAAGTGGGGTGGTTTCCCATTACCTTCCCCAATGTGACAGAGTTCATAAGTGTTGTAAGTGTGGATGACTGTGGTAGTGTGTTCAATGTAGTGTTTTACATCTACATATATATCTGCAATTCACAAAATTGTGGGTGGCAGAGGGTGCTCAGTATCAAAAATAATTTCTTTGCTGTGCATTCCAATCCCGAATGATACGAGGGAAACAAAATTCATATAAGAATCAGTGCGGCACCTTGTTTCTCTAATCTTATCTTTCCTGTCATTCCGACTCAAATAGATTGGTGGATGAAGTATTTCACCACACTCATAAGTGAAAGTGGAAGTACACATGCTTACCAATAAGTTTAAATGAAACGTGCGTCATCTATCTACCAGAGACTGCCAGCCCAGTCTACTAATCAGTTCTGTGACGCTTTCATAAGGACTGTAGCAAGCGGTCACGAATCGATTTGCACAACAGTAGTCCAAATCCAGATCGTGCTGAATTTCGAAGCAATCGGCCGAATTCCTTACTTCCCTATAAATAATTGTATCATCAGCAAACAATTTAAAAATGCTTTTCACTTTTTCTCTCAGATCGTTTATAAAAATTAAGAAAAGAAGTGATCCTATTACACTTCCTTGAGGTACACCAAATGTAACATCTAGATTTGAAGAATTTTCTCCTTCAAAGATGACATACTGCAATCGACCACTTAAAAAATCCTTTATCCATTAACAAAGCTGATCTGATATACCGTATGCTCGAAGCTTCGCTAAAAGGCGGTTGTGTGATACAAAGTCAAAGGCTTTCTAAATATCTAAAAAAAGATTTCATCTTCTTGTGAATCTGCATTAATAACTTTCATTATGTCATGAGTAAATAGGGCCAGCTGTGTTTCACATGATCTTTTCTTCTGAAATCCGTGTTGATTTGTTGTAAGCAAATTATTTTCATCTAGAAACTTCATAATGTTCGAGCATATAATATGCTCCACAACTCTACTATAAACAGATGTTATAGATATGGGGCGGTAGTTTCTAGCATCACTTCGATCACCTTTCTTGAAAATCGGAGTTATTTGCGCGATTTCCCAGTTGGAAGGCACTTTTCGCTATTTTAAGGATTTACTGAATATATCAGACAGAAATGGTCCGATTTCCGCCACGTACTCTGAAAATACTCTTACTGGAATTCCATCTGGGCCCAGTGCTTTCCCCCACTTCAGGAGCTCTAATTGCAGTATCTTTTCGTAATGATAACTCGACACGACGCTGTAAAACGGGAATGCTTCCCTTATTTTCGTCAGTAAATGAATTTTTGAATACAGTATTTAGTACGCTAGCTTTAACGCGGCTTTCATTAACCTCGGAACCTTCACAAATTAGTGCTAGAATATTGTTGTTGGTACAACTGACTTATCGTACATACAACAAAAATTTCTTTGGGTTTTCTGTGAGACTCTTAGAGAGAGAGAGTTGGAATGAAAATCGTTGAATGCCTCACGTATCACATTCTTAACACACCCTCTTAACTCACCTAAGGTTTCTAAATCGCTATGACAACCCTTCCTCCTTGAGCGTGCGTGCATCCTCCTTTGTTTTTTGAGTAATCTTGTGACTTCGCGTGTGTACCACAGTGGATCATTCTTCCCCTTTACTGTCAGTGCCTGTATATGTATTTCCATACCTTCCCTGACTATACATATAAATCGATGCCACATCTCTTCAGCGGTGTCCCTTATTAACTTGAAATTATGGTAATTATTCCTCAGGTAGGTTCTATAACACTCCTTTGAGGCCTTACTGAATATGTATACAATCCGACCTTTCTCCCCCTTTTAGCTTGATCATTAATTTGATAGTTGCAAATTACCACTTTGTGATCGCTTATTCCTGTGGTTGTTGAAATGTCAGTGAATAATTCTGGCCTGTTGGTAACCAGCAGCTAAAATGTTTTCGCTACTGTTATGCCACTGTGTAGGTTCATTAACTAGCTGCTCGAGATGATTATCTGAGAAAATATCAAGAATTACTTCAGCTGCTTTATCCCTGCTACCAGTAATGTGAATGTAATTATGCCAGTCGATATCAGGCAGATTGAAGTCGCCTCCTAGAATCATAGCATGATCCTGAAAACAGCTAGCTATACTATTTACATTATTTCTTAACTCCTCGGTGATAGCTATGTCAGAATTTGGTGGACGGTAGAAGGCGCCTATGATGAGTTTTGACCCAGCAACACTGAATTTAATCTGTATGATTTCACAGATTGTATCAATGTCTATTTCATTACATGGGAGGAAAATACAGCTATAAATACCCCACCTCCATGGGAATGTAATTTAACTTTACGAAAAACGTTCATGCTATCTTTAAAAGATTCTGCGGAACGTATTTCCGGTTTTAGCCAACTTTCTGTACCAATAACAATATCTGCTTCTGTGCTACAAATAACGCTTTCAAGTTCCAGTTGTTTTTTACAAACGCTTCTACAGTTAATTACGAGAACTTTTAACTGTCGAGATTCTTTTACGTTTCTCGTAGATTTTGGCGTTGCATCCGAATAGGTTGCCCGTAACCGTATTTCGTAATCCGGGTCTTCCTCCCTCAGCCTAAAAAACCACCCAGTGCATTCCACATGGCACCTGCCACCCGTGTAGCTGATTCATGTGTGTAGTGCACACCTGACATATTAAGGGGAACCCTACATGACAACCCTATGGCGAAGATGGAGAAATCTGCAGCCAATATCGTCACAGAAATGTGGTAATCTCTGGTTCAGCCCTTCAATATGGCTCTGAATCAGAGATCCACAATCAACTCTGTCTACGATGCTATAGTTCTTCCGATATGTTGCGGCCACTGGCCACAGAGTTCAACCTTTCAGCTAGCCACCGGAAGGAAGAGAGGATAACCTCCGCCCCAAGGCGGCAAGCATCATTGGTGCTGACATGACCCACAATCTGTAGTTGGCTACACTTTGTCCATTCTATGGCATCTGGGATGGCCTGTTCCACATCTCAGATCAGGCCACTTAGAATACACACTGAATGGACATTGGATTTCTTCCCTGAGGAAACCACCATTTTCATAAGTCACCGAGATATGGAGATGGCGGATTCACCATCTTACATATCATTTGGGAGGACCGAGGTCAAACCCAGTTTGGCCATCCTGACTGAGGTTTTCTGTGGCTTTCCTCAGTCACTCAAGGCGAATGCTGGGATGGTTCCCAACAAGGCCATGGCTGACCTTCCATCCCCCTTCCCTCCCCGTAGGTTAGATAGGCTGAAAAAAGTCTTTGTGACTCTCCTTCAGCTGGGAGGAATGAAATTGAAAAAAAGAAAAAAAATCCATAAGAGGCTCTATAAACTGCCTAACATTAGAGAATCCCCTTTTGCGATTGCTTAGACCTAGTGGGCTAGGGGGCCATCAACTTGCTGGATGACAATTGTGGGACTGAGTCAATACGTCATACCGGTTGGACAGTCACACAAGTTCAGTGTCTTGGCATTTGAGCCTGTTCAACTGCCCCCGTGTGTGGCTTCGAAGTCTAGAAGCCATACGCCAGTCACCGACAGGCGACCGCGGCACAGCCTCCAGTTCTTCAGCCTGGGTTGCAGGCACAACGGTCGATATGGGAGAATTTGTGAGCGGCATGGCTACATCAGGTTCCCCAATATGACATCTGCTGCAACCTTTCGTGGCAGCTTCCAGCTGTGTAACTTTTGCTAACACAGCTGCAAGCTCTGTGTGCAGATCATGTCGCCATATTATGGTTTATTGTTATTTGGAATAAAAAGAATTTATACACACAATTAATATTGTATCTTTTGCAATTTATTTCCTTTTGTTTGCTCTGTCTAAAATCCTCTCATACCAACAGCAATTGACTATCGTGTCTGGAATATTCTTTAATTAAATTTGTTCCCAAAGCTTATTTCTATTCAAGATCTATTAAATTTTCTCTCCGCAAATATTATCTTTGAACTTCTTGATATGCAACTATTATTATTATTTCAAAACTTAATCCTCTGTTCGATTATCCTGTCTTGGTCGTTTGCCTTTTCTACCAACAATTCTCCTAACTTGTTCTTTTTCCAGAGATCCTACTTTTTCAAACATATCACAGCAAACAATCTTTATTAAATCAGCTATTCTTTTATTAATTCTTTAAACTTTTATTTTGCCAATATTACTCCGTTTATCAGTCTAAATATATAATTTTATTTTTATTTTAAAGAACTATGTTACAATCGGCCACCTCAGCTCGCTTCTCCTCACAGCAATTACACTCCCTATACATACTGCTTTTGAAAAACGTGAAAAAATAAATAAATATGGAAACTCGAACTAACCTGTTACTTCCTACAAACTGTAAAAACTCAGAGATAACACTAAACAAATCTACACACCACTAAAGATAAAATATTAAACGAAAATACGCTACTGTTCTCAGCGACTGCTCAACTGCTACTAACGTCCACTGCCTACAAAATATGAACACTCGGAGATCACACTAACAAAATCTACACACTACTAGAGATAAAATATAAAAGGAAAATACACTACTGTTCTCAGCGACTGCTCAACTGCTACTTGCATGTGTTGTGGATGAGAGATGAAAGAAGGGACAGTAAAATCCAGTGCATGCCCATTCATGCCTTCTCTTCCAGAAGTCTCCAAAGAACCACCAGGCTTAAAGTCCCCATCTAATCGATGAATCACCATCAACAGCATCATATGCCCTCACTCCATACGCATTGCAAAGAGGTTTGGGATTTTACCCAAGACTTGGTGCACAATCTGGTGAATAGGGATTGTGCACCACCACCTCTTCCTACCCAGCTGGACAAGTTCTGATGATGGATATTGCTTCCACCACCAGGGGACGAACCAGCTAACCCCATGTCAGTCCTGCCAACTTAACAAACTGGTGGAAGGGGGGCATAATGTCATTACTACATCATATTTAAATCAGATGTTAGCTGTTACAAATTCCCTAGTGTTTAAATAAGTGTTTCCGGCCTTATTCACAACCAGAAAATTTTGAAAACCATCATGAAGAGAGAGAAATGGAAATAAAAGTTAAAATTTTGATGTCAACTGCACATGTGGCAGAGAATTGATGTGGTTATATCATACATACACCAATTGCAACTGAAAAGTAGTCTGGTCGCCACTCTATTGAAATAGGGAATATTATGGATGAGCCCACTGCAGGTTATGTTACAGCACTAAAATGAAAGTTGGTGGTTTCATAGTTCTTATGTTCTACTGTGTCCAAATTGACTGTGAAGGTCACCTTGATACTGTGCTAAAAGTTTAACCATGTTGAAAGATCAGACAATGTCTCCATTCATGTGGTTGCTTGTAACAACCCTTCCACATGGGAACTGTTAACAAGTTTTTCCGCACACCTTCGAACTACACTGCCCATGAGACCACGTTGCACCACATGACCATGTTGCCCCCACGTGACCCTGTTTTTGTCCATCTCTCTCCACAGTCTACTTGCTCTTTTCCAAAGATATTCCTTTTCATCCAGCACCATCGATACTCAATACATCGATATATATATATATAGAGAGAGAGAGACCAAATGACTGAGCAGCTTCTATGCTACCAAGTAATTATAGGTGTTGCTCTAGAGATGCAGGTCTACATTCAAAATATTTGTACTAAGATATAAAACAAGAAACAAATTCACAATTAAATGAGAATGAAACTAACATTCAATGTTGAAATAACAACGTTCTGTACATTTCCCTTGTTGAAGTACACTTTTTCTAGAGTGTTTATTAGGGCTACGATCCACTATCGTTATGCTAAATCTACTCCTAGAATAAGAAATCACTACAAAAACTTGTAGGTTACATCAAGGACTCTATTGTGCACTTTAAAAAGAAAAATGACTAAAGATTTGCGTAAGGAAAAGTCAAAAGTATTAGAAGAAGTATTGTATGTATGTTCTTTATTTAATAATGCTTGTCTGTCTTGTTATTTAGACCTGATGTACAAAATTGACTCAGTGTACAGGTTCATTGCTTCTTAGGTCGTATTCAAGCTTGTAAGATTCTATGTTTCTCCATCCAACTGAAAATTATGTTTGCCACGTCCAGACTTTTCTGATGACCTTGTAGGAACGTAATATGATTTCCTTCGACATATTCTACATCCACTGGTCCAGATGTTACCTGGTCAAAAGAAATCTGTTATAAGTGTTTTTTTTTTTTTTAAAAAACATTATTTGGTTTACAGGTGTTCACAAATTTCTCTTTGTTCATATTTTACCAATAGTAACAAAGTACCAGGATTTGGAAAGTAAACCCATCACCTATCACAGATGAAGACAAATACACTTTACAGTTTCTCATTATAAAACCTTACTGATGTTTAAGACAAGACACGTGGCTAAGATATCATATGTGAATACACAAAAATCCCCTTGCCATATTTCTTATAACTTGGGTTCTTAGGAAAAATGAGCTTACTTGGTGAAAGTCATATCTGTCTGAAGCTCTGTGTTTAATGATGCCACCCTTAGCAACCACAAGTAGAACAGGAGTACTAAGTACTTTTTCTCTGGTGGCTTTGTATTCATTGACAGCCTTTATAAGCCAGTAACAGCTATTAAGTGCAGCACGGAGATCCTGGGGGCATTTTGGTCCAATGATGTGTAGGCAGTGGTTTAGTCGTGCATCCCAGTTGGCCTCTGCATTGAGCTGTGATTTTAGCTGTAACATTTTAAATATTTTAGAATAATTTACCAAATGTATCATCTAAATGTATGGAATAACTTTACATTTGAAGTGTAAAAATGAATGAATTTCTCTTTAATTTTGTTTGTTGACGTTTTACTTATAAATGAAATTATATTGAAATTTGGTTATGAAATAACAATTTGTTAGAAACTGTGAAGTCAATGCTGATATTTTAAATTTGAAATGGAACAGAGGCAGCTCAGACTGTCATAAAGCACATTATGTTCAGATTTCTGCTGTTGGTTGTTGTACTGTTAGTATGTGTTGCTGGTTCAAAAACAGATTTCACAGTTTAAGTTAATTTTGTTGTGACAATATTTTCTTACAATAATATTTATGCCTCCAAGTAAGAGACTATTAGTTTTCATAAAACTGGTCCATGATTTGTGATTTTTAAATCTGATCATAAAGTCTGTATTTAAAACAGGCAACATTAGTAAGTGCTAATAAGGCAAAGCAATAACAGATTTTATTTTTTCACTTAATTGTTTCAAGTATTTATATTAGATAATGTTACTTGTGTAATTTAAATCATATTACCTTCAATTCTGTTCCTATTTGCTCTCTGAATTCAGTTAAATTACAATGTAAATTGAGTTTTTTGCAAATCTAGAAAAAGACTGTAGCCAAATTATTCAAAGTAGTGTGCTCTGTTTACTCATAACCTGTGTTGTAAGCATTATCTGAAATAATCTACAGGCAAATTTTTGTTTTGTTGACTGTTTATTTTACTAAACACATGGAGGAATTAAACACTGCACATATTGTTCAATATTATTTAATGGCATATCATAGTGTATGGAATTATATTTTAATGTAATGCCACAGAATACTTACGAGGTTTCTATCGATACTTGGCTCAAAGTATGAGACTGTTTGAGTTAGAATTCCTATCTCCAAAGTCAATATGCTCATGAGTGAATTTTTGTCTGGGTTTGGTAAAAAGTCAAGTACAATCAAATGTACTGTTTCTGCTGCAGCTTCCAGTTGAACACACATTTCAAAACTAATGACAGCACCAACAGAGTAACCTATAAGCGTGTATGGCCCAGATGATTGAACTTCTCGGATCTTCTGTAAAGTGAACATCCAGCAGTGGATTCAAACTTATGATTCTTACACTAGTTTGCCATTAAAGCCAAAATAACCAAATTTCTAACAAGCAATATAAAATAAATTGATTAGACAGTAGCTAAGTGTATCATACTACCTCTTAGATCATTTGAGATAAGTTATTTTAAAAACGCATCGAGTCTTTTCACTAGATTCATAGATAATAATTTACTTACAGATATGTAGAAAGTAGCAAGGTCCTTGATTGATGTCCGAGGACTGTTTTTACTTAATTGCAAGCCATAAGCTTTTAATTTTGATTGGGTGGCAACTTCTCTAAGAAGCTTACAGCTACCATCTATGGGATGTACAAAGAAAACACAATTCTGTGAATTAATTGTTGAAGCAGAAAGCAAATCCAAAGTTGCTTCTGGAACCAGAGGTGATTCATTTAGATTAAGTAACATAAACTGTTTGTCCATTGCCTCTGAATCTGCAAGTTTACTCATCTGTGATTTTGAAATAGAGGTCTGTCCAGAAATCTGAATTGAATCACGATTTTGTTGGTAATCTAAAAGATTCTGCACAGTTAGCAATTGGACTTGTTCAGCACTCAGTATCTGCCCAAAGTATTGCTCAATGCAAAGTCGTATTTCCACTTGCATTAGGGAATCCATTCCTAATGATGCTAGTGTGGTGTTTGGAGGCAGCTTACTGACATCGGTAATTCCTGAAATAAAAATATCTGGTCAAAGAAGCTTCTACATTAGGAATGCAATGTGTGCATAAGTAGTCTACTGACAGCAGTAGTTAGCATCACCGTAATATTCATTCTTGGAAACATGTCATGAACAACGTAAATTCAAATGACTATTTTTATTCTTGATATTTTTCTTAGCGTTTGATGCTAATGTGAGAAAATACCACAGTGATTGTCTGTTTCTGTTTTTTTTAAAAAGATGGTTATTTCCCAAAATGAGTAAGATAAAAAATGCTACAAGCTATAACATAATTGAGAGATGACATATGCTCTGCTCCTTTGCTGATTCATCTTGAAATGTTTTTTTCTTATGTTTGAAATCATTACAGGCTGATACTGTAGTTAAAATCTTCTCCTGTCTTTATTTTTTGAAATAAGTTCTATTTCTGATAAATTACTTTTGATAAATTTGGATTTGATCTGAATAAATTAGTTGTTTAATACGTATCTGCAACATTGGCATCATATTAGAGCGGGTTTGACAGCCCTAATCTTGCAAGGCTAAATAAACCTTTAGATAATAAATTTTTCAATAGTGTGTACTGATTTTGAAATGAAATCTGGTTCTGGGCATATTCAAACTTTCAAAGTTTATCAAATGCAATGATAAGTCACCATATACTTATATGGTTTGGGGTGTCCATTAATTATGTGAGGTATTTTTCGTAAATCTGGACCTCCCCTGTGGTGAGATTTCACCAGAATCACCCCACCCCATTTGAGCTCACGCAATTGATGGACCCCCCTTTTTTGATATCACACTTTTATTTTAAATTTTCAAGTAATTGAAAACTATGCTCAAGAACAAACTGTTATTAGTAGGATTAGCAATTTTCCTGACAAACCAAGAACATTGGTGATGTTTGCTACAAGACTCTCAGAATCTTTGAAGTTTCTTTCATCACTGACATCAGTGCCCACAGTCTTTTCAGTGATAATGCAAGTTGCTACAGTTAAATCAGACTGAAGCATGAATGATTCAAGTTCCTGCATGCATGATGATATGCTCTGATGTTTGACGTTGGATGAGAACTTCAGGTCAGCTGCAAGACCGACATCTGCTATTGGTCCCCACTGCACTGCGATTCCTGGCAAGCCATCTTCCTTACGTGACTCAACCTGAACATAAAAATAATCTTATATTTTTATGAACATCACTTATTATGATTGTAGTATGGTTAATAATTCTTGTAACTGATAAAATTTTAAGAAAGTGTTCCGTGTGCAAAGCAATGCTAATTCTAATAACTATTTCATAAGAATATTTATTGTTCAGCACAAACTATTGTCAGAATTGATACTATTTTAATCATGAAGTATGCAAGCCCCATTTGCAAGGGGATTTTACATTGAATTCTGAATAATTTTTCTATTTATTTTTTACCTTACAGTGTTGGGAATTTCAAAATTGTTGCAGACTACCTATAGTGTATACTGTTATATAAAATCCCTTACTCTACATCAAAATTAGCATATGGTAAAAGAGAAAGAAAAGTGGAAACATGCAACTCATTTCTTGATTTATTGTTTTTCTCTTTTAAGACATATAATAAACTTTGCTTAAATATATGATCTCAGGTCCAAAGCTTAGAGAATTGAAATTTCAAAGCTTGAAATATTGATGAAAATATTTTAATGTTCAGATGAAAAATATTGCAACTGCAAACTTAAATCCAAATCACACTTAATACTTCTTAACAATTATTTTAGTTTTTTTGCATTTATAAATGTTTCAGTGGTAAATAAATGTTCCTAGTTCAGTTGTCTCTGTTGTTGGAATTTTACTTCCTCTTGTCCCCTTCACTTTTAATATTTTTCTGAAGCACAGTTACAATTTCCTTTCCTTTCCTTGTTTTTGTATACTTTCCAACAATAATTTTTTTAAACTTACTGGAGATAAAAAAATTGCTAAATAATTCACCAGAATCTAAAATTCTTTGTTTTGAAGGAAGAGAGAGAACTGAGGTTTTATTAAATGTTCATTTTGTCCAAAACATTGCTGCATTTACAAATCTGTTCAGTTTCTCTCTCTCCCTCTTGTTAACATTTAACTCAATAAAACCTTGTAAATATAAAGCATTAACATGCTCAACTCGGGTATAACAGGAGTATAATTTAAATTTATGTGTGGAGGTTTTATGTTACTATTATTAAGATGCCATATTTACCAGTCTTTCACAAGAAGAGTTTGCAAAGGCATAGCTGCTTTGGCCAGGCACTCCAAGGGCAACAGAAGCACTTGAGAACATCACAAAATATTTCAGTTTTGGGCACAGAGTTCTGGATTCCAAATCTAAGTTGTAAGCTCCAGCCAGCTTGGACATCCATACATCAGAGAATGATTCAGGAGTCTGATTTTGTATTAATCCATCCCTCATTACCTGTTATAAATGAGAGAAGTGATAAATACATTTATAGATGAAGTATCTTGATTCAGGAATGTTGCTACAGTCTTGAAATGTTACATACATTCTTAAATTAGTATAATATATTTGTATGCAGTTCAAACTAAATGTCTGTAGTTCACACCACAGGCACTCAGGTCAGTTGGCTGGATGTCTCATTCACTTTTTTGTCTTTGTAACTCTCCTGACTTCAGCGTTAGTAAGTAAAGTGTTTTATTTTCTGTACCTTTGTTTGCTTTCGTATTAACTTCCTTGTAATATATTTTACTATCGGAGAAAGCCATAACTTATGAAGTCAGCAAACCAAATTACATTGATGTGTTCTAGTAAATCCCACTACTCACCGAAGTTGCAAGGGGAAGGGCAGCAGTGACCAGAAAACACAATATTTTTTGCTATGTCCTTATTCATGAAAGTAGAAGAATTTGATGAAGCTCATACTGTCAAGCGAATGTGCTCAGTCACATGTTTCTGTGTTCAGTAATAAGGGTATAGTCTGAAACAGTATGATTTTCTTTGCCACTGCTGCTCTGCTCCCTTCAATTTCAATCCAGGGGGAAGGCTAGGGGGCTCAAGGCCCCCCCCCCAAAAAAAGCATCTAGTTCACCCCTGACGACAGTGTAATTTTGGGGACCATTTCATTTTTTTAGCTCTACTGTTCTTATAAGGGCAGAAATGTTGACATGAGATTGTTGTTGACCCTCCCCAGCCCATAAAACCTACCTTGGCCCAAGTCAAGCCTCCCCAAAACCAAAATCCTAGCACCCCCCAAACAAAATCCTGGATCCACCCCTGATCTCGGGTAATACTACTTCTTTGTTACTGGTCTATGATACATGAATCATGGTTTAGTGACAGATAAAGAGTAGTAGTAGTAGTAGTAGTAGTTTATCATGGACCTACTGATCTGTTGATTCTGTGGCAATTTTGACAAAACAAATCTGGCAGTCTCCTCCTTTGCACCCCTCTAATTTTCAGTTGTTTTACCAAACATGTGCGTCCCATGCTACACAGCTATATTCAATCAGTGGTGTGGCCAAGTTTTTGTAAATCACTTCGCTTACTTTCACGATACATCCCCTCTTGACCCTCTTTAGTAAATGAAGGGTTTTGAAACCTATAACCTGTCCAATGGATCTTGCCCAGTTGAGTTTATAATCGAATATTATATCAAGATATTACATTTAAGGTCTTCAACAAGCAGTTCATTCTTCGTCCTGTAATTGTAGAAACATTTTTCTTTTTTATCTGTGTACCTAACTCCATGTTGACTGACCCAGCTGGATATTCTATTCAGATCCTCCTATAGCCATTCAATCTTCTTCTGTTTTAATGCTATTACATAACATTAGTCATTAGTAATAAACCTAACTTCTGACTGCAAACCATAAAGACAGTCATTCATTAGAATAATGAACAGCACTGCTCTTGATACTCTTCCCTGTGGCACTTTAAGTTTCACATACACTTCTCTTAATACCACATTTTCTACCTTTCAAGAATTCCTCTACCTAGCAAATCACCTTTTCATCCATTACAATGGTTTTTACCTTATTTACCAACAATTTTTGGCTTCTCTGACAAATGCCGTGGAGACATGTAATGATATATTGTTAACTTGGCCTCCCTTGTCCATGTAGCCCTCTAACTGAGAACCACATAAACCCACAACCCTATTTGTCTCCCACCCTGTATGAACCTATGCCAGATTTCCTGTCCAGTGTGCTCTGCTTTTGCACATGTGATTTACTCTTTTTGATATATTCACTAAACCTCATCTGACTGTTTATGCAGTTTAGAGTTTAACAATGGTATCAGTGACTGTAACATAATTCTTGGAAGGTGACAGATTCATCCACTTCCTGATCAGCAGGGATTATTAACACTTCATAGTAAGAAGGAAAGTCCATTTTACAAAATAAGAAACAAGTTTTAAAGTTCAAAATAGATATGTCTTTTGATAAATGTTTCTCAAAAGTTCCTCCTACACCCCTCATAAGTCAGAAATATAGTTTATCGAACTTTGTCACCCAAGATCACAAGTCCCCATGAAAAAAAGAACATAACATGGCTGTTAGTGAGCATGTTGTTATTATTGGCAAATAGTGCTGAGTGTGCTTCATACTTTTTGAACCTGCATTTCTTCAGATGTTAAGTGAATTTATTTCTGTTGACTGGGAGAATGTGTAATGAAAAGGCTAAACTGTCTGTGGTGGCAAACAGTGCTTATTAAGAAAGTATATAGTATGTTTTTTCCTGTACTTTCATATGGATTTAATTTAATTTAATTGCAATGGAGCACACGCTCTGGCGGCAATTTCCCTACACATCCATCTTCCCCATTTCCTGCACCCACCTTCTTTTGCCCTCTACAAATTTTAACTTTAAATTCTTTCAACATTTTTGGTAAATTATTCATCATTTCCCTTGGTAACTTATTCCAATCCCTGATACTCTTACCTAAAAAAGAGAATTTCTATGCTGTAGATTGGTCACTCTAATGCTGTACTAAATTTGAAGATTACATTGTTTGAAACTAACAAGAAGGTCTACAGTGAACATTTTTTTTACAACCTATCTTCACGTACTGAGGTTATCAGTATGTTGGCAGCCGATTGACAATCTATCCTTAGGCCACACTAATGGCCAAAGTTTAGCTTAACTGTTATGCTCTAACCCCGGGATAGCAGCTAGTTGTCTGACAATACCACAGGTATCTATGGAAATGCCTACTATCTTAATTAAAAACATGATGGGAAACTGGTTGGTAAAATTGCGGAAAATCAATATTTTCATTAAAATCATTAAACAAAATAACATTATTACTAAGGAGTAAAAAACAAACCGTAATCCAGATCAGCAGTAAATGTTAGAAAAAAAATTAAGGGGATCATTTACAGCTATTATATTTCTTGTGGTGTGGAGAAACATAGTGGAAATCAGACTTATACATGATTTTGTGGGTATAATCTTTATTCTCATATGTGGTGTCATGGTAGTTTATTTGTGAAACAAAGTTTCACAATAGTGAAGATAAATTATTGTTGCAAGTTGTACTTACTACTGCAAGATGGAAGATTCCAATCACAGTTCCCATTTTATTTGCTAGATTCAGAATTTTTCTTGTGCCTTCTTTGGTGCACATATCATTTGTTGATACATGAACTGTGGTACCCTTTTGTCTCCACCGCTGGAGACAAAGTTGCCTATAGCCATCACACAAACCAGTGCGAGATGTAAGAACCAATTGCCGCAGTCCACGTGACACTAGCCATTCAGAAAGTTGAAGACCCACACCTCCAAGGCCACCTGAGAAAATTTACAACAGTGAGTTAAATTTTTTTGTCACTGGCATATGTTGGTTTTTCACCAGACAATCACTGACAGTCAAATGCGGGATACCTGAGGAGAAACCAGAATGGAATATCTGGAGAGAGAAATCAAATTAGTTATTTCCACATGCAAGACATATTACCTCTTTTAATAACTTTCATTTATTCCTTCACACGAAAAATCAATTCAGGGAAAGAACATTTAATTATGATGGAGAACAGTCTTCAATTCCAATTTCCTTAATCACCTATTTACTCCTTTCTTATTATCTCCCAAGCTTTGAGTGTAAATTCCTTCACTGATCTACTTTTTCCCTTCCTGAATTTTAATTTAAAATTCTTTCACTTTTTTTTTTAATTATTCATCATTACCCTTGGTAATTTATTTCAACCTTGACCCCCTTACCTACAAAAGAAAATTTTTTCAACCCTCCTAAGCATGAAATAAAGTGGCAGCTTGTGCTAATGGTCATCTTTTCCCTTCCATGCGCTACTTCTAATTCTTACATCAATATTTTACAAGCCTCATTACAAACATATGCCTCGTACACTGCCAGCATTCCCTTTTCACTAATGCTTTATCTATTTAACTTTTCAAACTTTAAATATTGCAGAAAATTTGAAAGGAAATACAGCTAAGGAGCTGTGACAAATACTAACACTCATCCATTAGAAAAAATGTTAGATTTTTGTTTTCCTTTTTACATACCCATGCAAGTTACTTCTTTACTAAGTTGCCAACTTCTGTGAAGACACTGATTATAAGTGCTTGCTAGTCAATTATTCCTAACTCAGTTTGTTCAGCTCTCTCCCAAACTGTAGCTGAGGAACAACAGTGGATTAGGAAGAAATGCCGTAAGGTGATATTTTTATATGAAAAGGAAAAATAAACTATACTCACCACTCACCAAAGTAGTAGGGACCTGGCCAGAAGCAACAAAAAATACTACACAAACACAAAAAAAACCAATAATTCGGCCTATGCCCTTTTTCAAGAAAATAGCAAATAGAACAGAGCACATGCAAGTGCCCATGATCAACCCAGCAATAAGATTTAGTGATAATTTTAAATGACTTACTATTATTGGATTCAGTTCCTTTCATGGATGAAACAGTATAGTCACTACTGTGATGACAGTTTGGATGCTACACGGGTGGCTCAAATATAAACGGGATATTTTTAACTGAGCACGCAATAATGGTCCTAATGGCCATGCGCTTCTGCACATGTTTGTTGGGGATATCAGGAGTGGGGAGAGAGATTGTCGATCTTATCACATGCAATCGGTAGCACAGCTAACAATGTTGGAGCAAGACGTGCACCCCTCAATTGTGCAATGTGTAATTATAAATTTCTTACTTGTGAAGGTGAGAAACCAATCTGAATTTTGTAGAGATCAAAAGCACAGTTCAGGGATCGTACACTGTCAAGGACTCTTTTGTTTGCCTGCCATAAGGAATTCCTGAAAGGTCGTAAAGCTGTTAAAAATGAGAGCCATTGTCATCGTCCATGGATGTGCATTACAGAGCAGAACATTTGCACAATTTATGACATTATTTTGCACATTGATTTTTTGCATAGACGTCGCACCATTGGTGCAGCATACTACTGCAACCTTTTGGACAAAGTTAAGCTTGCTTATTGCCAAAAAAGACATGACCAGCTAATAAGAAATGTAATTCTTCTCCATGACAACACTCGGCCACACACTGCAGCTCTCACTTAAGCAAATTTGGAGAAAATGAACTGGTCATTACTTGATCATTCTCCTTACACCCCTGAGCTATCTCCCTGTAATTTTCATCTCTTTGGACCACTGAAAGATGCACTGGGAAGCTGACGATTTGAAGATGACAACGCAGTAGAGAGCTTTGTGCACAATTGACTACTGTCACAACGCCCTTTCTTTTACGATGACGGCATCAAAAAGTTTCCGATAGGCTGGGAAAAATGTATTTCTAAAGCAGGAGATTATGTTGAGAAATAATATATACTTTCCTATGGTAAATATATATTTTTAAAAGTCCCATTTATATTTGATCCATTTTTGTGCATATAAGAATATATCATGCATTATTTAAGCCTTTTCCACATTGCTGAATTTGGTTAAAACTCTTGATTACTGTCTCCTGAGACAGAGTTTCAGCAAAAAATCATCCTTTTATTTGTAGCTACCAAAATTATTCAATCATTATATACAGGAATCATTAATATAATTCCATCAGTGAAGTCATACAAAATATGCTATTAGATAATGGTGACAATGATACTGCTGTTAAGCACTGACAAAATAAGAAAGGATAGGGAAAATCACCTATCACTTACCACAGATGAAGGCAGGAGGGCAAGACGAACTTAAAAAACACAAAACACTTAACAGTATTCAGGTTTGCGACCTCAATAATGTTGGGGGTGAGACATATGGCAGAGGGGAACCTACTATATGAATATGTGAATGAACCAATGATGAAACAAGAGGAAAGCTCATTTCCCATCGCTACCCCTCCTGATATTGCGTGAAAGCAAATCACTTGTGCTATGAGCCGCAACTCCCATTCTGCACGTCCTAAAGCTGACTGCAGACCAATATTCAGCAACCAGTTCTCTCCTAGCCTAGAATCCAGTATCCATATCCTTCACCATGGGCATGACTTCCTACAATCCTTTCCTGAAATGCATATCCTCCACCTCAGAGTCTTACCCACTGCCCTTTCCACTTGTTTTAACAGACACTTACCTTCTCGCTCTTCTAGACTTCCACATGGATCTTTCCCCTACAATAGCCTGCTGCAAAACTTGCAGCCTGCACCCAGCCTCCACGACTCATTCTGATCCTATCACAGGTGAATCCTTTTCGATTATTGGAAACGTGACCTGAGGTAAAATTCACCTAATTTACCAACTTACCTATCTTCACTGCACTGCTTCCTGCATTGGTCTGACAACTCAACAACTGTCCTACAGAATGAATAGCCTAAAAAAAAGCTCACCATTCTAACGATCTTAACACATGTTTTACGGTTAGAGTCGTCAGAGATTTCCTGGACACAACTACCTTTTCGGAACTCTGTAGACGGCAACTGGCCTAAAAACATATCATGGAAACCAGATGTACCCTTGGCCTCACTCTATGCTAAGACACCTCCTGTAAACCTATCATTTACCATTTTACTGATTTATAATCTATATATATATATTCATATATATTACTTATATAACAGTTGGGAATTAAATTTTTTATTTTACCATGACTGATCATCACAGATATTATTCTATCCCACTATTGATGTCAGTCAACTTCCCCCTCCACTTGTTCAATCCCCTTTCAGCTCTTGTTTTAACATTGGTTCAATCATATGGTAGGTCCTTGTCCCATATGTCTCACCTCTGACATGCTTAAGATTACAGACCAAAATAGTTGAAAGTGTCTTTTCTGTGTTTGTATCATGCATCCTGCCCGCATCTGTAACAAGTTTTTTCTTGTTTTCAAATATGCTATTAATTCTGAACAGTAGCAACTATAAATTACAAATCACTCCATAAGTTTTTAAAGGTGAGAAAAAGCATTCCTTAACTACATTAAGCATTAAAATGCCAAGTCTGAACATGTAATACTTAGACAATATAATAACTTTCAAAATTCTTATTTTATCTAAAATCTAGTATGCTCATTACCTGTAACTATGCAAACCATGTCTTCACAGAAAGCAACTCGAGGCACTGCCTTGATAAATAAAGGTTCAGGTTTGGATTCCTCATGTAATTTTTCTTCTCTTATACACAGAAGTACCTTACCAAAATGATTTCCTGAAGCGAGGTGCCTATTTCATGGAAGAATTCATTAAGTATTTGTTTCCACTTGGAGTCTTTAAATTTATGGTTTCAGTCATTTATATCTATGCATAATCTCTAGCATTGATCATACATAGTTAATTAATACAAATACTTACAGATTTTAATTGAATTGGTTTGAGTGAAAAAATAAAAAAATACTTTATGAAGTAAGAAGCATAGTAGAAGAGGCAGAAGCGATAGTTGGATTACCATATTATACATATTACATATTTAAATGAAAGTGGATCATGAACATATAAGAGAAAGGTCTGGAGAGGCTGTGTGGTTGTATAGGTCTACTTGGGATAAAGATATATTAAAAACCATCATCTTCTTAGATTTTGTATGATAACATGTTGGAGGTAGAAGAGCTTGTTGAAGGTGTAAAATGTAAATATCTTTGCATATCATTTTATTAAAAGCTCGCTTGGGCAGGAAAGGGAAAAGTTTTCATTGAGCTGCATCTATTATAGATGGTATGAAGGGAAAAACAAAGAAAATAAGGAAACTGGGCTATGAAACTTTGGTCAGGTCCCTAAATAAATATGGTGAAGTGGTGCAGCACCTACATTATGGGTAGCAAATACAGCAGTTGAAGTTGGTGCAAAATTAGATGGTTAGATTTTTTTTTGAAAAAATTTCTATACATTATTAAGTAGACGGGGAGTTGTTACAAGACAGGAGAGAAATTTTCAGGCATAAGAGTGTGGAAAC
This sequence comes from Vandiemenella viatica, assembly GCA_031002005.1. NCBI lineage: Eukaryota > Metazoa > Arthropoda > Insecta > Orthoptera > Morabidae > Vandiemenella > Vandiemenella viatica. Next base: position 42,991,618 of record CM061920.1, on the reverse strand, counting down.
ATTTTTATTTGTTGGTAAGGGAATCTGGAAGTGGAATAAAATTCAGAAGTATGTGCTGACTATTTACCTCAAACAGTGAAAGAATTTAAAGTAAAAGTTTGTGTAATCCAAATACTTTGTAGGGAAATTGGCATTATGACATAATCTCTGCAGCAATTATTAGTATTAATATTGCTGATCACAACCAAAATTTTGTCTGATTCCTTTATTATATTCATCATGTAGATATTACTAAGCTACAAGAATGAACATTTGCTGAAACATTCTCAGTTTTAGAAATAAATCTGAATCAAATGAAAAGAATCTCATTACACATTTGAGGTAAATAGTTACAGATAATTGTTAAAACAATAATTCATATTGAATACATTAAATTTTCAATGAGTGTTGATTATTAAAAATAAAAAGCAATAGAGAGAGTCAACTACAGAGGGAGAGAGATCAGTTTTAATAACTCAATTATTTCAAATGAAGACAAGTTCATCTTTCTTATGGCCATTACTATAGTGAAATTTCTATTTAATTGAACTAGTACATTCTGACAGTTAAGAGTTTTCTTATCTGTTTTATTATTTCTGTAACTAAAACTTTTTTGTCATAGTGAATTCACCTGAAAGCCTGTACAAACTCGTTTTTGGAAAACACTTCTCTTGGTAATGGCCTAACAACTCCATTATTAATTCCTTCATTCATCAGTTGTCGAAGGCGGATATAGTCATCTGTTTTCTCCATTTGGAGGAGTGCATCAAGTCGTACTCCATGGAAAGATATATTCTTCAGGAAAACTGCAAGTCCTGAAAGAAGGCAGTAATGATATGCAGATAAAATATTTTGCATATTACCCAGCACATATAATTTATTGATGTCAGGAGACACAAAATTGAGATGATTAGATGCAGCTGCTATGAGAAACAGCATTTTGCCCTTTTCCTTGTAACTCCTGAATATTTTGACATCTGTTTCCCCTGATCATTTTATTAAAAATCATAATCTGTGTACCACTCTCACTGCTGCTATAAGACAGACATGTAATTCCATAGAATCTTTACATTGTCCTTCGTAGGATAATACTGTGTCAAACATGATTGTTAGGAGCCATGATAACTAGGAAGATTTATATATTCACTGATGTTGTTAGTTACTTAAGTGCAGTGGCGTAGCTAGGTCAACAAGGGCCCCGGTGCAAAAAATTTATTTTGGGCCCTCAGGCCAGATGGGTGACCTTTTTTTTTGCTTTGTGTTGCTGGTAGGGGCCCCCTGAGCTGAGGCTGGGGGCCCCTGAGTTGTGCTTGGGGAGCTATAAAAAAAAGGTCGCCAGTTTGCTGTGGAGGCCGGTGGGCCCTCTAAACTGCACTTGGGGGCACCCAGAGGTGCACTTGGGCCCCCCCCTGAAATATGCTTGGTGGCCCCCTGAGCGTAGGAGCCCCGATGCACTGCACCGCCTAGCCCCATAGTAGCTATGCCCCTGCTTAAGTGTCATATTTCAGCATGTAAAATAACCTGTAATTGGAGTATGTGAAGCAACAGTTAAGTGAATCCCTGCCTCTGTAATTAGTATTTACAATTCCTCATCTATACTATTTTTCCTTTTTAGAAGGTTGTTTATGATCCAAACACATTTTTACTTCAGTTTCTACACCACTATCTGATTCACATAACATTGGCCACAGACCTTTACCACTGAAATGACATAAATTCTTTGGCATTATTTTCTCAGTTATTGTCTTTTTTCCATTATGTGAGTTACATAATTGTTAGCAATGGTTTTTATTACCATTGTAGTCTGTAGCTATGAGTCAAATATTCTCGTGATTATTTTAGGTGCCAAACTCTCTAACCAAGAAGAACTCGACTTGGCCTGAACTAAGATTGTTTAATTTATACCATCTAAACATCTGTATTCAGAGAATTAAAAATAATGATTAGAAAACAAAACTTATAAGTCCTCAGTCAGATTGGCTGGTGGGAGCTTTTTGGCAATAAAAAGTTTGAAGACAAAGATTAAACCTAATACCTCACAAACTAAATAAATTTAAATAGGTGTGACTGATATAGCTGCAAATGAAATCAGACTATCAGCAGATGGTGAGTTGATGACTGTCATGATTCATGAAAGTTTAACCCTGCACTGGTGGCGTGGATTACATATGTAGTCCACTCAAGCCATTTCTAATGGGACTTTTCAGAGCGCGACTACTGCAGGGTTAATCTAACAGGAAGTTTTATCTTCATGGCAGAGGTTGATAGGTTCCTCCCTCTCCACACCCCCCCCCCCCCCCCCCCCCACAGAAGATATTTTTACTTTACACTTTGGTTTTTTTTGTGGATAAATTCAGAACATTTTAATACAAAAATGTTCAAAATTATTGGTGCAGATTTTAAAATTTGTGTTTGATTTCTATATATTTAGGCACCCAGGCCGGCGAGCCCCCCTTTGGTGGCCCGGGCCCCGGGTACTTTTGCCCCGCTTAACCCTCCCTAACGCCGGCCCTGAACATTATAAGAAGTTTAGTTACAAGCAGGGGATGCTACTTGATTCGTAATAATAGAATAATAATTAGCTAACATTGACAAAATCTATTGGTGTAGTGAAAAAAATCATAGTCGTGGGAAGCTTTATTGTGTCTGAAAAGAACTGAAACAATTAATCAAATGGACATAAGTGTTTATGATTTGAAGGATGTCTTTTATTTGATTATAAGGGGATGGGGGACTAGCTAATGGTCTGTCAACATCTCATTGATTCGTGTCCCTGTAGTAATGATATAAGATCACATTGTCTTCTTCTTAGACAAACATGTTTCACATTTGGATGGCGACTCACAGAGTGAAACACTTGCAAAGCGTGTTTACATGGAACAAAAAATTTCTGTACTAATATAGGAGTTATTTAGGTCTATTCAAAATTATATGGCACTACTATACAAAAGGATATCGGTCTGTCAAATGACAAAATGAAACTAGTTAAAAGATGGAGGGAATTTTACAAATATTACTCAATAAAATTTGGTGCGGAAGATGGTTTAGAACAACAAACTACTTTTTAAACATGCAAAAATTTTAAGTTTCATAAATGACAAGAAAAGGGAAAATGACTCATCACTCACCAAATTTGAAGGATGCAACGAGTGAAAAACATATATGACGAACACTAAAATACACATTATTTTGGTTTTTCACCTTATTAATGTTGTTGGGAATGAGTCATGTAGTTTGGGAGGTGTGCGCATGCCAAAGCTTATCACATGATTCAGAATATATATGTGTGCGAGTTAGGATAATGCTAGAGACTGTAATCCCATCATATATCAAAGCATGAGTGGTGTAGCAACAAAAACAATATGCACAAATTACAATATTTTTGTTGGCTTATTAAGCATGAAATACAGTGAATGGGATATGAAACAAGACAAAGATTTCTGCAAAAATGAGCCAAGGTGGAAGCAGAAGAAAGACAAATGAAGGGATTGTAAAGTATGAAATGAAAAGAAGTGAGACCAAGCACGGTCAAATGAGTTTGGAGGAGATTGGGAGACCCTCGAAGAGAATGTATAGTAATAATAAAATCAAGAGGAAAGGCAGAAACTGTTGAAGTATGAGGGCAAGGGAATTTTTTGTGTCTTGATCATGTTGATAGCCAATTCCCAAGTTCGGAATTCAGATAGGTGAGTGATTTTAGAAAGTAATAATTTTAAAGATGAGCAGATGTTGAATTTATTTTAGTGGGTTCTGGGATGGGCGTTAAATTAACTGTGTAGTTTTCAAGAGTTTACTTGCTTCAACTATTTTTCAGGATCAACAGATGTTTGATGGTGTTGCCAGTATAATAGCTAGAAAAATAGAAGGTTGTTAAGTTAATCAGTGAAATGGGTTTGAGTACAGATGGTCCATTCAGTGATAGCAGAAGTCTTCCCTGTTGGCATCAGTTTTTGTGGGATGGTCTGTTACAGGAGAACTTGCTGTGGGATGGTTCGAGAGACATGGGGATTGGTTTTTTGGGTCTAGAATGTTACTAGGGTTTGATAATGTTCTTTCATATACAAAGGATGGTGAAGATGATTTTAGAAAGACTGAATGGTATTCCTGCAGATAAGTCCAGTTCCATGGTGTACAATCTGGGATATGATACCCGAAGAGGAATGAGTGAGTTGTACAATGATTTTGTTAGTTTTGGGTGGTGGGAGAAGGGAATTTGTGGTATTTGGTTGGCACATGACACAATACATTTGCTCCTCTACAGCTTAGTGGTGGAGGAGGGTTAGTTGGATGATGTGAAAACTCCACTATGTTGTAGAAGTACTATGTAAAGGAATAAAGTAGTAAATAATAAACACATCTGCCTAAGATTGCTGGGTAGTATCAAAAGGAGTTTGATGTGAACAGGGTGCCAGCTGTTAAATAAATAGTATTCACCTCTTACATGAAACAATTTAATATTGACCACTACCAAGCATTTTTTTTCATTTGTCAATTCTATATCATAATTTAAATTTCTCTTCTCAAGACACCAATTTAAAATAAAAAATATCAGCTGATTGTAGCAAGAACAGTATGCATGTCACTTGTTCATTACCACACCCAATGGAGTGGAAAATCAATGATGATGACTGTATTTATCACCTCAGCCTCATTGTTATTTTAATTGCTGTTGGTTACCTAGCGTTCTAGGTGATTTCTTACCTTATTTCTAGCTCTTTGCTCCTTTTATTCAAAATTTTTCTATCTGGTGATTATATATACACAGCTATCAACTCTACTAAATGATATTTTTAGTTTTGCAATATTTTAACAGTAGTATGAAGAAGCGCAGGTGTTAAAAAGTCACTCACCTAGAGGTCTGTCCATAAAAATGTCATACTGGCCAATCTCAATGAAACGTCCATGCTCAGCAAGGCACCGTACTGAGGCTTGCAGTTTATCTTCTGTCAAGGAGTTGAGTACAACATCTACTCCTCTTCCTTGTGTTTCTCTCAATATGTGTTGCTCAAAACTTGTGTTCCTCGATTGTGCAAAATTGTTTTCTTGTAACTAAGGGGGAAAAATAATATATTTTTAACTTCTCTTTAGTGTGTTTGAAATATTAAATTTTAATTCAAACTATATATTCACTCTGATGCAACTAAGGAAAATGGAAGCGGCTTCTAGGCGATATAAATAAGAAAAGAAAGGGAAATTAACCCACCACATACCAAAGTGGATGGCTGCGATGAGAGGGAACACTTATGCTGACAAACAATATATATATATATATATATATATATATATATATATATAATTAAGGAAGGATAGGGAAATATGACCCAGCACTTACCACAGATGAAGGCGGCTGGGACGACGAACAAAAAACAAACACAAGAGAAGTGCAATATTTCGGCCTACAGCAGCCTTAAACGTGCAGAAGGTGAAGCCCCAGGCGGCGTCACATGTGTACACATATGACGCCGACTGGGGCTTCACCTTCTGCACGTTTAAGGCTGCTGTAGGCCGAAATATTGCACTTCTCTTGTGTTTGTTTTTTGTTCGTCGTCCCAGCCGCCTTCATCTGTGGTAAGTGCTGGGTCATATTTCCCTATCCTTCCTTAATTTTATTGCCTTAAAGCTTTTTCCTGCTCATTGTTATTATATATATATATATATATATTAAAGAAAGGTAAATTTCCAAACAAGTAAATTAAAATTAAATTGTATTAAATTCAAACTATAAATTTTAACTTTAAGTGTCATCCTACCGTAATAGAATTTAAGATTACAACATTTAAGAAAAGTACATACCGTAATTCAATAATTTTTGCCAAAAGAGCATTTTATTCAAAGAAATTATTTGTTACTTGCAGTTTGACAGCAAATTAAATCAAAGTGAAAAAGTAAATAAACAAAAAGAAACCTGAGAGTGGTGCTCCTGTGATATTACCTGAGGAAATCTTGCACAAAGCATTTCCTTTTTGTTGGAGGTGCTTACTGTGGTATACACAGTGCATGCCATACTTAATGCAATTGAAATTGCTGCCTGTCCCACAGCCCCACTTCCAGCATGGATGAGCACTACCTCAGAGGATTTCAATTGAGCTCTGATGATAAGAGCATAGTATGCCTAAGAATTGATTAAAAATTTTTCATTGTAAATAAATGATTGATACCTTAGCACATTTTGTAACATCATAATGCCTTAATTAAATAACAAGGTTTATTTCCAATTAGAAGTATTGTAATGATTTCACCATAATAATATTATCTTTATGTAATTGATTATATAATAACATGATATATAGTTTAACACAAACATACAGAGAGAAAGATAACGCACAATACTTATGTAATAGACCAATTTTAGAATGGGTAAAATTGTTGTATTTGTTTGAATTTGCTGCCATCGCCTTGAGCAAAAAATGTATGGCAGACAGCAGTCAGCACCGAGTGACATGTGACTGGCCAGTGGCAGTGGCAGTCATGTGAAATATGTTCTGGAACTCCTATAGAACATTGAGGTCATTGCCTGACCAGCTCACACTACATTAAAATGTGACTGATTCTCAAGTCACGTGGAAAAGTATTCTAGAACAAGGATGGAACTCTGGGGTCTTTGCGTACCAATTAAAGTCTCTGTACATAGTCACACTGCGAACACATGTGACAGATGGGTATAAGAGACTTGGATAAGGCAGTCAGTGAGATCAGTCGCAAGATTGGGATAGGCCGACGCTATGCCAGTCTAAACATTGAACCAGTGACCGCGAGCAGCCAGCCCAGCCCATTATCACTGTCCTCAACATCCAAATAGCAACTGTAAGTGTTAAGAAATCAATTGATGAACATTTGTGTCATAGGTTTACACTGACATGGAGCTACTAATGCTGTATTAAGTGGACTCCGTTCATAATAAATTAGTCCAGCAGTAAAGACTTTGTTCATTTATGAGCTCTCCCTTCTCCATGGCAAGTAACTTGAACATAGAGAGTTAGTCTACTGATTGTGCAAGGCCATCTATCCAGAGTGGAGTGGAGCTAACAGACTGGCTGCAAGAAGAATCATCTACCCAATTAGTCTACCTTCTAGTTACCCTCTTGGTCTATTACCACTAGCCATTCCTGACAGACAACTAGTATCAAACCAGCTGTTACACTTTATTAATTTTTTAATACTGTGATCAGTTTTCAACATTTATTTTATTAATTGGTTTTAAATGGTCAAAACTTGTTTTATGCTTGTGGAATGAGTACTTTGAATACAACTTAACTTCATTATTGTTTGATTGTTTTCACTTTCTTGGGTCGTCCAGCACACCTTCTTCCAGAGGTATTGCTTATTTTTGAAAGCAAGAGTCCATCATTACCAGCTTTTTAGGGCTGTTATAGTTTTGATGGGGGAGTGGAAATGTTGTTATCTGTCTGTGAAATATGTAGTGTTTATCTACACACACACACACACACACACACACACACACACACATATATATATATATATATATATATTTGGTGAAATGTGTAGCATATAAGGTGGGTTCCCTCTGGCAGGGACATAGTACCAATCCTACGGTTCAGCCATCGCTTCAGATCCTAAGTTGAAAATGCAGGTTACTGCAACTGAACACCACATTCATATGCTTTCATTCTGATTAAAATTGGAAAAGTCCCGAAAGCTCGTAAATTGAGATGAAACTATTAAAGATTAGTAAAAGAGCAAATTATGGTTCACCTCTAAAAAGTATTTGAAAGTTTGATTACAGAAGTCTTTCACTTCTTCTTGTAGTTAAAATTTTGAGAGTCTGAAATATCTCTTAAAGTTTTCTAAAGCTGAAATCTTACTAGGGGTGAAATTTTACTAAGTGTGGAACAACTACATTGTGAAACAAAGTGACGTGCAGTATGCTTAGCTAACCAACAACTGGTTGGGTTAGCAACCTATCATCTTCTATTCTGTCACTTATGAGAAAGCCTTGAAAACTCGTTCTCAGGGTTCATTCTTTTTTTACTTATCTTTCTGAAATTTTGATATTTTCTAGAATGAATTCTGTTAAATAATTTTCTCTGTGATACATTTTATATTATCTTTGTTCATCAGCTGTTATTAATTATAAAAGCTAGAGGGGTGAACATTTCCTTTATCTGCCAGTAATTTCTAAAATGCTTACTTTCTCACAAAGTTATTCATAACAAAGATTTCTTTTATTTTTTCTGTTTTATCTGAAGTATGCTGAAGATCTGTGGCTATTTTTCATATAGATACAATATTTAAACAGATGCTATTGTGTCACAACTATACGATTTCCTCCAGGATGCAATTTACTTTTTTTAAAAAAATAACTTTCTTATTTAATAACAATTTAAAATGGTGTTTTAACTATTCTTCCTTAAATTTTATTCTGTTTTTAATTAGTCTTATTCTGTTTTCAACCATTTTTTTATGATTTTTTTTTATATATGTTGTGACCTTCAAAACCCATCATCTAAATATCCATTTTATCCTGACTTAGAATATTTTATTTTTGTATTATCATTATTTTATGGTTTCTTTTTAATATATCTTTAACTCTGTAGTATTTTATTATAGAAGTTCAATTTCTCTAGTTGTTGAAAAAGTATAAATTCGTCAATGAGCTCAAAATTTTCTTATAGAGTTTATTCAGTTGCCAACAAACAATACCTTGCTATAGCTAGTTTTTGTTTATCTACTTAAATACGTGCCTTTCCTTTACCTTTGGGAAATTTTATTGTTCATCCACACATGCTCTCACTAGCTGATTATATCACCTACTGACTCACGACTTACCTTATTCTTTCTTCTTGTTAGAACAAAATCACCAAACAAAAATTTTCTCATCCTACAAATATTATCTAAAAATCCTTATATTTAATCATAGTATCTGTGGAAATGTCATCTTGGTTGCTTGGGTGGAACTGCATTAATTTATTCAAACCTAATGTTTCAGCCATCATTCTGTGGCTTTCATCAGATGACTACTATGCCTAAGAGCGCTGCCGCTTATAAATAGCTTCCAAAGCCACATTTGTATTAATGTCACTGGAGTTTCTGCTGACAGTATGGCCAGTCCAATGGGGTTTTACGTCCCATGATTTTCTGACCAGGCTTGATTATGTTTGGTCTAGGGGAAGCCCACTGTCCACACTCATATTATTGGATCTTTTTTTGATTTCCAACACTTCATAGACCATCTGGGCTACCATCTGCCTTCCTGAACATGTCTAGGCTGTAGCCATTGGCCAGAAATGTCTCCTTTAAAATTAGTCTTTCAGTGACTATGTTCATCACTGACTGTGGATGCACAGATGGCTAAAGTTTTAAAATTCCATGTTTCACTGCTAGATGATGGTGAGAGGTTGCATGCAGGTTGCAGTTTGAGTACATGGGCTTCTGGTATACTCCATGACCCAGGGAGCCATCTTCCTTGCGTTTCAAAATCACATCCATAAAAGGAAGTTGTTTGTTCACATCAACTTCCATAGTGAACTTAATTTTGTCGTGAGTGCTGTTCAATTGTTGGAAAAGGTCCTGGAAGAATTCTTGTGCGTGAGGCCACATAATATAAGGATCATCCACATATTGTATCAAAAGGCCAGTTTCACGATGTTATTGTTAATGACTTCAGCCTCATATACCTCCATAAACACATTGGCCACAGTTGGAGACAATGGACAACCCATCGCTGCTCTGTCCTTCTGCTGGTAGAAGTAATTCTTATATTGGAAGAATGTTGTCTTGGGGCACAATTCAGTAAGGACACCCATTCTTGTGGCAGGCTGAGATAATCTAGCCATTCCTTGATAATATTGATGGCATGTTGGTAAATAGTGATGTGACGTCGAAGCTTAGAAATAAGTAATTGTCATCAAGACGTCTATCCTTGTCATTGATTATCATTAATTGACTTTCGGGTTTTGCCGCATTGTTTATTTCATTACATAAGCTTTCGGCTGGTATCCTCCAGCCTTCGTCAGACATACTGTTTATGTTGACATAGCAACGAGCGCCAACCATCGCAGAGTAAGAGGCCGCTATCTTCGTTGATGTTGTTGGTGTTTTTTAAAATTTCTGCTGCCTCTTTCACCCGTCAGGGCCACCACTGGTCTTCTCTCCACAGTAGCCTCGTTTCTTGAAATTTTACTTCATGCCCGGTATTAATAGCATGGCGGACTACGACGGATTTGTCGCTGTTGTTATATTTGTAGTGGCGGATATGTTCTTTAAGTCTCTCCGCCACAGTGTGACCTGTCTCGCCGATATAAACACTGCCACAACGCAAAACCCGAAAGTCAATTAATCATGAACAAAGATGGCCGTGGAAGTCTGAGGAATCATTTATCTTTGTCATGTTTATAAAATTGTAGGAATTTCTAATGGGAAAAGCTGAATTCATCAAATTTTTCAGCTTATCCTCCAGATATTTTGCCAACGGATGCATCGGCGATTGAAACATGCTGACAATTGGTCGTAAGGGCACCCCATGTTTGTGTATTTTTGGTAGGTAATACAGTCTTCACATCAAATTCTTGGACGTGATTCGATTGAAGTTGCTTCCTGTATTTTAGTTTAAACGTTGCGTTGAATCTTCTGTAAAGAGTTTGGTGGCAGCTTTTGATATGTTTCATCTTGCAATAACACCTCTACCTTTTGGTGGCACTCCTCAGCATACATTACAGTGGATGAATTGCCTTTGTTAGCAGGCAACATCACAATCTCTTCTCATTCTCTTATTTGATGCAAGGCATTTCATTCCTCTTGAGTGAGGTTCTGCTGAAGTGGTTTGGAAGTGGATAATATCCTTACTGTTTCACTGCAAATTTCATAAGCATTATCCAGTGATAGAGAGGAAATTGAAGATTCCATTACAACAATAGCTTCATACACAGGTAATTTTGGTGGCATTATTGTGAAATTGAGGCCTCTGGTGAGAAATGAGCTCATCTCAGGGTCTATTGTTTTGTCTCTGAGATTAACAACACATTTTATCAACAAATTCTCCTCTGGTATTGAATGTTGTTTATATTCTAATTTGGAGAATTTCACCAGTAGTGTATTCTTAGTTTTTCATAAGCCTGGTTCCATGATAATTTGTCTAACTCATCCCAGTTGTCAACATTTAATGTTTTCTAAGGAAAAGGTGGAGGCTGGTTAATATATGTGGACGACACCTATGTTATCTGGCCTCATGCACAAAAATACCTCCAGGCCTTTTCCAACATGAACAGTGCTTATGGCTAAATTAAGTATACTGTGGAAGTTGAGATGAGCAAACAACTTCCTTTTATGGATGTGATTGTGAAGCAAAAGGAAGATGGCTCCATGGGTATATGGAGTTTACCGGAAGCCCATGCACATAAACTGCTACCTGCGTGCACAGAACATCACCCAATGTCATAGGGTGACGGGTGACGCTCTGTGTGCACACACATCCAGAACCTAATGGCCCATTTCTCTACTACTTGAATTACTGAAATATTGCATATTTGTTTGCCTTTCATGTTTTCTCTCATCACAACCGTCAACTTGGTTATGTGGTGGGTTAATTTCTCTTTCCTTTATTATTTAAATGAACAACACATTAGACATTTTAAAAATAATAACATCACAAAATCAGCTGTAACACAGCATTCAGCTGACAGTGGGCATGCTATTTCATTCAGTGAGACTAGTGTGCTCTTTCAGGAAAGCAGATGGTGGCTCAGCCATGTCAGAGAGGGGTTGGAATAAAGGCCCGATAATATGAATACAGACTGAGGGTTTCAGCTTGACAAAATATGGCCATGTCTGGTCAGAAAAACTCGGGAGGCAAACCCCCATCAGACCGGCCATGATGGTGGCAGAAACTCCAGTGATGTCAATACAAACATGGTTTTAGAAGCTATTTTTCAGTGGCAATGATCCGAGGCATGGTAGTCTTCTGATGAAAACCACAGAATGATTGATGAAACGTTAGGTTTCAATAAATTGATGTGGTTCCACCTGGACAACCAAGATAAAATGGACAATGACTCCATAAGTCTACACAATTATTTGTGGAAATGTTTGTGGCTTTTTGGTTCAACTCTAAGATGTAGTTTTGCTCTGATTTTGACTTAAAAAGTTCTTCAGTATAAAGTTTATGATTATAAAATCTGTCTGAAATGCCAAAGGCTTTACTTCCTATCTTCCTTCAAGTGTTAGCAATAACTCCCTATGTTATAAGCTGATGCTTCAAAACTAAATACTGGATATCTGCCTCAAACTTTGTAAGAAACTAACGAAGGTCTTCACTTTCAGAAATATTCAGGCAGTTTCTTTCTTTGTTCATAATATGACCATCAGCACTAAAGCCTGATTACATGAGGTATGAGAAAGGAAAAGCTGTCAATAAATTGGATATCATTTACCAAATATTTAGATATAAGACAGGTATTTTTTTATTTTTCACAGGTTTTTATATCTACCACTATTGAATGTGTGTTTAGTTTATTCATCATATTTAATTTCCAACAGTTCTTCTTGGTAAGTTTTATCAGCCTCTTCAATATTTTCAGTAAGAGGATACACCTTCAGTTTCAAAATATCTTTTAAGTCATTTTTCCATGGTCAATTTAAATTTGTTGAGGTGACTACTGAATCTGTCAATATCCTCTGCAATTATATCACATTTTATGGATAATAATTCATGGAAATGATGGAATTCTCTTTTCAATAGATTATTACAAAGTAGTTAAAGAAGTCAATAAATAATGACACAATACTTTGGCAACCTATAAGAGTTTTATTGGCTGCCTGAAGCTGCAAATAGACATAATTAAATACTCTGAATTTTTTTTTAGAAAGTCAATTAAAGTACAAAACAAAAGTGGTTCAGTACTGGACAAAACTGATACGGCCAACCAGTATAGCTGGAATTCCCACTAGTGGGTGGTAGGAACCATGTTGACTACCACTGACCAAAGGTAACACCTGAAGAGCACCAATTTTCAGAATTATAAAAATTTTAGTTAAAAAAATGTGGGAATTCATTATCAGCAAGAGAAAATAAGATGATGTAGAATCAAGTCAAAAAATAACCAGTGCTGTTTAATGTGTACATTAGTTCTAAATTCAACTGCAATTAGCAAACCAGAGAAACAAGGCTCATAGCACATGAATAAGCTTGAATAGACCCATGTATAATATTACAAAGGAAGGGTTCTTGAGCAACAATAATTTATAGCATCATTGGTACTGCTCAAATATAATTATGTCATTGAAATTCATTGCCCACTTTGGAATTAAAAGATGATTAGATAGACTGCTTATCTTTCTATAGTTTATCTGATTGTCCTACTGATTAATAGATTTTTGGGTTGCTGATAGGTGTCCCAGTGTAAGGGAACAGGCTACTATGCCGGGGTGAAGTATAGGCCTAGTACCTTAACTGAATATTTTCTTGAAGTGAAATGTTCCCAAAATCTGCACCTATAATTTTAAATTGACCATGTAGCCTGCCTGGAATACTCAACTGAAATGCTTAATGGTTGCCACAAAGCTTTTTTTAACCCAAAGCTTTGGAAAGGTTTCAGTCTACTACAAAAACACAAAAAAGTTCACTTGAATAAAAATTTGAAGTTTATTTTCAAAGTAACATCTTAAAATTTGCATTCTACAGTTGAGTAGGCGATTGAACCATACATTTCCAAAAATTTCAAGGTTATGGAGAGAAGAGAACTGACAGAAAACCCCTTTAGAAAATTTAAAAGTGCAAAGTGTGTCAGGGCGTAGCCGAGTACTGGGGTTGAGGTATCGGCTAATATACCCTGAACCAGATGTCGTCCAAGATTTGCTAAAGTTATGAAACCGTGTAGAATTAATATTGCTAACAGTTTAAATGACCACAGTCGCCACTTGCAGGCTTAACCTTCTGCAAGAAAGGTAGTATGCAAATAAATGAAAGTCTCAAGTCGAAATCAAAAGTCATATATTCTCCAAAATTTTTCACATAAATGTTATAATCACTGTTAGCACAGGCAATCGGATTGAAATCGTCTCCAAAAATTACAAGTTGAGACCAAGAGCATTAAACCGCTTCTCCCCAAGTTGAAACAGAACAAAAGTTTGAAATTCACATGTTAATCAAAATTTTCAAAATGTCCGCCACTCCGCGTTCTAACAAGGTCCGTTAACCACACCAGACGCCATGATGTAGGTTACCCATGAACCCCTTCAACCAAAACCGCGCGAGACCCGAACGTGCTCTCACACGCGCTTCAACATCGAGACTGTTCTATCGGCGTAGTGGTGTCCTATCACAGTTTCCTTATATAGGAGTTGCTCGCGTGATGACGTATTTCTACCGTGTACCTCCGCGCTCCTAAACATACCCTACTGTTTAATCCCATAACTTTCTTAATACTAGGTTAATCTCAGCAAGGAAATGGTAAAAAGTGATGTGTGTTACTAGCTGAAGTGTTTAGTGTCTGAATATTGTGTTAATTTTTCCTCTCCGAAAACTTGTCGACATGGTTGATTTTTGCAAGTCTTACAGCTTTAGTCAAAATTTTGTTATTTTTAAAATTGGTTGTAATTATCAATGTGAAAGTAAGCTTAAAATATTATTCTCAATTTTAGGTTCTCCCGAAATATCTACTTTGTTTAAGTCAGTTAAGTTATGGTAAAACCGTTAATTCCAAACAATCAGTTGTGGCTACGATTTAGTTTTCCTGGAATAACTCTGAAGTTTTATGGGTTATCGTGCCGGAAAAATTATCAAAGTATAGCCTGGATTTAACTACGCATTTAGAAGTTTATCTTGTCTCTGTAGCTGTTACCACTGAGACACAATAAATTGTTTAGTGACTTGCACGTGTGTTGGGTGTCAAGAAAAATAAGAAAATCTATAACATCGGTTCTATGGCTTTTTATAACTTGAAATTAATCTGTAGGAAGCTAAAAGAATGGATTTTTATGATAAACTAATTTTTATCCCGTAATCAAAGTAGGCTTTTCAATAATAAAATGCCAAAGCTGGGTGTTCACTTTTACGTGTTCATTTTAAGTTTAAAATTACTTAAAGTGTTGGAAACTATCAGATTTAGGTGAATTTACTTCGCTTCCTGTCTGTTTTAATTTATTCTCTACTTTATATTGTGTGGCCGTGTTTACAATTGGTGTAGAAGCATTTTCTATGTGTGCAGTGTCTGTAACAAATTATTTCGTGATCGGATTAACATTCAACAGGTTAGTGAAATGCCTTAAAATGTGTTTAGAAAATTAATTATGGGTGTAAACTGGTATTTACATGCTCTTAGCGCTTTTGAAATGGCTTTAAAGTGCTGGAATTTATTCCTGAAAGTTGGACAAATTAATCGATTTACCGGCGTCTATTTACTCACTGATATTTCATATTTTACAGACTGAAACTATTTAAAACCTATTAAAATTGAAAGATTATTTTATTTACTGCTTGTTTTTCTACTTTTAAAATCCTGAAACTACTTAAAAGACCAAAATTATGTATGTGAACTGTTTAAGCAAAATGAGTATTAAAAATCCAATATAATTTCTTCTTGTGGTTATTAGATGCTTTAAAACTATCTGAAACCTGTTAATTTATCTACTAGGCTGTCTCAGGGATTATTATTGCTGTTTTTGGAGCTTTAACATGTTCAAGTTTTATTACAATGAATTATTTTCATTTCTGCTTCAGACTGTTATTTTATCATTCAGTTTATTTCTTTGAAAATCCTACTAAACTATCTTTAAATGTGAAGTTATGGTTATGGTGCGTCTAGGCCTGTGTATTATAGGTTCTTTATTACCTTTACTGTGTGAATTCACTTCAAAAATACCAAAACTGATATCTGTCAAGATTTTTATGGTTAGATTTTTCCTGTATGGATATTACTTATTTATCTCTGGAATGATTCGTATTAAACATGATAAGGGTTTTATTTATGCACTCTACTTGCAATTATTTAACACTTACTTCATTTAAATCGGTTCCCAATATCTCTCCAACTAATGTTAGTGTCTGCTATCGAAAGTTTATTCTTATGTGAAATAACCTATTTCCTACTGAAATATCCTGGCTTTAATGCAGTTTATAGTTTATTTATGTTAGTTATGTGAGATTTATTCACTTTATTATGCCCGAGGTGTAGTTAACTCGATTTAAAGTGTGGTACCGGATACTAAAACAAACCCCAAACTCGACCGAAATCCTACTAAATATTGAAAATAGGATGAGGGATACCTTACAAGTGATTACAAGTCACTCGTCAGAAAATTTAGCATGCTGGTACACCATCCAAGCGGTCTCTCAAAGTTCAAATATTCCCGACACACGCACCATGCCTAGCGCAGACTACTTTGACACAATGTTCCCGGAGTAAAAGACAGCCCCCTCTCCTAGGCTCCAGCCTACATACCACCATCCGCATACCACATGTATTCAAAATAGTGAAAAATGATTGTGATTATGGAAGGTGTTCAAACTTTAACTGCAAGTAGTCTTGTCTTCAAGGTACATAAAAAGTGTTTAATGAGAATTCTAAAATGATTATCTTGCTTATAAATGAATTTAGTTTACCCGGCGTACTGATAAAAAGATTCCGAAAGTTAAGTAGGGATTCCCCTATTTCTATCTGGATTTATTCAATTTTTAGGCAACCCTGCTGGTTTGAAAATTATCACAATAAAATTGGTGATATCGTATTCTACATTAATTCCCGATTCCAATGATGTAAATTTTATTACAATCGGTGGTGAAATGGCAAAGTCATGAGTCTAACAAGATTGGGTTTGAAAACTGTTTAGCAAACCCTTGGTTTCTGGTTCATAATTATTAAAATGTTGTTTATATCGGAAAAGTGAAGTTATCAGAATTTTTTCAGAATTTAGTTACATGTTTTAACAGTTATTTTATTCACGGAAGTGGCTTGTTTTAATCGCAGATTAATTTTGAAATTATTATGTTGTGATAGCTGACGAAATAACTTTAAAATGTATATAAAATCTGTTCTATTGCATGGAATGTTCTAAAATTTTAATATATTATACCAGATTTTTAGATTTTTTAGGTAATCTATTTATTAGTTCGAGAAATTATCGAAAACATATGAAAAAAATGTTAAAAGTGGAAGTGTGTTTATTGAAGTGTTCAAACATTTATTTAAGCTATTTAAAAGGCCTGAAACTACGGAATTTTAATGAATTTAGTTTTCTTTTGGATTATTATTATTTTACAATTATTTTACTGCCTCTAAAGAATTAGTGAAGTGATCACATAGCCAAAATCTATTGATTGCAAGTTGGACAATAATGGATTACCCTATTCCAGGTTAGTTTAAAGATTCTTTACTATAAAAAATGTTTATTTATTGCTTCTATTGTTTGTTTTAGGTCTTTACTGTTTTTAAAATGGTTTATTTATTGAATTGGCTTGCTGTATCGACTTCTGCTCGAAACATTTCCTCATATCCTATACTTGCAATACAAATTATATGTATACTGGGAAGCTTACTCCCTCCCTTATGTTTTAAGCTAAGCAAACTAGAATTTACTCAAATTCTAAGGTGCTTACACCAACATGAAAACTGATCTTTATTCATTTTGAACTAACATTGTTATATATGTATTTCTAGTTTTAAGGTACTGTGTTAACAGCTTGTAAGTTTTTGTTATTAATATTGTTCATTTTGAGAATGATTCATATAATTTTCTGTATATCTGAGATTTTTTAAAAATATATCAGCAAATAAAACATATATGACCTAATTTTTCACATTGTAAAATGGAATCAACATTACTTAATAAATATTGAGAGACTTTTCATGTCAGTAGCATTCTAAAACATTCAGGTACTCACATTTTCAAGACATAGTTACTGATATTCTCTAATGATACTGAAATGGTTTTCATATGTATAAAAAATTATATTCTAGTACATTTATTAAAATCCAGTGACAATTAAATGGAAAACTATACCTTTATGTCAGAATAAAATTATAACCTGTCTAAAACAGCAAAATATTTCAATTTCATATAAACACTATCCATTGAATGAGATCAAAAACAAAATTGGAGATAGATGATGGCTAACAAAAATCCCTTTTTCTTTTACTACATCACAATCTGTTTTCACACTTTCCTGTATTCTTCTCTGTGTAATCATTTCTCTTTGTTTTATCTTGTTTCCTACATGTTATGATTCTTTCTTCCAGAAACTCTGAGTCCCCTTATTCATTTAATAATCATTTGAGAATGTTTATTTAGTATGTGGCCACTTGTTATTTCTTTGCCTTTACAGGAACTGAGAAAAATACTTGGGTAAAACACTTACAGTTGAGTATGCAACAGGAACTGTGGCTGCTTCTTGTAGACTCCATGACTGTGGCACATCAAAAACATTTTCAGCTTTTATTGTAGTGGCTAATCCTTGACCAGGGACAATCCCCATAACCCGTCTCCCGCTTTTGTCTTTTCCTGCAAATTCTAAGCCTAGGATGCAATCCTGAAACAGTGATCAATATACATAATGCACATTGATCTGTATTATATAACAGTACTTTTGCTGCCAAAGTTTCAGAAATTATAGATCAAATTTGTCAAACAAGAGAATAATAAGCAAGGGCACAGGAAGTACACCTATAATTCCATGGGCGCCGGCAGGATTACTTTAAGGGAGGTGCATCTGCTCCTTTTTTTAAATACATTATATATAATACTTATTATTTTTTAACAAAGGATACTGAATTTATTGACAATGTATTGAACAAATTTGGACAACAAACTAGACGCCTTAAGTTATTATTTAAACAGTGAATTTAATAATAAAATTTTTTATTTCTTACTCTTTTTATGTGTATTTTCTTTTACAGCAGGGGGGGCAAGTGCACCCCCTTGCACCCCCCTCCCGGCGCCCATGTATAATTCCCCACAGCTAAGTCAGGAACACAAAAACACACACAAACTTTCCAATATTTCAGTAAAAGCCTTAGTCATTTAGAGGTAAGACATATGTTAAGGGGATCAGATGACTCAAGTGTGTTCATGTTTTTGTTTGTTGAAGTCCTCACTTCTTTTCTGTGCTGAGTGATGTGAATGGTTTCTCTATCATTCCATATTATCATTGTCTGACAGTATTTTTTTCACTGCCTCTGTTGTCAATCAGATGAGTAAATTTACTAACCTATAAATCTGTGGCTAGTCATATTCTGTTGCTTTGTATTTTTTATGGCATCATGCAAAAACTACCAAACAAATTTTTATGGAGTTTTCACTGTTTAAAAGCTTAGGATCAGCCATCAAATTTGCAGAATGTGTTATGATTCTACATGACCAGGCACCATAGAAGAAAATTTAAGTCTGATCATAATCCCAAGAATTTTTAGGGGCATATTCCTTCTGTAAGTTTGCAAGAATGGACTTCAGTGTGAACATGGGAATAGTATGACACTTCATTTGTTCATGATAATGCCACCTGTCTTGATGAGTCTTCATTTAAGATAAATCAGCTCTTAAAAATGTTGAATTAAAAATTTTCTGAGTGTATATTGAAACAGAAACCTATACTGATGTTACCTTAATACCTACTACTATTGGAGCCTGCCATTTCTGTACTTAGGCTTGCAGATTTGATAACCACCCATTACATTTTTCTTCTGCTTACATTTGTTTTTACTACTATTGTTACAAAAATTCATCAGATGAACCTTTGTTTTTCCATAACATACTTTCATTTTTGTTCTTTGGATTCTATTTGTATTGTCATTGACTATTTGTTATTTGTAGCGGTTTATCTAAGCTATAAGTACTTTAATGTAACTTTGATTATTTATCCTTCACTTTTCTGAACATGACAAAGAGACATGATTTAGATGTATTTGCATATATTGCTGTGGTAGGTGGAATTTGAACATGACCATTTTTGGAGTATGTAAATTAATGTATCAAGATTCATTTAAAGATGCTTAAAAGTTATTAAACTGTCCAACAATCAAACTCTCTGTGACAAAAATGAACACTTATCTGAATTAGAAATTGTAAATGACAATCTAGTGTATACTGATAAATCAAACTACCCCAAATTGTTGAATCAAAGTCTTTAGGCCACTATAGTATATCAGAATATAAAAGGAATTTTTAACATAATTGTTGAAATTATCTTATGTCTTCAAAAGATTCAAAATCTTAGGAAGTTCAATGTAGGCTTTCAATGTTTCTTTGAGTATAATTTGTTTGACACAGGAATCACACAACTCTTCATCCCAAAGTGTAAATCAAGTTCTTATTATTGTAGACTAGCTGACCCAGCAATGCTTCAGTATTGCTAGATTTGAGTACACATATAGATTAAATGAATAAATCTGAAAGTTTGTATTTAGTTAAAATTAGATATTTGCATATAAATTTTAATTACTGTTTCATTCAATTTCAAGTTCATTGCAGTGGTCATGTATCTCCAATGATTTTAATGATTCCATTCAGCAGATACAGTGGTCTCGAACCTACCAATTTTTCGGTATTTCTACTCATTCTACTGACATGGAGTCTGTTTTGGTCTCTCCTATCGAAATACCAAAATGTAACCATTTTTCTATGATTACTGAGAATACAGCGAAATTTTCCTGATTTTTTTTTTCCGATTTTATATTTTCAGGTTGGCAACCCATTTCGTTTATGTTTTGTGGGGAATTATTCGATTGATTATACGATAGGTAGTTAGTAACCATTTGCAGAATGTTCCGTATATCTTTTGGGGACTACCCCCGTGCGTTTGTGCCTTACATTATCGATGTTTTTAGGAGATTCCTGAGCTAGTTCGCTTGTCTATATTCTATTGGTAACCATTACCATAAATATATTTTGTTAATAAAATGAACATACATGTTATTAAAGACAATGTGATGGGTAGTGCAGTAAGAGATAATGTGTCATATTTGGTGAATTGTTTGCATTCAATGTGTGTCAAGATATTCTCACATTTGACAATATTGGTCAGGTCAAATGCCCACAGCTAACGGAATAAACCTTCCAACAGCTAATTTCTTTTTGTTAGATAACTTAATAAACTAACTGAAAATTATTAAGTCTGTTGTTTTTGTTATATTGATTATGTTTTACTAGTATTTACTAGTGCTTGTTCATGATATGAAATTTTTATTAAAACATTCTGGTATTAGTTTGAAATTTATAATATATCCTGTAATTTCCCTATTATTTGACAAAGATAAAGAAGTTTAAAATAATATAATGTAGTAATTTAATAAGCTTAAATAACTTGTATTTCATACTTTATCTCAAAAAATTACCCTCACTGTTATCTTCTGACTTCAGTTTATACTATATGAAGCTAAAAAGGTAATATGAAAATCAAGACCATCTTTGAATGCAAGTTGAAACCAACTAATTTGACATCCAGTTGCAGCAGCAGATTGTCATCAATTTGCTACACAGTTTGACGTCAAATTCGTAGCAAGTCTTGAAGTTCCAAGTCTGGTAGTAAAATTGGTGTCAAACCGATGAAATTCTTTGACAGCACATCTTGCCCTGCAAACTATGGTTATTTGGTTTGTACCTTTTTCATATCCTAATTTTGGGTACAAATATACCGATTTCGCATTTTGACATTCGAGACCACTGGGCACATATACAAAAAAATCTCTCTGTTTGTTTTGGAGATATATACTAAACAAGGAAAAGTTGTACATGTAAATCAGTCTTAAGAGGGATGAAAGGGCAGAGTGGGCTCAGTTTTGCAAACTAAATGTAAACACCATTATTACTAATTTTAAAGCACATGTGTGAAAACGTCCTTCGATATTGTATAAAAACAGTAGATTTGTGTGTTGTCACAAAAACTTTAAAATAATTTTTAAAATTCAAGTTCAAATTTCTTGGTTTGTAATTGTATGATCAGAATTGGTACAGTGCTGTTTAACAGGAAATGTATACTCTAAGAATATCGCCATCTACTCTGACCACCGTTTTCGAAATATTTGCAAAAAACTGAATGGTTTCAAGTGTGTATTTTGCTTAACTAGGGAAATAGGGGAAAGTGGATGGGTTTTTGCAAACCAAATATAGACACTATTTTTCCCTTTGCTTTATTGTATACATGTTCAAAGTTCCATCAAAATCAAATAAAAACTGTGAGTTTGTGCAAGGAACAATGGAAATTAGAAATGAGGGAGTAAAGGGGAAGAGAGCTTGGTATTTGGCAACCAAATGTAGACTTTTTTCTGTTTGTTTTTAAGTGTACGTGTGCAACGTTCTATCGGTATCGGATAAAAACTGTGGGTATGTATAAAGAAAATTGGCAAAAAAAAGAGGGGAGGTAAAGGAGGAGAGGGGTTGTGTTCTCACTAACTAAATGTAGATCATATTTTTCTGTTTGTTTTAAAGTATGCATATGCAAAGTTCCATCAAAATTGGATAAAAACTGTGTATTTCTATAAAGATCACTGGAAATTAGGAGGGAGAGGGTAACCAAATGTAAATCTTTCTGTTTATTTTAAAGTATACATGTGCCCATTTCCTTCAAAATTTGAGCTTTGTATAAAGAACAATGATAATAATTAAAGAGGTGGAAAAAGGGAGAGGGATTGGTTTATTATAAAACTAATGTGTACAGTATTTTTTGCTTGTTTTAAAGTGTTTGTGTGCAGAGTTACATCAAAATCGGATCAAAAGTGTGGGTTTGCATAAAAATTAAGGGATGTAAAGGGGGAGAGGATGTGGCTTTTGGATTTTTTTAGTTTGTCAGAAACCTCCATGAAAAAATACATATATGTGCCAACTTTGAAGGTGATCAGTCAAATGATTTTGATTGTAACTTTGTATAAAAAATATTAACAAAAATTCAGAGGGGGAAAGGGAGAGAGGGGTTGGTTTTTGTTAACCAAATGTAGACAGTAGTTTTCTCTTGGTTTTAAAGTATACATATGCAAAGTTCTATCAAAATCGGATAAAAACTGTGGGTTTCTATAAAGACCATTGGAAATTAAGAGTGGGGGGGAGGGGGGGTAAAAGGAGAGATGGTTGAGCTTTGGCAAACCAAATGTAGTCAGTATTTTACTGTTTATTTTAAAGTAAACATGTGCAAAGTTCCTGCAAAATTGGGTAAAAACTGTATCTTTGTATAAAGAACACTGGCAAAAATTAAAGGAGTGTAAAGGGAAAGTGGGGTTTGGAAACCACATGTAGGCAGTATTTTCCTATTTGTTTTAATGTATATGTGTGTAAATTTCCATCGAAATCGGATGAAATCTGTAGGTTTATTTAAATTAAAGGGTGTAAAGGGAGAGAGGGGGTGATTTTTTTTTTTTTTTTTTTTTTTTTTTTTTTTTTTTTTTTTTTTTTGTGCACTGAACAACTCACCAAAGTTTCATTGTAATTGGATGAATGGTATACGAGCACATAGACGACAAACATACAAACGTTAATTTTTTTTATACATACACTAGCATTGCCCGGCATGCGTTGCAATGCCTATCTTTCACTCTAAGTGGGTACACATACTCAAGGCATACACACCTATATATATATATACATAAATTAAAGGCAACAGTTTTTTGTGCATAAATTAAATTGGAAAAATATTGTAGTGCTTTGAGATATACAATACTTCTGTTCTCTCCCTCTTCTCCAAAAGCAGAGTATCTAGCATTGCAAGGGGGATGGATGTATGAGGGTTATTCCAAAAGTAAGGTCCGGTTAAGAAAAAAAAATCAAAATCAAAAATTTTTCAAAAACAATTGTTGCATATTTCTCTATTTTTCTACATAATTTCCATGCTTATTTAAACATTTGTCACATCGTTCAACAAGCTTTTGAATGCCTAAGTCGTAGAAATTGGCCGCCTGCGAAGATAACCAGTTTTTAACTGCTTCTTTCACTTCATCATCTGTGTCGAAGCGCTTGCCGCCAAGAAACTCCTTTAGATAGCGGAACAAGTGGAAATCACTTGGTGCCAAATCCGCACTGTATGGTGGGTGGTCATTCTGTTCCCATCCAAATTTCTTGATTAGAGCTTGCATTTCTTTCGAAGTATGGGGTCTGGCATTGTCATGCAACAACAACACTCCAGACGACAACAGACCACATCGCTTATTCTGGATTGCACGTCGAATTTTAGTCAGGTAGCGCAGTAGGCTGCTTTATTGATCGTTGTCCCTCTTTCCATAAAGTTGACTAACAATACTCCATGTCTATCCCAAAACACGGTCGCCATAACCTTGCGTGTTGAGATTGTGTGCTTTGCCTTGACCTTGACTGGCGATGACGTGTGACGCCATTCCATCGACTGATGTTTAGACTTGGGGGTTATGTGAGAAACCCATGTCTCATCCCCTATGACAATATGGTCTAAAAGACTGTCACCTTCCTTATAATATCACTCAAAAAAAACAAGAGCATAAGCCATTCTTTCCATTTGTTGGGACTCAGTAAGCAGCCTGGGAACCCAACGGGCATACAATTTGTGAAAATTCAAATGTTCAGACACAATTCTGTACAAAGTCGTTCTACTCACATTCGGGAAATCTACTCATACGATTATTTCGAGATCTGAAATAGTGAACCGTCGATCTTCACGAATTTTTTGGTCAAATGCATTGACCAAATCTCCTGAAATCACTGATGGTCGGCTAGACCGTGGTTCTTCATGCACATTTTCCCGTCCTTCATTAAAAACTCGCACCCAATTGCGCACTTTACTGTCACTCATTATGTTAGGACCGTAAACTTCAGTAATCTGCCGATGAATTTCTGCCGCTGAAACGTTTCTTGCAGACAAAAACTGTATCACTGCCCTTACTTCACAATCGGCGGGCCGATAAATTGTCTTAAACATTGTGAATTGACACTACAAACAGCACACAGCAACAGTAACAACGCTAATGGCGGTGCTTGACGCGCAAGGCATGCCGGGAGTCGGCGCGCATGCGTGTTTTGTCCTTGGCGCCCAATTCAAATAGTTACAGCGAATCGGACCTTAGTTTTGGAATAACCCTCATACAAAGTACCTTCAACTTTGGATAAAAACTGTAGCTTTGTATAAAGAATTAATTAAAAAGTAAGGGGATTTAAAGGGCAAGAGGGGTTGCATATTTGTAAACTAAATGAAGGCAGTAGTTTTCTCTTTTTTTAAAAAATGTATACATGTATGTAAATTTCCATCAAAATGTATCTATAAAGAATATTGGCACAAAATAAGGGGCAGAGGTAAAGGAGGAGAGAGATTACATCCTTGTAAACTAAATGTAGACCGTATTTTTCCATTTGTTTTAAAGTATTCATGTGCAGAGTTCCATCCATATCATATAAAATTGTGAGTATGTATAAGAAACATTGGCAAAAATTAAGGGATTTGGAGAAAAGGGAGAGATTAGTTGGCTTTTTAAACCAAATGTAGACAATATTTTTCTCCTTATTTTTATGTGAACATATACGAAGTTCCATTGAAATCAGATTAAAACTGTAATTTTCTATAAAGAACATTGAAAATTAAGAGTTGAGGGGTAAAAGAGGTAAGTGGTGGGCTTTGGCAAATTAAAAGTAAACAGTACTTTTCTGCTTGTTTTAAAGTATAAGTGTGCAAACATCCTTAAAAATCGGATAGAAACTGTAGCTTTGTATAGAGAACATTTACAATAATTAAGGGGGTGGAAAAGGGGAGAGGGATTGGGTTTTCGTAAAACAAATGAGTATTTTGCTTTTTGTTTTAAAGTATATGTGTGCAAAGTTTCATCAAAATCAGGTCAAAGAGTGAGTTTGTATAAAAATTAAGGGGTGTAAAGGGGAAGAGGGTATGGCTTTTGGATTTTTTACGTGGTCAGAAACCTCCCTGAAAAAATACATTTATGTGCTAACTTTCAAAATGATTGGTCAAACGATATTGATTGTAGCTTTGTTTAAAAACATTGACAAATATTAAAAGGGGGGAAAGGGGTAGGTTACTGTTAACCAAATGTAGACAGTATTTTTCTCCTCGTTTTAAAGTGTATGAATGGAAAGTTCTATCGAATTAGGTGGAAAACTGTGGGATCCTATAAAGATAATTGGAAATTAAGAGGGGAGGGGGCAAAAGGGGAGAGGGTTGGGCTTTGACAAACCAAACATAGGCAGTATTTTTCAATTTGATTTAAAGTATAAATGTGCAAATTTCTATCGAAATTTATAAAATATATGGGTTTGTTTAAATTGTTTGGAATTAAGGGAAAGAGGGAGTGTTTTTTTTTTTTTTTGGCTAGGGAACTTCGCAATGCGCACTCAACAACTCATAAAACTTTCATTTTAATTGGATAAAAACTGTGAGTTTCAGTAAAGATCTTTGGAAATTAAGAAGAGAGGGGTTAACATGGGAGAGGGGTGGGCTTAGGCAAACCAAATGTAGACAATATTTTTCTATTTGTTTTAAAGTATACTTAATTTTTTTTAAAATTTAATTTAATTTAATTGCAATGGAGCACAGGTTCCGGTGGCAATTTCCCTACACCCCAATCTTCCCCCTATCCTGCAGCCACTTACATTTGCCCTCTACAAATATTATCTTTAAATTCTTTCAACATTTTGGTAAATTATTCATCATTTCTCTTGGTAACTTATTCCAATCCCTGACACCCTTACCTAAAAAAGAGAATCTTCCCACACCCTGGTGCCTGAAATCGAGTGCCATCTTGTGGTCATGGTCATCTTTTCCCTTCCATGCACTACTTTTCATACCTACGCCAATATCTTTCCATGCCTCATCGCCAGTTTATGCCCTGTACACTCCCATGACCCTCCTAATCCTCCTCCTGTCTTGCAATGAATCCCATTCCAGCTTCTTTATCATATCCGTCACTGATTGCATTCTGCGATAATTTCCAGAAACATATCTAGCAGCCCTTTCTGCACCCTCTCCAACTCCAGTATTTGATACGTAAAATGAGGGTCCCATACTACACTACCATATTTGAGCAATGGTCTGAACACAGTTTTGTAACCCAATTTCTTTACTTCTCTCGTGCATCCCCTCATCAGTCTCTCCAACAAATGCAGAACTTTGAAACCTTTTCCTACCACCTGTCCAATCTGTCCTGCCCAGTTAAGCTTGTTATCAAAAGTAATGCCAAGATATTTACATTTCAAGTCTTCAGCAAGCAATTTTTTCCCCACCTTATATTCATAATTAACCTGATGTTTTTTATTTGTGTATCTAATAAGCTGACTCTTCTTTGCATTTATCTTCATCCCATGTTTACCAACCCAACTAGGTATCCTGTCAAGATCACCCTGCAACTGTTTACAATCCTCTATCGTTTTGATTCTTTTATACAGCATTATGTCATCTGCAAACAATCTAATTTCAGATAGTAAACAATCAACACAATTATTCATTAGAATAATGAATAGCAATAGTCCCAATATGCTACCCTGTGGCACACCAATTTTTACTTCCACTTCTTTTGATACTACATTTCCTAGCCTAACTTTCTGTTTTCTACCTTTTAAAATTCTTCTACCCAGCAAATCACCTTCTCATCCACTCCAATAGTTTTTACCTTATTTACTACCATTTTATGGCTTACTCTGTTAAACGCCTTTGACAGATCTAGTGCTACACTATCAATTTGGGCTCCCTTGTCCATTTCATCTGAAATATCTTGCATATATCCCACCAACTGAGATTCGCATGAATATCCTTGCCTGAACCCATGTTGCCTGCTTGAAAACCACTTACGTTCCTCACATATATTTCTGATGTGGTTGCATGCCAATCTTTCCATTAATTTACCTACCACTGATGTCAAACTGATTGGCCTGTAATTCTCAACTTTATTTCTCACCCCTCCTTTATGTACCGGTACTACTATTGCACTTTTCCAGTCCTGTGGTAAGCAGCAAGTGTCTAGACTCAATTTAAATAATATTTCAAGATAAGGTACAATGTCACATCCGGCTATCTTTAAGATATCTATGGTAATATTATCTTCACCAGCCCCTTTATATTTTTTTCAGCTTTCTTATTTCCTTCATGATTTTCTCAGGATGAATATCAAATTTTTTACTAACGTCATTTCTAATTGTGTTGTTAAGCTCGTTCTCCGAATTAGACCCTCCTGTTTCTGATTCATTGTCCCTAATGCTTTCACTGAACCAGTTACTTAAAATCTCTGCCTTTTTAAAATCATCAGTAACTTCTTCTCCATCCTTATCCATAAGTATCTCTACATCCTCCCTTCCCCTCAGTTTCCTGATAGCCATAGAAATTTCTAGATGCATCAGTCAATGGTCCTCCTGCACTGACAATACTCTTCATAAACCCATCTTTAGCCACTTTCTTTGCTGTTATTAAGTCCTTGTTTAGTTGCTTTAAATATTCCCTACTATCCTGCTGTCTCTCAACTCTGTTATGTTCTTTTCTTACCAACCTCTTTAACCTCCTCACTTCCCTATTATATTACATAGGTTCTCTACTTCTCTTTATTTTCCGCCTTTGAATCAATTTTTCTTCCCCCTTTCTCATTATCTCCTTGAACTCTTCCCACCTTGACTCTACTGTCTTCTTTCCATTTGCTGAATTGTTCTCTGAAATATCTCTTCAAATTTGAAACCTGTGCCTTTTTATAACTGCACCTATTTCCCCCTTCAGTTTTGGCTGCTGGTTTACTGAACCGTCTAATATCCATCAGAACTGCTTCATGATCACTTATTCCTTCAGTTACTTGATACCCCACAAGGTTTTCATCGGGCTTAATTAGAAATATATCCAAAATATTTTGTCCCCTAGTGTTTTGTTCAACCACTTGTGTAAATCCTCCTTCCCTTATTAAGATATTTGCAAATCTTTGTTCCCTTGTGTTATTTATTTTATTTCCTTCCCAGTTTACACCTGGTAAATTTAAATCCCCACCAATGATGATCATTCTATTCTCACCTCTGAAATCTGAGTATGAATTTAATTTATGCCCAAGAGCCTCATCTTGTTTGGTCATTCTTCCACTGCGGTAAACAGCCAACACTCTGATTTTTTCTTTTTTATTACCACAGAAATGTACCCCAAGTAACTCATGGTCTTGATCTATGAACGCAAAGTTCCTTCAAAATCGGGAAAAACTGTAGCTTTATATAAGGTACATTGGCAAAAATTAAGGGGATGTAAAGGGGAAGAGGCTTTGCATTTTATTAAATAACATGTAGGCAGTATTTTTCAATTTGTTTTATAGTGTACGTGTGCAAATTTCCATCGAAATCGGATAAAATCTGTGGGTTTATTTAAATTAAGGGATGTAAGGGGAAGAGCGGGTAGTTTTTTTTTATATTTTCTTTGTCAGGAACCTTTGCAGATGTACAATCGACAACTCACCAAAGTTTCACTGTAATCGGAATAACGGTTTAGGAGCGCATAGAGGACAAACATTGATTTTTATATATAAGGTATGATATACGTAGATGTAATATTTATTTATTGGTTTAAAAGTTTATTTCTCTTGCAAGATGCTGTGTTATAAACTGGGAGTACAATAAAGAGCAACATATTGTTATAACAATTTGTAGACCTCCCTCTGGAAAATTTACTCTTCTTTTATCAAGAAGTTAATTGGGTTGCAAAACTTTAGCCAGACCATTGCTTGAATACGGTGGTGAAATTAGGGTATCAAATAAAGGAGTTTGAGGGTGTGCAAACGAGAGGAGCTAGATTTGTTTGTGGAAATTACCACAGGACACATTCAGTAACTGAAGTGATAAAGGAGCAGGATAGAGAGTCATTGGAATACAGGAGGAGAGTAGCGGGCGACCTTCTTTTTTTTAGCTCATCTGCTACTTCAGCTGTCCGGCGACACTTGGGGTGGCAACAATGAGGGTGGCAAATAATGTTCGAAGGGGCGGGAATCTCAGTTTTGTGACTGGTTCCGAAAACTCCTAGATCCAACACTGGCTGTAGTTAGACAGGGGGCAGCATAATCGGTATTGCACACGGGCGGTCAAACAGCTAGCGGCAGTTCTGCGTAAGGGTGTCAGGGATTGGAACAAGATACCTAAGGAAGTGATGAAGAATTTACCAAAAACACTGAAGGAATTGAATATTAAAATTCATATATAATAAAAGTATACAGGGGGAGGATTTTAACACTGACAATAACAATAATCATAACAAAATACTAAGAAAATTGTAATTAGATGGTCAGGAAAATTGCCTCCAGAGCATTCACCTGATCGAAATTTAATTCAATTTGAGTCTTGCTACTGTGCTTTGCAAATAAACAAATAGTGTTATGTGGAGATTTCAATGTTGACTTTCTCACTCACAGCAATGATAGACCAAATATGGAAGCCTTGACGTTGTCCTCTAACTTAACTGCAATTTTTAATATCTCTACAAGAATACAAAGTAATAGCAAATCTACAACTGATTTTTTTGTGTGCGCATATCCCTTAATATGCTCATACTACCAGTTATAAATGGTATATCCAATCATAATGCTGTAAGATAACCTAAATTCTGTTATTTCATAAGTAAATTCGATGAAAGAGTATCAACTTAACTCCAATCCTATTGAATATCAAATTCAAAGTCGTTTTCTTAAGTATTTTAAGTGTTATTTAGATATAAACAGTCATATGTAGTCAGATCGTACAAAGTAGAAATTGGCATAATGCAGTTCAGACTATTTGGTGAAAGAAAATGTTGCATTCATTTTTACAGCTACTTTAAGTCATTTATAGCAAAATGAGATATGTACCTTGTAAGATGGTAATTTTTCCTGAAAAGATATGACTTTGTAAGTTCAAAGTATCACATTTTTAGTATGGCGCAATAAACAGATTAAAATTCAAGATAGGAGAGTGATTCATAGCTCAAAAGAAGCGCTATTTTTATTACACGTCACATAAAAGTTTGGGAAGAATAGCAAAAATTTAAAGGATGTTTTTGGAAGATTTTGAAAATTGGTTTCCCACAAAGTCTTTGGAGACAAAACTTTCAAAGGAGGAACTATGTTTAAACAGAAGAGGAATTTTTTCTGAACATAGAACAGGATTTGTTTTTAAGGTACATGTAGTAGTTTGGCTAAAATCCAAAAAAGTAAATAAATTCATAAATTTCAGAAATGGCCAACTTCCTGTTTCAGCAATCTGGTGGGATAAATTCTTCAAGGAAAATGAAATTTTGGATTAATCAGAAAACTATTAAAGAAGAATTATCATAATTGAATAGTATCACGACCATATAGAAAAGTTAATGTAGAAACATTTGGAAAACATTTTAAATTTGGGGAATAGAGAATTTTTAGTATTTTTCACCTAGTTAAACATTTAAAAAGAAGCCAGTTTTTACACTATATGATAGAGTAGGAGGAGCAGATCATTCTAAAACTTGCTATAGCCTTATAGCTTTAATACCATAAGAGTGAGCAGTAAATTTTTGGTAATATTTATATAATAACTTTTTACAGTTGAACTATTGGAGATACAAAAATGTTCATTAGGATCAATTTCGACTTTTAGATATGGAACTACACACTATAAAAATTTCGAGCTAATTGGGAGAAAAAATGATTTTGGTAAATTTTGGATAATTCGGAAGTTCCGGTATTATTGCACAATCACATGCCTATGGCTATAAAAGAGATGGCCAGTTGATTGTGAGCACTTAGGCTGTCACCACGTTGGTTTGACCAGTGGTTGAGTGCGAGATGTAGGGCTTGACTGCAGCTCGATACATGGAAGTACATCCATTCTGCTGCCAGAAATTTTCAGGCACGAGTGACTTAGTTGCAAGATAATCATGTAGCTGTAATCAGTTAAAGGGTTCGTGAGGGTTGACCTGGCTTGATGCATTCATTAGTACCTGCAACATTTAATTTTGGATAAGATTTCTGAAGCCTACAAATTGATTTGTGACTTTGTAAAATTTTTTCTTTTGTGAAATTCATTTGAGGTTACAGTGACTTTGATTTGAATATACCTTTCCTGATTGAGTTTATCCAATTAGGTGGTGTCTGACTTTAATAACAATCTGTAATCCTTAGGCAACATTACGGTCACAGATCAGACAAAGCTGTTAGTGTTAACCCACACAAAGAGCTAGTTCCTGACAATGCCCAGCTATTTTTTTAAAAATCAAATCAAGGACCACAAAAATATAATAAAAAAAGAATGGGCATGTAACAAATATTTCATAGGTTGCTTAGATAGTGAATCCTCGTCAGAAGTGAATACTTCACAGGGTGTTAAAATTTTATTCCTTTCTAACTAAATTTCTCACAGTGAAATAGTGACATTAAAAACATAAAAGAAACAATGCAGAATGGTAGCATGAGCTAGTGTTCTACAAAAAAGTGCAACTAGAACTATTTTCTGACCAAAAATGTGAGCGTTAGTATCATAAATATCACTTATTATGCCACAGTACCCAAGGACAAAAGGTGTCTGAGCATGCAGGAATACAAATAACAGTGTTTACGAGACAGTATTATCATTTACAAATCTTTAACAAACAACTGTGGAAGAATGACCAATAACCAATTGGCTAGTGTTGTAAAAAAACAGTTTTTTTTTCTGACGTGAAAAAAAACATGAAAAAAACTGTGAAAAAAACATGTTTTTTTTCTGGGACATTTTTTTTCATAACTACTAAATTTCAAATTTTTAAGGCATTTATCGTTTAATATGACTGTTTTAGAGTTTATACTAAGTATTTATCTTACTTTTAAATCTACTATATCTTTCTGGTTCAGTAGAAAAAAAAAATTACAAAAATATTGGTAACATTGACTGAAGTTTTCTTTTACCAAAGGGGACTTCCCGAAAAGGCTAGGTTGCATGAGAAGGAATCTCCGTTCGGCCGTTCCCCATTGTTTGGATTGATACTCGCTATTTGAACTAGTGTTTCCAGGCCCTACAAATTTATCTGTAGACCTACGAATCTTTTCTAAAAATTAGGAAATTTAACTGCTGTTTTTTGCCTCTTTTTTATTACTTGTTGTGCTTTCCTTATATTCGTATACTTGTTAAACTCGCAGTGTATAGTCATAATACTGAGTCATTGTCAGTAATTATGAATAATTTCCTTGCAACCGTTGGCGTAAACCAACGATTGAAAACAAATAAAGCTTCTATTTTGTATGATAATAGATTTAAATTCAAACTTAAAAGACCGTAATACAGAACTATCGGCGCAGTCTTCATTCACAGTGTCTACTTTGCTCACAACTTAAAATTGCAATCTCAAAAGCTTTTGCATGCAATACAACCAGTAAAAGAAAATGTAACTATTTCTGAAGTTATGGATCTAGAGGGGACAGAAGAAGAAACAGAAAATTCCAACTCCGACCAAACTAGTGAATGCGGTACCGACATAGAAGATGAATAAAAAATTATGTTACCTATATAGATACATTTATGAATCATTATGTAAGATGATATATGATTTAGTAAGGTTTAAAACATACATGTAAAATGTAAGTTCCATAAATAAAACTATAATTTATCAAATATATTATTTTCTGAAAAAAAACCAAATTTAGAAAAAAAACGAGGGTGCTAGGTTTTTTTCATGTTTTTTTTTCAGTTTGCAACACTACAATTGGCAGATATTTAAAGTTGAGAGCAATGATGAGAGAGGAAAGGAAAGAGAGGAAGTTCACCTGTTGAAGAAAACATACTCTATATGTATAAAATAAAATAACAGGAAAGGGTTCTGTCATACCTGATCTGCCAGCTGCTTTGGGAGTGTGTTGACTGGTAACCGACCAGTGGCCATCATGATATCTTTAAAGTTAAGTGCTGAATAATAAACATAAAACAATTTATCCACAGACTGCCTGTAAAAGAAAGGAAATAATATAATTATGAAATAGAAAGCAAGCTTTTTCTGGTTAAATTTAATGAAAAGAATTTTTAAAATTATTTCATATCGTTTATTTTAACTGAGCAAAATTTGATCACTGCGGCTCTGAATTTAATATGGAAGAAAATCAAATAAGGTGCATGGTGAGTATAGCATGTTGAGCAATAAGACATTCATTTTATTCAGTAAATCTATACATATAAACAACTATAAGGTAGAAAAAGTGTATAAATTAAAAAAAAAAATTAAAGTGAGTTTGTGGCACTATTAGAAAGCGACAGTGAAGGAATCAACTTTTTTTGTGTTTTTTTCATTTGTGTGCTTGTCTTTATGTAGTAATCAGCAGCATTCAGGAAAAAACTACTGGTAAGTTTATGAAGGGGTTTAGATGACTATACGACCCATGATCTCATTAATAAAATTAGGCATGTATCATTTCGATGTGATGTCAAAAAGCCGAGAGGTTTTAGTTGTAATTGTTTGTCAATTTTTGGTTGAATGCAATTCACACAAAACCAATGAGTTGTATTTGATAGGGTTTCGATTATTGTTTCACCTATAATCATTTCGATGTGGCATTAAAAAGCTGAGAAATTTAAGCTAATTTTTTGTTGAATGCAAATCACACAAAAAATACGAGCTGTATTTTGATGAGGTTTTGATTAGTGTTCAGCCTGTATCCTACAAGTAAAATGGAGAAAGTATCATTTTAATGTAATGTAAAAAAGCTGATAACTCCAATATAATTTTTTGCTGAACCTGGATCGTGCAAAAACTACTGGTTGTATTTGGATAGGGTTTAGATTAATGTAAACTAAACAACGTTCTATTTCATTGAGAGCAAAGCCTCACTTCCACTAGATGTTGAAACTAAAATAACAATGACGGACCATCACACATTATTTCTGCCCAACTTTTTCGCCTAAGCGCATGGCGCCAAAAACTGTTCCAAGTGTACACAACCTACTGTGATCAAGGCTTCTGTAAGACTAACTTTAACATGGCCACTCTGCCTCCTTAAATAGTCAATTGGATATGTGATGAAATTTTATTGAATATTGTGCAATGCTAAACCTTATTTTCTCTCTGATCTTCCTAAAATTTTTATAGATGGTAGCTCTCAGTCTGAATGTCAAATCAAATCCCTATAAATTTTTCTCTAGGTTCAAATGTTCTTCTATAAAAAAATTCACAACTTAAAATTTCCTCTCATTTGAAAAGTTTTTGAACTAAAATGTTAATTCTTTCTTTAAAATCATCTACATATCCTCCCCAAACTTTTGATATACAATATAACCTACTTAAAATTGTATTTCTTAGTGAAAACTTCTACTGCATCTACTTTGAAAACCCTAGATATTCTTTATTTCCAAAAGTACTGGGGCTACTTAGCTGAAATGCATGAACTTTACACAATCCAATTTCCAATATGATAGTGATATTTTTTATCTGCTATCTACTCTCCTTAATATAGTTTCCTTTCATGTCTTCAAAGTTTTGTTATATTATTTCGTGACGTCATCCTGCCATTTTCTCATTTAAATTTCAAATCTTCTTTTCCTCTTCTTGGCCAAAATACTACCTAAACCTTTACAAAACTTACTCATTGTGCATAGGAAAAAACCTATTTTGTTTTAAACATTCTCTCAAGTCTGTAACTAACTAACTCCACACTGTACAAAACTTATAATTTTTACAAAACCATCATTTCCTTCCAAAAACGTTAATTCTCCTTTACCTAGCATTTTAAATTTTTATGTGTTATAGTTGGAATTTTTCTGCATATTTTGAGCTATGAAGCTCTACTGTCACTTGGAGTTGTGGAATCAAAAAACTATTTTGGCAGTTTTGCGACCTCATGGTCTCTTTAATACTATTTTATAAACCGAAAGTGTTGCACGTCGTTTGAATTGTGATCACCTAATGCATCGCTGTATATGGAGGGATTAAAATCTGTTAGGAAATAACTAAACCTCTTTATATAAACACTGTTTACAATCTGTCGTTATCGAACTTTTCTGTTTAATCCTACTATTTATCTGCAAACTAAAAGAAAATGACGTTAAACATATTTTACTTTTGGATTCTCATGAGCCCTCAGCTATTTTAACTAATTTTAATGATCTTTTAGCAAAATTACAGTTATGATACCATGATTTCATGGATTCATTAGGAAATATTTCATTTTTATGTAAAGATCTATTAATATAATAAATCTATTAATATAATAATTGGGTAAAAGTCTATATATTTGATTTTTGATTTATTTTTGTTTTGTTTTTAAAGGGGATTAGAGTACTGTTCATAAACTGCAGAGAAGGAATCAACCTTATTTATTTATTATTATTATTTTTTTAAAAAGTGACTGTCTTTCTATTGGTTTGGATAAACTTGAGTCACACAGAAACTGCTGGTAATATTTTGATGGGATTTTGAATGATGTACAGCCCTGATCATGGTGGTAAAATGGTTTGTTAAATTTTGATAAAAAGTCAGAAAACTGAGAAATTTAATATAAAACTGTTTACAAATTAGTATTAATTTTTAATTGAACATGATTGACACAATGGTCGGATTTTGAGGGATATTCAGGGTAAATTAGAGCATGTTTCATTTTTATCTCAAGCTTGAAAATTGAAAAAATTAAGATAAAAGTGTCCACAAATTAGTATTAATTTTTTGTTGAATTTGTCATATTTTTATGGGGTTTCGAATAATATACAGCTGATGGTCCCTGAAGTAAAATAGGATAGGTTTTATTTTGATGTGAAATCACAGTGCTGTTAAATTAAGAAAAAAGTGTCAGAAAATTAGTCTCAATTTTTTACTGAATGTGATTCATGCAGAAACTACATGTACAATTTTGATGTGTTCAAAATATGTACCGTCCTTGGTAGCATGATGTACGTTTTATTTTTATGTGGTGTCAGAAAGGTGAGAAAATTAGATAAACATGTCCACAAATTAATATCTATTTAAAGGTAAGTTACTTCTCACATTTGAATTGTTTGTCGTGATTATAGCATACGAGCAGCATCATATTGTTCATAGGAATAAAGTTACATTTTGGTGTGGAGATGCTTCATGCAAAATGAATTTATGTTTGGTGAGTACTACTTTTAATGATATTGATAAATTAACAGTCCACATTAGTGAAGTTGCAGGCAACAGCTAATTGCTTATAAAGCAGTAACAGATTGCTATAAATTAAAATTCATTTTACTTATCCCATCAAATCTTAAAAAATATAAAAAGACTGGATAATGGTGACAGTGAAACTGCTGTTAAGCACTAAAAATGAGATAAGGTAGGGAAAATAACCTGTCACTTACCACAGATGAAAGCAGGAGGAACAGATGAACACAAAAGAACACAAACACAATTTGTAACACCAACAAATAATTTTAAAAGTTAAATATCATATGTTAGATGGAAATCTGTTAATCTTGAAATATATGACTGTTAATTTATAAAACGAAATCCAAACTTATTATACCATATGCGTCTTGCAATCAGATTTCTTATTAGTGTTACACATGACTTATTTTATAAACATAATGTTCATGAATACAATTGTGTCTTTCAGTTACTATTTTATTCTGTGAGTATAATCTTCCATAAATTCAAATAAGGAAACTTTAAATTACTGCTACATGCTGTAGCTGTTAATGGTAACTACTCCAACACGACCAAGTACTTAGATAACGTGATTTAAAAAAAATTAGAATACTATGTAAATTACTCCATAAGATTGTTCTATGTTTAGAGTCAGGTTTCAGTGTTTTATATAATCATAATACAATAAACATATGTACACTTATATTTTAAAGCCATTTTAAAAATGTAATGGTAACCAAATTAAGTAAAATTGTACAAAGTCACTATTGAACAGATAGAAAAATAGACTCACGCATCTCTTGAGTTGGTATTTGACAATGCCTGAAACCACTGCAAGCTTGATATGTGACCCACTCTTTGAATGTTGATATATGCATGGTCTGTATTTATTAAAGCTACTTCTTTTGTTTTTGGACAGTATCTGTAGCTTCCCCACTGTCCATTTTTAAACACATTCATTACCAAACCCAGATGAATTTGCTCCTTAAAGAAAGAGTTAGAAGGATCAAACTTCAAATCATCTGAATCAAGCAGCACCAGACACCTGTAGTGAACAAAATATTTATTAAATAATATCATTTAATTATCTTTCCTAGTGAAAAAACTAGTGTGTTGTTGGTACTGAATAACAGAAAATTGGCAGAGTAACTGGCAAAGTATTAGGTAGAGACTTCATGGCTTGGAAAAGAAAACTTCATAGAACAAGTTGTTTGGCTGGCGTAGGGAAAGATTACACAGTCTTGGATGTATAGGAGGGACTGATGCAGAGATGTACCAGAAAAATGATGGAACAGGCCCCTGTTTATGAAAGGTGGGGATAGAATGGGTATCAAAAACAAAAACTGGACTGATGATTGCTGCAGCATGATGGACAAAACATTGGCCTTTTACACAATGACATGACATCGCCTGGACAGACAAGAGTGCTTGGACTCCAGTCATTGAAGCCTCTGATTAATGCAGATAGATTTTTTTTGTGAAAAAACAATCAGTTATCCCCTTATATAAAACGCTAACGTGTGGTCTGCGTGCGTCGTCTATAGCTGCTTCTCCTATTGGCTAACGAACGGCCAATCATCAACCACCATATTACGTTCATACCACCATCTTGCTTTTCGTTTATTTACAGCTAGACGCTGAAATTCATATAAGGAGAAGGAGATTCAATATTTGCGCTATTTTATCCGTATCAGTTAGACGCAGAAATTCATGTAAGGAGAAGGGGATTCAATATTTACGCTATTTTATCTGTATCAGTGACAAGGACTAAGTTAAACCATAACCTAAGAATTTTTTAGGCAGACGGTAAGAATCAACGAAGTTTATTAAAAACTAGGAGAAACGTACGTAATGCGAAATGCATTAGTCAAATAAATAACAGTTATCCGTTTTCGAAATTATAGTCCCCGTCATATGAAGTGAAATGCATTATTTATTTTAAAATATTAACCAAATACTCTGATAATCTAACCAGAGTAACGTATTCATATAACGAAAGATATAATTAAAAATGATTCTTTTCCTTACAAGCTTTTCCTGAATAAATTCCTACTACCATTATAGATGATACCCTTAGTATTTGATACATGTATTAGCTATTAAATGAGATTTAAGATAACCTTTTTATTAGATTTAAATCATCAACTGTATAAGCCATGTGACACTCGCAATTCAACAACGATATTATTGCCGCAAAATAGCAGTGAGCAGAGATATTAGA
Source organism: Vandiemenella viatica (assembly GCA_031002005.1). Lineage (NCBI taxonomy): Eukaryota > Metazoa > Arthropoda > Insecta > Orthoptera > Morabidae > Vandiemenella > Vandiemenella viatica. The sequence continues at coordinate 42,952,499 of CM061920.1, read as the reverse complement.
AATACGGAGAGCAGGGGAAAAAAATTAATGCGAGGCAATTATATGTCACAAAGTTACAAGTTCGTTTAAATTTACATATTGCTTTTTATTTATCTACGACAGCCAAATGCAAAAATTAAAATTAATGTAAGGAGAAGGGTATTTATTCTATGTTTACATTATATCAGTTAGATGATGAGAAACTATTAAGTTAATTCAAAACTCAGAGAAATGTACGAATCGCGAAATGTATCCACCCAGATAAATGACCGTTAACCATTTTTGATATTATAGTAAAATTAAAGTAAAATGAATTTATTTAAATAAATCATAGTAAAATACCCCGATAATCTAACCACAGTATGGTACTCTTATCACGAAAATATAATTAAAAATGGTTGATATTCGCTTTTCCATACAAGTTTTTCCAGAATAAATCCACCATAGGTGCTGCCTGTCGTTATTCATATGAGGGTAATAAAAGCTATGATTTTTCGAATGTAACGTTGTGGAGGTTGTGGCTAACTAGACCTGAATGGTAACTGACACATTTTGTTGCAGCATAATTCACTCTGAAATCAGTTTTACAAACCATTTAAACTGCTTTCATAAGCACCATGTTACTGAACGTATTAATTAATGCTGGTGAAAGTAGTTCCATACCTATCGTGCTGAATTGTGCCTGGACCAGGAATAAAACTGATATTACATGGACAGCAAAAGTTTTCGGGAATCCTAATTTGTTTTTAATTGTATTTAATTTTATTGCTTCTATACTTCCGTCGTCATTAATTCAGTAGAAGTTACTGCAGTATTGCAATGTGAACAGCAAATCAAATATTTAGAACATTACAAAATCAAAGAAATTAGCATTATGTAATGACAATTCCGTATAATTAACCAACTGCAAAAAAAGGAACTGCCAGAATATGGCGTTCAAACCGTCATTTTTGACGGGCTCGAAGCTAGTTTGTATCATAAAGAAGATGGACTGGAAGTCATTGGATGATAGGAGACAGATGTAAAGTGTTCTAGGTATATGGTAGGTGATGATGCCTGGGCAAATATTGGGAGAAAAATTAGAAGTTGGCCTGTGTTGAAGGAAAACAATGACTAAGAGTGAGTTCAGTCATTAGGGATTAGTAAAGATTTCATTTGTAGCTAAGGCGATCAGGGACTAGAATAAATTATCATTGGAGGTGTTGAACAATTTACCTCAAATAGTGACATAATTCAAAATAAAAATTCTTTTTTAAAAAATGTTTTTTTTAGGGGAATCGACATTGGAACACATCTTCCATCCCAATCAAATAATATTAAAAATTTCCATTTGAGATCCTATTCAATCTCTGGACATCCTATTCACCACACCTATTTTACTCATTTTATTGGCAATATTTGTCAATAAAATGACAAATCTTGCCAATAAAATGAATCTCAAAATTCTATGGTCTCAGCTGGACAGAATTCCCATATTGACCAGATGCTGTGTATACAAGTGTTAGAAAATTCAGTACCTTAATTTGAAATGAACTGTGAGGACCCTGTTCAGAAAATATAAAGAATTACAAACACTCCCAGTAAAAGTTTACATTGCATGAAATCTTATTCATATACTGAGTAAACAAATTTTCATGAGAAGGAGCCATGTGATTGTCTGAACTGAGTGGAATAATAATTCCTCCTTTCCCTTGACAACCACTCTTCAAATACGTCATATTTTTAACTAATTAAACATTTTCTTATATGTGCCTCATATATCTTCTGGCTGCTGAAGGCTTCTTTCTCCCAGTCCTCCAGCATAATCAGACCCTTTTGAAGAAATATTCTGTAATGAGTCTATTTTTTTAAGCTTTTAATGAATTACTATACATTCTTGTAAGGGGTACCCAAAGGAAACCATATTGATGTTGTAGAGGGTGAAGTTTTTGTAGTACTGGTTTTTGAACTTTGAGCATGTAATCCTTCCATCCCTAAGTCAGTATGCGAATTGTCATCACAAAACTCGAGACACTGGTGAGAGTATTTTTGTGACTGTTGTTTTGCATGCTCATAATTTTTGTGATGGCTGATTCTTGTGAACAGTGCTTGGCCATGTAGTTTTGTTTTCTGCTTAAATAAACTGGTACAGAAACACATGAATGGCATACAAGAATGACACTAGGGAAAAAGCCGAGTGTCTGAGTGGGTTTACCATTTCAATAGAGGTGACATCGTTCTAAACAGCCTTTAACAACCCAAAACAACGAAAATGTCACATAAATTTAATTTTTAACTGCGATGGAGTGGTTGCTCCAGTGGTGATTTCCATATTAATCTATTATTCACCTTGTCTGATCTCTCTTACTTTTTCCTTCTGCTAATTTCAACTTTAAATTCATTTTGCCTTTTTGGGAAATTATTCTACATTTCTCTTGGTAGTTTATTCCAATACCTGACCCCCTTACCTATGAAAGAAAATCTTCCCACTGCCTTATGCCTGAAATTGTCAGAAACATCATAAAAGATTAACAACATACAATCAAAGAAGTTATGGAGCTGTCTGGAGTGACTAGGAGATCAATTCAGAGAATTTTAACTGAAGATTTGGGTACAAAAATTTAGCTGCCAAATTTGTACTGCGATTGCTGACTGCACAGGAAAAACAAGATTGCTTGAAAGCTGGCTCTGAAGGTATAGCTCCAACTTTTTCTTCAAGGTCATCACAGGTGCTATGGTTATGACCCTAATGTAAATGAGGTAAAAAAAAAAAAAAACGACAACAGAGATGCTGTCGAGCATCTCTGAAGAGAAGTATGAAAAAATGTTTTTAACCATAGAATAAATGATTGGACAAGTGTGTCAGTTCCAATGGAGAGATATTTGAAGGGGATTGATTGTATTTTCTCAACAAATTAAATATTAAAATTAAAAAACATAGTTTTGTTTCTTTTGGGTAACCCATCATATTAGTTTTAAGAGCAATCTCAAGCACTCCTCTATATTCTTGTGGCTGCTCTTACGAGGGATTAAGGAGAATGCATCTATTATATCCTAGTCTTTTCTCTTCTTGTTTCTAGTCTATTCTGATCTTGTTAGAATTTGGGAAAGATATTTAAAGCTATGCAAAATTAAACTGGAAAACAATCTAAAATGAATAATGAAATTGGATTGTTTTCACAGTAAAGGTTCCAAGATATGAGTGATCAGCAATCAAGAGTGCTGAAATTTATTGATGATAGGGCATGTCTCTTATCTTTCAGGAGTAGGAAGTTACATTGGAGGGACAAGAAAGTTGTGAAGGAGAAAGTGGTTCTGAACAATATCATCAAAAATAATACAGTGTATAATTTGGTGTTGGACTAACCTTATCCTTTTTCCTCCTGGCTCCTTTCTCAGGCACCTGACCAATCCTACCAATCCACTCAGTTTCTGTCCTTGTGACAGTAGTATTATATCAGTTTCACCATCATTCATAGTTTCTTTCAGTTGCTGGATCCAATTAAAGTTGCCATCACTTTTAATTGACAGTATGGTTGGTGACATAACTTTGGGAAGCTAGAAAACAAATAATTCACTTTACATATATATATGATAAACAAATATTATTTCTATAGGGTCAGAGTCTGAGTGTGCACATTCTGTTGTTCCTAGCATATCATATGTTCTGAATAGTGTAATCCTGTTATCAGTCAGAATAAGAAATTGTTTCTTTAATAATATTATTTTAAATTTCCTGTTAAGCCTTTTGTTTCATTTTAAACATTTTGTTATATATATCTTATTGCCTAACTCTGCCGGTGGCAAGCATGTGGCCCTATTTCAAAAGTAATGGGGAAGGAGGAGTCAGAGAAGTAATACATCATTAAAAAACATTGGATCAACTTGCTCTGGTTGATAGCACCATGTGAAGGCCCCTTCGGAACAGTGGAACTGGTGGAAGAAGCAACCTAATACCCAAGACACTAATGTGGTTACCACTTGCTGTTCTGTAAGATTGGTAGGGGACCACCTAAGGTTAAGAGAGTTAACCTTAACAGAAAATTCCTCTTTAGCATTAGGCCTAGGTAGTCAGTGAAAAGAGTAATTGATGATAGCTCTTGAAAACAAACTGTTTGGTGGTATGAAAAGATACTGGATAGTTTGGATTCTGGTTAAATACTGTATGTCGGTGGTCATTCATTCTTTTGCTTAGTGAATTGGTAGTAAAACCTATATAGGAACCCAGGGAATAGTTGCAGGTTAGCTGGAATATTGCATAGGAGGTTTCACAATTGACATGTCCTATGACGGGGGAAGCTTTACAGGCACACATTTAGCAGCAGGATCTGTTGCATGGGAAAGAACTTTGCCGCTGTCTGGTGGGATGGTAAAGACCATATTTGTGGACTTAAGAATGTCCTCGGAGGAGCAGAAAGGTTTTTGGGAGGAGGTATTGCATTTACAGGCATGCTTGAAAAAAAGCATAACCTGGCCAAAGAATTTGGTTCATAGATTCAAGTGAAGGACTGAACTTTGGTTGGTTTCTGAGGGTTTAGGATGGTTGATAGGCTGTACTGGTTTGTAATGTGGCATGCAAATGTTTGTGTTTCAAATTCAACATACAGGAAAGTGGACTGGGTATGATTATAGGCCCATGTTAAGTTCAGGGTGTTGAAGACATTGAGAATGTTAAGAAAATCAGAGAATGTCATTTTATCCAGGATTCAGATAATAAAAAAAAAAATCTATGGGATCTAAGCCACATAAGGAGTTTTAGGAAGAGTTTTGTGTAAAAGTGGGCAGTATAGGTACCCCTGGCAGTGCAACAAATCTGGAGTTAAATTTTGCCTTTGAAGGAGAAAACATTTTTGTTTAATTGACAGTGTGTGTGGGCTCATTGCTGAGAGGGCAGTAATTGTTTGAATCTAACAGCTGATGAAGGTCCTCAGCCATGGTGGTTCATGACCACTGTGCTGGAGCTCTTGTCTGCTAGGAGAATGATTAGGTATGGGTTGGTGGAGAGCTCTCTCTTGGCTTGGATTTCAGCTGGATTAAGATTGGTGCTACTGTGTAGCGATTTGAGAAAACAAGGAGACAACAAGCTGGTGGATAAGAGATCTTGATACATTTGTAGTGGGTGATTCTCGGTAAGTGGTGATAGGTATAGTGTGGATTTCTTAACATCAAGTTTAGTAACATGATGGAGAGATGACTCAAAGGTCAGTAATAAGGACTCTATGTCTTGCCTGTCCCTTTCTAAGGAATGACCTAAAAATTCCTCTGTATTCTGTTCAAACTATTTAAAAAGGCTGGAACATTCAAGCTTTAGAAAAGTTGGTATCTATCTTGTTGATAGTTTTCTTATATTTAAATTTCCATGAAAAATATTATGTATGCAGGCATTTGAAACATTGATAGCATTAGAAATTTGTTGCACGTCCACATATTAAGAGGTCTATTTCACTGACACTTAATATACAATCGACCAGGTGTTAGTGCCAACTGAAAATAACCTCATGATGTACTGTGGCGTCATCTCTGACTTTTCACAAATATAATAAACTTCACTAGTTTGGATTGGCTGTCATGAGCTGTTTTCAATGACATCATTCTGGTTATATAATCACTTTTTTCAAGGAGCAACATCCTTGTGCATAGTGCAGCAAGCCAGTAACTGAGTGCACAAATCTCATATGAGCATTAATTGCTCTGGCCTGATCATCTCTGCATGTATAAAATTTTAAACTGAAATAATGAATATTTGTGTTTGTCTCATGCTTTTATATTAGTCACAGCCCTCCAGCCTTCAACTTTGGTGAGTGATGGGTTATTTTCCATATCCTTTATTATTTACATTGCTTAAATGCCATTTTATTTAAAGAAAGGATTATACTGAAGCTAATCATGCTTGAGAGGGTAGCTGTGTTCATACATTACACAATGCATTTCCAAACCATGACTCTCACCAAAACCTTAGAAGCAATAGTAGTGAAAGTGTACAGTCAAATCAATTGATTGTATGAACAGCCTAACAATTCTCTTGCTGATGAGTTTGGCAACCTCCGTAGATAACTCCGTACATGATGAACAAAAACGTATACAATGTATATACTAACTAGTAGTAATTTTAACAAATTTCTTCCAATTTTTTAATTTATTTTTATTTATCAACACTCTGTACTCTTTTGTATATATGTTAATTTTTTCACCACCTGTGATATCTATATATCTTTGTCTTTCCTGAGAAAAATTAATCATGTGGTAAACTTCAGCATGTGCACACCTCCCGAACCACATGGCCCGTTTTCTAATACATGAATAAGGTGAAAACTGAAATATTGTATATGTTTTGGTTCATCATGTATGTTTACCACTCATCGCGGCCTTCAACTTTGCTGAGTGATGAGTCATTTTCCCTATTCTTTGTAATTGTATTGCCTAAAAGCCATTTCATTTTTCCTAGTATCATCAAAATTGTACTAAGTTTCACGCCTCATTATGCTGAGCAGCATTGATTCAGGCTACATGTTCAAAATTTGTTCCACAACTGACTGCAATGGTAGCAATGAACAGTATTAAATAGCCTCCCTCAGAGACTGTCTAGAATTTTCCTTGTTGCATCACATAGTCCTGTGAAGTCCCAATTCAATATGTTCCCATGCTATTTAGATTTCATCCTATCTTTCTGAAACTCTGACTTTTTATAGAACGAATATTTCTGAACCCTTTACCCTATGACAAATTTCTTGTATCTTTATTCATTTTGATGTTATTAAGTGTCAAAATTGGAAGGTTGAAGATTTATTTTACCTACCTATAATTCCTAAAATACTTAGTCTGTCATAATGTTATATATGTTAAACCATTAATTTGTTGTTTTGTTTAGATGCAGTATTTGAAAATATGCTATTGTGTTGCAACGCCACTGTTTCCTCCTCGATGAAACCCATTTCAAAAATATATATCTTTCTTATTTAAACATGTTTTTGAATGGTTCTTTCACTATTCTTCCTTAAATTTTATGTTATTTTTAATTATTATTACCTCACATTTAACATAGCTTTATTTCGTGATTTTGTTATCGATGCGCACTGAATCATTCAAGACCCATCTTAAATCCTTTTTTCATACTTTTAAAGTATTTTTGTTGATTCAGTAATACTATGTGATAACTTTATTTTAAATTAGCTTTCTTTTTAAGCCTATTTTTGATGTGCTTCTAATTTTATTCTAGAAGTTGAATTTCTTTAGTTAATGAAAAAACATATTTATAATATGTCTGTGATCTCAAAATTTTGTCGTAGAGTCTATTTAAGTGCTGATAATACATTGATATTATTAGTTTAAATAAATACCTTTTATTTATTTGCCTGAAATCTGTTATGCCACACGTATTCTCTCACTAGCTGGTTACAGCTTCAAACTAGCCGTTTTCCTGTTACTAGCTTCATTCTTAAATAAAACCTTCAGACTCAAATAAAATTTTCACCCCTACATCCAAACCCTCAAAATGCTTATTTTTAATCATAGTGTCTGTGGAAGTGTTAACAACATTTTTTGTTTGACTTTAGTTCAACTGAATCACGTTACTGTTTTGATATTTACTTGAAAAATACCTTTATATTAAGTTTATGGTTATACACTCTATCTAAAATGCTAAAGGCTTTACTTTCTACCTTCTGAGTGTTAAGAAGCTATTGCTATAGAAATAATGTATTCCAGTGTGTGGATATACTTCTGATTGGTAGAGAGCCAGCAGCCTCATTTAACAGAATACAGTCTAAATTATTAACACAGGTCAAATGTGTTCTGCCATAGATTTTTCAATTTGTTCAGCAGTTCCTTCAAGTTCTTTTTGGTGGGAGGCTACTTCAGATCTTCAAGGGAGTAACAGTCATCATGTTTAGTTGAAACTAACATGTCAGATTGGTGTCAGAATTAATCCACAGAATGGATTAATAGTAGGACAATCTCAGAATTGTACAGAATTGTCAGAAATGTCCAAGAGAAGTGGTGCCATTTTAAACACATGGTTCACTATGCTGCTAATTTATCATTTTTGATATTGTCAATACCACCAAGCTCAAGAGTCAGTTCACAATTCAATGGCTGACATTTTACCATCAGGGAATGTAGGTGCAAACTGTCTTAGCTCAATGGAATCCCTTCTATCTAGAACCTTACAGCAACTAGTACTTGAAAGGCAAAAACTAATCAACGAAAGAGATCAAGACTACATCATGGCAAAGTCATGAATGCCATTATCTCTTTCACTCTAAGCCAAAAGCAGGAAAAGTTTGAATAGGCTGCTCATGCTTACTCCCATGGACTTGACTGATGTCTGTGCTGTGCAGAGTTCTACATAGAAAAGGTATACTGTGATAATGGACAGTGTTCCTTGTTCAAATATTAAATTGGCTAAAGTAACATAATGTACTGAAGTTAGTGATCCACTAGAGTGGTCTGGTGGCTCAGTGGTTAAGGAATCTGAATGGAGACTGAAAGGTCTCCAGTTCAAATTCCAGTATTGGCTGAGATTTTCAAATACCCTGAAGCCAACCTTTACCACTGGCACAGCATGCTGTATAATATGAAGTAGACCAGAACTGTTCTATAGTTCAAATTCCCTGATAAGCAGTTGGTCAGGGGTTAGGTTGCTGCTACAATAGAGGTAATAGATCCTGTCATCAGTTCATTATGACCACACGATATCACTTTATCTAGTGAACCATTACTCATCATTTGGCAACATCTCCTCATGGTGTATCATTTGACTCAGATTATATCAACATATGTAGGTTGGACTTGAACTTGCACTGTAACAAATCATTTATCCTCTACACAAAAAACTTTCTTACATATTACTGGTACTTACAGATACTTTCATAGAACCACGATAATCTGAGCTGGCCATACTTGGATGGATGTTGGGGAAAAGGGGGGGGGAGGGAAAGTGGAATTAGAATAGTTATTGAGGGCAAGAGATGATAACCATTTATTCTGAAATATGAAGGGTTTTAAAGTTATACAATTTTAGATATGAGAGTTAGGACAGGAATAATTTACTGAGATACTGTATGTACCTTACCTCAAACACTGAAAGATAATATAAAAAAATTTCATATAATGCAAAAGTAGATGCATTGGAAAATTGCCAAGAGGATATTGTATGCTCCATCACTATTTACCACAAATATCGGTCCTATCAAAAGGGCTCACTTTTTCTCCGACCTCCAAGTTCGACCATGCTGCTTTGGTCCGAGACTCATTGGCGTTCTGCCACTCTCTTCTGTGTTGGTACCATTTTACCATCACAGGAGATCATACCAGTCGACAGAGTGAGATTGAGCCCAATCTACAACAATTTAAACCTTCATCTTCTCTGGATCCACCCCAGCTCCCACAAAACCATCCCCTTATTCTATTCCAGGAGTTCCTCACATCCACCCTTTCCTCAACCTCTTTCCTAAACTCCATCCCACACTCTAAAAACCTCAGTAACTGTCCAAAAACCATATCAACATCATCCTCCCTGCTGACAAAAGGCTCAACCACGGTAGTGATGGACAGCAATGACAATGTGGCTGAGGCCCTAAACAACTGTCTGACACTAATACCTACCTTTCACAACCTACAGATGCCAGGAAATAAAAACTCTTCTTGACCCACATGACCCCCTGCAAGGCCTCTCTCCTCTGTCCATCTCCCTCCTGACTCCCCAGAATCCACGTACGCCCACACTGTATCTTCTTCCTAAGATTCACAAGACTGGTAATCCTGGGCGACCTATAGTTGTGGCATATGGACCGCCCACTGAAAGGATTTCAGCTTTTGTGGATCAACATCTCCAACCATTGTACAAAATATACCCTCCTACGTGAAGGCACTCCACATTTCCTTGAACGCCTATCCACAATCCACACACCTTTACCTACAGACTCCTTCCTGGTCTCTATTGGTGCAACTTCCCTCTATACCAACATTCCCCATAGTCAGGGCCTCAGTGCCCTAGAACACTACCTAGACCTACGACTGCCACATAACCAGCCTAGTACATACTTCCTTTTAACCTTGGCCCATATAGTTCTCTCCAAAAATTTCTTTACCTTTAATTCTAAAGTATATCACCAAATCCGCAGGACCGTCATGGGCACCTGCATGGTCCCATCCTATGCCAACTTATTCCTTGGTCATCTAGAGGAACGTTTCCTGAACAACACTCCATTTAAACCCATTGTGTGGTTCATATACATAGATGACATATTTATGATCTGGACCCACAGCGAAAACCACCTCCTTTAATTCCTTCATTTCCTTAACAATAGCAACAATTCCATCATTTTCACCTGGAACTATTCCTGCTCACACATCACATTCCTTGATGTTGACATCATGCTCTTCATACCCCAGCCCACATCAAACCTTACTAATTTACAGCAACATCTACACTTTGAAAGCTGCCATCCATTCTATACCAAACGTTCCCTTCCATACAGTCTTGCCATCTGTGGAAGTTGCATTTGTTCCGATGCTTATTCCCTCCATCAATACTCACAGAACTTATCCTAAGCCCTTATCTCCCATTGTTACCCCAGGAATCTTGTACAAAAACAGATCTCCTGCGCAATCACCCACCCTCCACGTAACCACTCTCACTTGTCTCCTACAAAAATCAACCATAGCCCTGCCTTTGTCACCCAGTTCTCTCTTGACCTCGAGTCCATCAACCATATCTTGCAACAGGGGTATGACTTCCTTCGTTCCTTTCCAGAAATGCATACTCTCCTACCCAAAATTCTACCCAGTGTCCCCCGTGCATGTTTTAGCAGACCACCCAATCTTAAGAACATCTTAGTCCACAAATACCCTCCGTCAGACTCTCTAAGAGCACCATATGGATCTTATCCTTGCAATAGACCTTGCTCTAAAACCTGCAGAATGCTTCCAACCACCACTACATATTCCAATTCCACCACAGGGGAAACTTTACCAACATTGGACATGCCACCTGTTCAACAACTCACCTTATATACCAACTAACTTGCCACCATTGCACTAAATCTTACATAGGTCTCACCACACAGCAACTCTCATTTAGAATGAATGGCCACAGACAACAGTCCACACCGGCAACTTGTACCTTCCAGTACCAGAACATGCCAATAGCCATGATTCCAACAATCTCTACGACTTTTACTGTGAGAGCAGTCAGAGTTTTCCCTGACAGCGCCACTGCAGCAGAACTCTGGAGATGGGAACTAGAGTACCAGAATATCCTGGATACCAGACACCCACCTGGCCTTAACCACGATTAAAATGCAACCATTTAACCCTCCACTTTTTTAAAATTATTTATTAGATATAACTTTTAGCATTAATACCGTGCCCTTGCTACATATGTTTATTTTACCATCACCTGCATTTTATTATCTCAACAATTTCCGATATATCGATAGTCTACTCCTTAGCAGTCCCCCACCCCTTCCCCCCACTACCCAGTTAGTCATTGGGTGACGTTTGTTGTGTACACACGTACAGAACCTAATGGCCCATTATCTAGCGCTAAAGAAGGCAGATGCCGAACTATTGTGTATTTGTTTGTCAACATAAGTGTTCCCTCTCATCGCAGCCATCCACTTTGGTATGTGGTGGGTTAATTTCCCTTTCCTTTATTATTTATATTGCCTAGAAGCCGCTTCCATTTTCCTTAGTTTCATCATTATTAATAACAATCATGATTCATTTAGTAAACCAATGCTGTTTATACTGATTGAGCATTAATGTACACATTAAAATAGAGAACCATAGAATAAAAAATTATAAACCTTCAGTGTTTCAAAAAAATATGATAATGCACATAACCGTAATAATAATAAGTATATTTGAATAAAGTAGATACATTTTTATTTTTCTAGCTACAAATTCAATATAGCTACAACAACATTTATAAGTATCTACCATCTGTATTACAAAATGTTACAAATCCTAATGACATAGTATGTTACCTTTTTTTGCATCAGGTGGATGAAAAACACTCCATCTGAAGAGATGATCTTAGATAGCAGCAGCAGCTCAGTGGGTATTATTTGGTTTGTTGTAATGAGAATTATGAAAGACCCTTCTTTTAAATCATGTAGGTCTTCTGTGGTTACATAATCAGTAATAAGAATATCACAGTCTTTAATATTTGATCTCATATATACTGAAGATTTATTAAGTTTTGTGGAAGTGTTGGGATCCAGATTATTTTTATTCACCATGTATAATTTTGTCTGAAACAGTAGAGTGTTAATCAACTGACAGTGTACAAAAACAAGTCTTTTTTACAGTTAAAAGAACTCAAGTAGGTAAAGTGAACTAAATATTTGTGGAAGTTGAAGGAGGGGGGGGGGGGAAGATTTCCTTGCACATTCGAAAGCAATGTTTAAATATGATCTTATTACTTTAAACTGGCATTATATTTTTGTCAATTATGTTTACTTTTTGTGAATATCGTGATTTATTTTTTTCATACCATGGAAGTGTGAGATATATGAAATATATTGAGAGAATGGACTGGTTGTCTGTAATAAAGAAAGGATTAAGGCAAGAAGTGTCTTCTTGCCACTACTTTTTATGTTTGTCATGGATGATATGATGGGGAAGGTGGCAGTGAGGAAAAGAGAAGAAAACTGGAAGCTGATCAATCTGTGTATTTCCGATTTACCGAGATGGCATAATTTTGGCCAATCCAGAGCATACCATGAATATCGGGGTTTTAATGCTTTATAAGATTTATTACATTATCCTTACAGTTATAAATTATATGTCAAATGAAAGAGCAACTCAAACAGTTTTACATACAAGCTTACAAGTGTTCTATGTGGGCACCATTTGTCACACGGCACACATCAAGTCTGTAGCCGAGTTCTTCCCAAACGTTGAGCAGTGTGTCTTCAGTAACTGTTGCAACAGCTGCTTCAATCCTCTGTCGTAATTCAAGGAGGTCGGCTGGTAACGGAGGCACATACACACGATCCTTGATGAAACCCCAAAGGTAGAAATCGCATGGCATTAGGTCAGGTGAACGTGGAGGCCACGCATAGCAAGCTCTGTCATTGGGCCCCTTGCGGCCAATCCAGCGGTCGGGTACAGTTACGTTCAACCAACCGCGTACATCGTTATGCCAGTGAGGTGGCGCACCATCTTGCTGGAAAATGAAGTTCTCTGGTTCATATTGTTCCAACTGAGGGAAGAGCCATTGCTCTAGTGTATCAAGGTAAGAAGTACCAGTCGGTTCATCAAAAAAGAAAGGTCCGTAAACTTTCCGCTGGGATACGGCACAAAAAACATTGATTTTAGGGGAGTCTCGTTGCACTTGTACGATCTCTTGAGGATTTTCTGAGCCCCAGATCCGCACAATATGAGTGTTAACATGTCCACTGAGGTGAAAGGTCGATTCATCACTGAAGACAACTTGATGTAGAAAATCTTCATCGTCATGTAACAACATTTCGTTAGCGAATTTGGCACGTAAACCATGGTCTGCAGGCTTTAGAGCCTGTAACAACTGTAAACGGTAAGGACGTAGTTGCAAGCGTTTCCTTAAAACTTTCCAGTCAACTTAGAAATTTCTAATTCGCGACTAGCCTTCCGAACAGATTTCTTTGGGCTACGAGTGAATGACTCTCTCACTCGCTCAACAGTCTCTTCGCTAACTCTTGGTCGTCCCGCTCTCTTCCCTTTACAAAGGCAGCCTGTATCTTCAAACTGATGATACCATCTACGGATGTTATTGTCACTTGGAGGATCACACCCGAACTTAATGCGGAACGCACACTGCACAGTAACTACAGATTCAGTCTTTGCAAACTGTAAAACACAAAACGCTTTCTCTTCACTAGTCGCCATCTTTGCTACTACCGCATTCTAGCGGATCGCAGCGGAAACATTACACGCACATGCGCACTAGTGCCAACGAACAAAACTGTTTGAGTTGCTCTTTCATTTGAAATATCATTTATAACTGTAAGGATAATGTAATAAATCTTATAAAGCATTAAAACCCCGATATTCATTTGTGGACACCCTGTAGTCTGATTGGCCCACATTATGTCTAGTAGTGTGGTCGTCCTAAACTTGCCCTGATTTCTTATTAGTGTCATCTACATGCATTACAAACAATCAATACAAGTCTTTGACATTGAAATACTTCCATGGTGAATTACCCACGCTTGCTTTTTATCATGAATTGTCAGTCACTGGTTTGCAGACCCTTGCTTTCAAACATCTCTCTCCAGCACAGAGTTGTCTCTAACAGCAGGAAGCATACATGCTGCCCAGAGTGTCATCCTTTTCATAAATTATCAAGATTTTATCTGGGATTCCTTCACAAATACTGTGCATTCAATTTTGCTCAAAAGTCTTGCCATACTTACAATTATTACGAATTTTATAGTAATGCATCATTATGGTACAAGAGGAAAAAAGTAACTTCATATTCTACTGTTGAAGAAGGGATTAACCCTGAACATTTCTATAAGTCCTGTGTTTATGTTTTTGCTATTTTTATACACTGTCTTACCATCACTTGTGCTAAGTGGTGCCCCTCTTTGTTTCAAGGCTACTATTTCCTTCCACTCTGTCCTAAAATCAGATCTCTCTCTCTCAAAATCTTGCCTTTTCTTCCCAGAACATGCTACATTGAACCCCCAACATCAACCAACTCCTAATCTACAAACATTACTATCCACATCACACTAGACAGCCCTATGGGTTGATCCAAAGTAGCAGAGCACACTGCAAGATGTATAACATGCACCACATTTCCAGCATCTTCACCTACCCCATCAAAAGTAAAAGTTTTCTCATCCTAGGACATGTTACCTGAGAAACCTCCCACACCAGTTAATATGCAACTATTATCTGGCCTCCTACATAGATCTGACCCCTAATCAACTGTCAATGAGAATGGCCACAGACAAAAGATATTAATCCTTAGTCCAGACCCTGCCACCTCACATGGTACCAATAATTTCAGTCCCTGTTTCACTGTCTGTGCTATCACTAACAGCAGCTGCTACTCTCAACTCAGAATATGGGAACTGGCTTACTATGAAAATCTGGGCATCAGACAACCACCTGGTCTCAACTTATGATAGAAGCCAGTGATTCCTTTAAATTTTGATCTATTCCATACTCCTAACCTTATTTCCTTCTTCTACTCTACCTTATATGAACCACCACTTGCCATATTTTTTGAATTACTGTTTATTCTGTTAGTTTTTTTTATTTAATAATACTTGCAATCATTTGTCTATCCATGAAATGTTTTTACGAATTATTTACTTATTTCATAAAGCTTGGGTATATTCTCTTCAACCTATTACTTCCTCCACCCTCCATTCCTGTCCTGTCTCTTTTTCCAAATTTTTGGACATGACCCCATCCATATTTCAACAACTAGCCCACAGTGTCTACCATGTTACATTGCAGAAGATGTGTTGCATGCCCAATAATTGAAATGTTTCATATACAATCATGTCATTTTCGTAAGTCGGTGCCATCCGGATGTCATCCGTTGAGAGTGGTAGTTTATTCCCCTATCATAATTTTTATTTTTGTTCTGCTATGAAGCTTCTTTTATCTCCTTGCAATATATATATTGCATGGAAATTTAGAGGCATTGGATAATGTGGCAAAATTACATATTAGGAAAGGCAAAGAAACCATCATTTACCCTAGATGATCGAAGGATGGCATAGACACACAAAATGTATGTAAATACACAAAAAATTGGAGTTATCAGGTCTTCAACCCTTCTTCATTAGTGGAACATGGTAAAGCGTGGGTGCTATAGGTCACTGCCAAAAATAGTGAGCTTTGAATAAGGACTAGGAACAGGGCTAAATACCCTGCCACTGAAAAATTAGTATGTATATTATGTGACATAACTGGTGCCAGACAGAAAATTAATATACAAATTACAGAAGGAAAGGACCATTCAACAAATTCCATGGCAGGATGATGTTGACACATTAATTAATACAGACACTCATAAAACACTGAAATTTTCATCTATAAATGCTTCATTTACAGAAGAACATGGTGTACACAAGATGGGAGAGGAAGGCAGTTATTTTTGCGGTTGAAAGAGTGGTTAGGGTGAAGGTTAATTAAAAAACAAACAACAAACGAAAGGGAGTGGTTTCAGATTTGAAAAGTAAATACACAAGTTCCACACCATTTCAACAAGGAGTACTAAAAATTCACATCTATCAATGAATTCCTCCAAGGTCTCAACCATGAATCCATCTCATACGTTTATGCCTAGTTCCTCGCCCAGTATTACATCTCCCTCATCTTGATATCTCACATTATGTCTAGTACACAAATAATTATCCCTTGTCCCATCACAACTGGTATAATTCAACAATCTTATAAATCTTTATCTTTAAACAAGCAATTCTTGTATATACATATTTCGGATCTCGGAAACGGCTATGACGATTTTGATGAAATTTGATATTTAGATAACATTTTGACTTTTAAGATTACCTAAATAGTTTTCTTCCCTACAAAAAAGCGAGTTTACAAAATACGAACAATTTTTTCACTCGGTATCTCGAAAATGGCACTAGCACCATCTCGTAGACAATTCAGGTACCAGAAAACGTACAAATAGTTTTTCTTTGATTTCAAAGAATATTTAAACGAACAGTTCTTGTATACTGGCTGACCCATGGCAATATTAAAACTGCAAGTTTAATTGTAAAACATTTAAAAAGGAAGATAATTAAAAATTTATTGGTTTTGTCGTACCAGTTATAAAGTAATCATCGTTTACTTTTTAACCTAAAAAGTGGTCGTTAGTTTGTCATTAAATACTACCACATGAGGTATGAGCATAGTTTTATCGGAGTGAATGAATTTAGCACTGATGATGTTCTATCATTACCGTGATGTCACAATCTGTTGATGAATTCTTATAGAACTCGATGAAACATATCGAAAATAAAGAATAAATGTTCTTGATATCCGGGTTTTGATGTCAAAAATCAGTTATAGGATGTTGCTTGTGCTTTTGGCACCGTTTCTTCTGGTCCAGGCTGTATTTCAAACTAACAATAACCATTAGGAACAAAATAAAACATTGAAAGTACATTTCCACCGTATAGACATAGTGGTTTTGGTGGATGAGGTGGTCTCGCAAATGGATCTAGCGATTTGGATGAAATTTCATATGTAGATAACATTTTGCTTTTCAAGTTTTTAACGCAACCATTTTTTTTTTTTTTTTTAATGGAGTAATTTCTGTATTTGGCTCTAACCTCATTACGTAGAAGGTTCAGGTATCAGTAAGCCTACCGATGTTAGTTAAGCTTCTCTTTGGTTAACTGTGCACCTCAAAATGCCTAGGAAGTCTTCAAGCCTTTTAATTTAATAAAACTTTACTCGAAATCATGGATATTGATCAGAAATCGAAAGATGCTGAGCAAAGATCAGTCAGCCAGGTACTATATATAAAAATAGACGTGTGTAGCCCTATATTGCACTACCTAGGCACAGATCACTGGTGTTTGTGTGTGGTAGTAGCATGAGTTTCCTATCATGCACAATGTTGGCCAAATGCTGATACCTGTGGGGGTGTGGGAGATATGTTGGTTAAAAGTGGACAATGCAGGGCATTTTCATATTTTGACCAAAGACTTGTGCGTCCCTGTACTTCTCTTTCCTGCCACAACTACACAGCACTTGTGTGTGGTAGTAGCATTGAGTCTCCCATCGTAAACTATGGTGGTTAGATGTCGGTAGGTATGGTTGTTGAAAGTGGTCGACCTGGGGCACTTTCATATTTCGACCAAAGACGTATGTGTCCCTATGTATCACTTTTTAGCCAAAACTATTTAGCACAGATCACTGCTTTTTGTGTGTGGTAATAGCATAGCGTCACCGATCATGCACAACATTGGCCAAATGTCGATAGCTGTGGGAGTGTGGGGGATATAGTGGTTGAAATTGATCAATTAAGTATATTTTCGTACCAAAGACATGTGTCTCTGTCTATGTCACTTTGCTGCCTCAATTACACAGCCCAGACCACAGGTGATTGTGCATGTTAATGGTCTCGAGTCTCACATAGTGCATTATGGTGGTTAGATGTCAATAACCATGGGGGTGTGGGAGATATGGTGGTTAAAAGTGGTCAACCTGGGGCACTTTCATATTTCGGCCAAAGATGTATGTGTCCCTATGTATCACTTTTCAGTGTGTCTAGTGCACATCACTGGTGTTTGTGTGTGGTAGTAGCATAGATTCACCGATCATGCACAATGTTGGCCATATTTCGGTAGCTGTGGGGGTGCGGGAGTTATGGTGGTTGATAGTGGCCGATGAAGGATATTTTTGTATTTCAACCAAAGACGTGTTTCCGTATATTTCACTTTTTGCCACAACTATATAGCACATACCATTGTGTGTGGTAGTGCCCTTGAGTCTCCTAAAGTGCACTATGGTGGTTAGATGTTGATAGCTATGGGGTTTTTGGAGATATGGTGGTTGAAATTGGTCGACCTGGGGCACTTTCATATTTCGCCCAAAGACATATGTGTCCCTATGTATCACTTTTAAGCCAAAACTATCTAGTGCGGATCACTGATGTTTGTGTGTGGTAGTAGCAGCATAGAGTCACCGGTCATTCACAACATTGGCTGAATGTCGATAGCTGTGGGAGTGTGGGAGATATGTTGGTTGATAGTGGTCGATCAAGGATATTTTTGTATTTCGACTAAAGACGTGTGTCCGTATATGTCACTTTGCTGCCTTAACTACAGACCACTGGTGATTGTGTTTGGTGGCGGCCTGGAGGCTCCCATTGTGCATTATGGTGGTTAGATGTCAGGTAGCTATGGGTGTGTGAAAGATATAGTTGTTGAAAATGGTTGACAATGGGCATTTTCCTGTTTCTACCAATTATGTATTTGTCCTTATATCTTACATTGCATCCTGAATACCAAGCACAGACCACAGGGGTGTTTGTGTGTGGTAGTAGCCTGGAGTTTACCATTGTGCAGTATGGTGATTGCATGTCGGTAGCTGTGGAGGTGTGGTAGATATGGTGGTTGAAAGTGGTGGACCTGATAAAAAGTACACATTCCACAGTTAAAACTACCTAGCGCAGTCCACTGGTGATTGCATGTGGTATTAATCTCAAGTCTCCCACTGTGCACCATGGTGGTATCATATCAGTAGCTACGGGGATGTGGGAGATATGGTGGTTGAAATTGGTTGACGGAGGACAATTTCATATTTCAACCAGAGACATGTGTGTCCCTATATTTTACTTTGTAGCCATATATACCCTATGCAGATAACTGAAGTTTGATTGTGGTATTAGCCTTGAGTCTCCCGTCATGCACTATGGTGGTTACATGTCGGTAGCTGTCAATCAAAATTCTTTATAATCATGAATGAAGTTGTGGGCATCAGCTAGTCACTCAAAACCTCCAAACACCAATGTCCAAAGTCCTGTTCTGGTAACATAGTTCTTCCCATTACTTGAATCCATCAATTGTGTCCTATTATGATAATATGATTTCCCTTAACCTTACCCTAAAATGAGATTACACCTTTAAAAAACCCTCCTTGCTCTTCCTAGAATATGATTCAATAAATCTTCTAACTGCAGCAAATTCCTAGTTCCAGATACCAATCTCTTCATCCCACAAGACAATTCTATGGCTGGGGCTATCTTGTTAGGGTAAATAATGTAATTGAATATCTTTATTAATATATCTAATAGATTTAAATTATTACCTCAAGTATCAAAAATGTATGTGCATCTTACACTTAAATATAAAAAAAGTATTTTAATTTAATGTAATGTATGCATACCCCATTTATACAAGCAACAACTCTCTTCTTTTTAGTGCACAGCAATAGTGTTGCTGATGCATCATAAAATGCTGTAAGATGTGTGACATGCTCCTACCAGCTTCATTAGTGGATGGTTTCCCATATAGGGTGTCCTACATCATAACCCAGGTTCTGCTTCTTACATAGGTTTGACCTCAAATCCTCTATTAATAAGAATTTATAGTCATAGAAATGTGGTGTCCACCCATAATCCCTACCACCCTGTAGCTGTCCATGCCACCTACCACCATACCACCAATTTCAGTACTTGCTTCAATGTCCATGCAGTCAGTTTTTTTTTTTTTTTTTTTTTTTTTTTTTTTTTTTTCGCAAACAGCAGCAGTATCCCTGATCTCAGATGGATGGTTGGAACTGGCTTACCAGAACAAAATGGGCTCGAGGTTGAGTTATCCATCTGTAGCTGTTATTTAATTTATATTTGGTATCCTCACAGAGATTTCACAAAGAGTGTTCATGGTGCAAAGTGTTGTTGAAGTTACCATTGTCAATTTTTTCAGTACCAGAAATTAATGATCAGTGTCAACAGTGAGTTCATATGAAATTTTTTATGCATGATTGAAGAGAAAATAATAACTGGTCTTAAATAAGCATATGAAGGTGAATGGGCAAAGAATATAATGAGTTATTTATGAAGTATTTGCTGCAGAAGAAATTCCTT
Organism: Vandiemenella viatica; assembly: GCA_031002005.1. Taxonomy (NCBI): domain Eukaryota; kingdom Metazoa; phylum Arthropoda; class Insecta; order Orthoptera; family Morabidae; genus Vandiemenella; species Vandiemenella viatica. The sequence goes on along the minus strand of CM061920.1, from coordinate 42,931,987 downwards.
AATTTTTTGTTTTCATTCCCTATTCAGATAGCACATGCAATATAAATAGATCACACCAATGTGAACAAAATTTAGTGGCAGCAAAATAGGCATCTCTCACCTTTACCCAAGGAAAGTCGTCCAACACTTCAGTGGCAGCAACATGTGTCTGGTTCTTATTGTAGAAGTTAAGTACAACACTAAAATAGTCTTCTAATATCTCAGATGATCTGAAATTTTCAGTTGCTAACTGCATACATAAATTGATTGCCATTTTTGTACTGGTGACAAAACCATGATAAGGAATGAATTCTTGTGACAGATGCAATGGTTTTTCTGTAAGAGGCCGATGTGGTGTCGCTGTTACTTCAACTCCAGAAAACTGCATCCCCAATGACCTGATAATCTTTAGGGTTTTGTCAAAAGTGACTGATATTTCATCACCTGTAAAGTAGAAAAAAATTTACCAGCACTGTTCCTCTTACATTATTTGGTAAATGACACTGGTTTGCATTTTATACACCTTGCTCTATATTTGGTATTATTTAACCAGTGTGTTAAAATCATCTACTGTTAATATACGATTTCACTTATGGTGTTGCTTATTTACAATGTTAATTTAATGAGATTTCTTAATTGTAAAGAAGATAAAATACAAGAATTGACATTCACACAAAAATGTTGTGATGTCAACTGTCCTTTCACTGACTACATTGGTCTTACTTCTCTTCTTAGCATTTAGTGTGATGTAAATTGAATAAGAGTGGTCTGGTAGCTCAGTGGTTAGGGTGCTTTTAGAAAGTGCACTGCTCTGGTCCCAGGTTTGAATCCCGGTAGACACATAATTTTTAAGAGTTGTGTTTGATCATATGAGCTACGCCAGGTAATTCCATGGTTCAGATTCCACGTTAAACTGTAGGTCATAGAGGAAATGAACTGCCATCCTACCTGTGACACAATGGCTTAGTACACCTCCTTTGGGAGGATCCAACCAACCTTCGGATTGTTGACTAAGTTAGCTTAAAAAAAATTGAATAAGCCCTATAAATTATATAGGCTAATGTAACTTTTGTTCCAAAGCTCAGACTAGCTCACACATTGTTAAAGATGGCTAATAATAAATAAATGGCTACAGCCCTGTCAGTGAATGGAGAAGTAGAAAAATGCATATTCTGAATCTCCTCAGACATATTTTTCACATCTGGCCAGGGCCACATTGAGGCTCTGAGAGCCCCTAGGCCAAGGATGGCGAACCAATGGCACGCGTGCCGACGATGGCACACGACCAAATAATTTGGGCATGGCATTAATTAAGTAGGTACCTAATCGATATAAGTAATTTATTTTTTCGTGAAAGTAATTTAAGATCATAGTAACAAAGTTCATCGCGAACGAAACTACTGGTGTTAGAATGACTACAGATTGCGCAAAAGAGGTAGATTTCGAGCAACTTTCTGACCTAACGGATTGAGTGAGCTAGTGTAGGTGGCGTGGCGATGGGAGGAGCGCTTAGCCAACTTATTCACTTGTTTGTTTTTCTTGACGTCATTGATTAATTTTACCAATTACGCATAGTTCTTGCATTTTTTAAATTAATTTCGTTCACACAGCTTCTTGTTTAACTTTGTTTGAGTTATATGTACAAATATTTAACACGGTTAATTTGGTAATGAAAAAAAAATTAAGAAAAAAAGCTTGATAAGTGCAATAGGGAATTTCGACCTTGGTGGACTGAGAAATATGGCATGATTAATAAAGATGATAAAGTGGTGTGTGCTTAATGTTGTGTAACAGTGATACGTAGACATCATCTGTAAAACGGCACCAAGAAAAAAATCGCGCATCTCTTTGTCAAAAAAGCAAACGAGAATAATATTAAAGACTCGCTTCGAAACCGTTTATTAGATAACTCAACTTCACCTTGCACGCTACTAGAAGTAAGAAGTAATATACGTTATTTGGCATCTAAATTGCGAGCACAGAATTTGCACTACTTAAATAAACACAAAATTGTCGATCTTGTTATTGCTTAGTGTTAAAAATGTATACTTCTGGTTGTATATCAGTAATTAGTTTTATTTCTTTTGCCATTAGTTACTAAGTCATGATGGTCTGATGGCACGTCACGGCTTCATTCAACATTTCTTAAGAAAAAATTGCACGTACATCAATAAAGTTTCGCCATCCTTGCCCTAGGCTATACTTTTTTTTTTTTTAGCTCTACTACTGGCCCAAACGGGCGATCCAGGGTTGTGGTGCCGACCCCCTCTTTGTGGTTTGGGCCCCTAGGCTACAGCCTATGTAGCCTATGCTTAAATGTGGCCCTGCATTTGGCTACTCAAAACACCTGGTCTCATGTCAAACTGAAGGGTAGATCCATTCCAAGATTAGCCACACATACTTGACGTGTTATGCTGATTATTCGCAAAGTCTCTATAGTCCTCAGGGTCAACCACGATTGAAATATTTTCTGTAAGTGTACCTGTGAACATATCCCATGTCAGAGTTTCAGAAATCGTGATAGGCTAATGGGTGTGGTTTCTCAGAATAAGACATGCTAGAATTGTTAGAACCAAGTAGCCCGGACAACTGCTTTAGCTCAGGGGGCAAAAGCTGATTGGCTGATAGTTGACTGAGAACTGTTTGGCCCAAGTGACACAACACCTGGCGATCTGCAAAGGGTTGCTACTGCCAGAAAAATTAATCTCTTCATGCATCTGAATGCTGTACCACTAATGTGCCAACTCCAGTTGAAAAATGATATCTCCATTAACAGATTCTAATTTATTATAGTTATACAAAAAACAGTCCCCAATTGTAAGCAACTTAATTAAGAACATCTGATTCTCATCTTCATTTTCATTATGTTGTTAATTGTTTGTAATACATGATATATTTTCTTAGTTCCGTGAACTTCATTACTTAATTTACTAACCCCACTCACTCAAATTTTGATAATATGTACAATCCTGTGTGCCAGATTAATAGTTTAAAAAATAGCTAAATAATAGATAAAATAAATAATAATAATTTATATTTAGTTAGTAGGATGAAAATTTCAATAGTTTTTAATTATATGTTAGTATGTATTAATAAGAGAAGAGTGAATAACTGTTGCTGGTTTCTCCAGTTGTTGTTCTCACCCCCTTTATTTGTGTTTACGGATCAGGAGCATCTGTTCCCCTCAAACCCATTACATATTAGTAGACAAGAGAAATACAGAATGTCAATATTTGACAAGGATAGATAAAGATTTACCTTAGCTAATGGAAATGGCAACTATTTTTGCAGTGAGATCTGTCAGTGTGTTTCCTGATATCTCTACCCCTCTTGAACTCTGTACGTGAGAACTTGTCTACCAACATATCTTTGTCAGTAGGCATTTCCCTGACCTAACTTCTGGTAATACCTCACCAGCAAACAGGTCACTTATCTTTATTATGCATATATACATATATAAAATTCTGGTACAAATTATTACTTTATTAATATCTTGCAAATTTTATCTAGAAATTATAGTTTCTTGTGATCATCAGTTGTTCACATCTCCCCCACAATTTTAATATGAGTGAATATCTCGCCAAAACAAGCAAAGGGGGATCTATCCCATAACATTTAGTACAATAAATAAGTTTCATAAGTATTTCCTTAGTAATAAAACAGCTCAGAAATAAACTGACATCATAAAGAAACATAAAATTTTCAAAGCCGGAATTGAAAAGTTAAGGGTATTAGTTGCTTTCATTTTCACTAATGGGGTGTGGCAAGACAGTATAAAAGTCATGTGTGTGTTCGTGTTGAGCGGGGGAATCGGGACGATCCGATTGTTGAAAGTGTGACGCGAGATGCGAGTTGAATTGTTGAAGGCAGTTTGTGACTCACTGTCTTGGAGGTCGGTCACGGTTGGTTGCGCGGGGCAGTGATTGTTTGGTGGTGCGTCTGGCACTATTGTGTGGACCTGATGAAACATTACCCCACCCCAAGCTGCTAGTGCATTATCGCCGCTAGCAGACACCACTTTATCGTTACACGGGCTTAAAATTATGAGCATTTTGATGTGTAATTTGTATAGTATAAAAATTCTATCTAAAGAGATTTTGAGATTTTTATGCCTTTTGCACCATGTGTGGATGTAACAAAGGTGAACAATCAAAAATATGTTTATTAAAGATAAATTGCTCATTTTTAAAGATAACTTAAATTTTATTATGGTAGCATATTTTCAACACAGGGAGACATATTCTACCAAAAATAGACTTCACAGACATAAAATAAATAGATTTTTTTAGAGACAAATGGAAAGTTTGTAAATAAATATCAAGGCATATAAAATTAGGTTCAAATAATACAGAAAAATTTCATTTGATAATGATGATATAACAGTTTGCCAATAATTTGAGATTTAAAGGGAGACATTTGTAATTCAAAAGAGAACACTAATTGGCCGTGGGGAAACACCGTTAATCCAGAACATTCTCAGCGAGAGACTATAAAATGGGGCAGCTATCTTTAACATTACCAGCAGTTTTTTGAAAGCAATTGTAAGGGAGGAGACCAATACTGGGGTAGAAGTATTGGTTTAATCACCTTAACTAACCTCCAACTTGCTTTCAGCACTGTCAAATATTCACTAATCAAATTGTTAAATCGTGTGTGAGCCTGGATAAATCAACTGTAAGAAAATATGGCTGCCACCTTCCTCATTATACTTAGGAAAGAAAAGGTTACTACTCACTGAACATATGCACTGTTCAAATAAAAAATTTTCGATATATTTTCAGTCACTATTACTGTTGAAGTTGGCTATCGAAACAAACATCTCCTAAATTGCAAGCTATTAAGAGGAATAAAAAATGACTGACCCCTGTTAATAAATTTTCAAAGTATCATCAACGCTGTATACAAGTCACACGTTCAGTAAAAATTCAACATGTCTGCCAAGACGGCATGGCGGCATGAACAACAGACGAGACTACCCAGAAGCTCCCAAAGGGCAGCGCGCGGCGCCTTAAAACAAAGAGTGTGATGCAAAACTTTTGATTCAATGATGGCGTCCAAGAGCTCACCAAGCGTTATATACCCTTAGACACATGACCCCTGTAGCATTGCGCTACTAAAAATAGTTTGGAATAATTCCGTGATTCCCAGCATTCAAAATTTTACAGTGTATAGTACTCGGCCTGGTGATTGATTAAGTTTATGATGACTTTTGCTCTAAACTTACTCACTCTGTTTTCATGTAAGTTAAAGGTACTTCCCCTGGCTGGCTGTTTAGTTTCACATTTTTGAACATTTTGTATGATTTTCAAATTTTAGGTTTCAAAACTTATGCTATCTTGTTCTATGATCTGTCTGGTTTACAATGGTATAACTTTTGTTTTTATCCATGGTGTATTTTAGAAGTTATCAATCTTGCCAAAATCTAGGTGGTGTAACAAGAAGACGCCATTAGGCCAATTTTCTGTTTTATAGCAATTACTATTAGAAAGAATGTTTATTTTGAGAAAAGACCTCTGGCTTTGCCTCCTACTTTACTCATTCCACATTTTGCAAGTGTTTTGATTTACTAACAGGTGTTCAACTGTCCACAATTTTGATCTGTAGTTGCCGGTATATTTTCCAACTGCATAATTACTTTAAAAATTAATTTAGTGCTTGTTTAACTATGTGGAATCCTTTGAAACTTTTATATGTTATTCAGTGTTCTGTATTATTACATAAAATTTATTTGTTAGCTCCGAAAATTACTGAAAGCGTGTTGTTATGTGGTGTTGAAAAGTTGAGTGTGTTTGATGAAGTTTTAAAATCAATATCTTGGAATTACTTTTGATAACAAACTTAACTGGGCAGGACACATAGGACAGGTGGTAGGAAAAGGTTTCAGAGTTCTGCACTTGTTGGAGAGAGTTATGAGGGGATGTACGAGAGAAGTCAAGGAATTGGGTTACAAAACTTTGGTCAGACCATTGCTCGAATATGGTAGTGTAGTATGGGACCCTCATTTTACGTATCAAATACAGGAGTTGGAGAGGGTGCAAAGAAGGGCTGCTAGATTTGTTTCTGGAAATTATCGCAGAATGCAATCAGTGACAGATATGATAAAGGAGCTGGAATGGGATTCATTGCAAGACAGGAGGAGGATGAGGAGGGTCATGGGAGTGTACAGGGCATATACTGGTGATGAGGCATGGAAAGATATTGCAGTAGGTATGAAAAGTAGTGCATGGAAGGGAAAAGATGACCATGACCACAAGCTGGCACTCGATTTCAGGCACAAGGGTGTAGGAAGATTCTCTTTTTTAGGTAAGGGTGTCAGGGATTGGAATGAGTTACCAAGAGAAACGATGAATAATTTACCGAAAACTTTGAAGGAATTTAAAGAAAAAATTTGTAGAGGGCAAATGTAGGTGGGTGCAGGATAGGGGGAAGATAGCTGTGTAGGGAAATTGCCACCGGAGCCTGTGCTCCATTGCAATTAAATTAAATTAAATTAAATTAAATTTGTTCTGCTTAAAACTATTGATTTATAGTAAATTATACTTTCTCCCAGTTTTTTATTATTAAAAAACAATATTTACTGCATCAAAAAGTGTTGAAAAATAGCGATATCGTCTCGTAACAAAAATCGAATGTTTACAAGTTGAACTCGTGAGGATTTCAGTGATTTAGGTGAGTTTAAAAGCTGTTTTATATTATTAACTGTCTATTTAGAGCTGTTATTTCATGTTGATCTACTTTTCTGATTTTAAATCGCCCTACATTCAGAAATGAGCTGCAGTATCGGCTTCTGTATGATTCCCACCCCCCATATCCTATAGTGAGTAGGTGTGATATTTAACAAATTCTGATGAGCTTACACCATCCCCTATGCCCTGTAGTTAAGAAATGTAGAATTTGACAAATTCTAAGGTGCTTACACAATGTCCGAGGAAGGTTGTGTCAAGATGTTAGCTCCATGAAAATTTGCTAACAACGTGTAAAATAGAATCTAAACAATAAATTAACAGTGTGAGCTTATAAGTCTTTCAATATGTAGGAAGTGACTTTAAGATACTACAATAAGATAATAGAAGTGAACTGTGCCATAACTTTTATTATGAGCTGAAACTTAACATCTTCAACCTTTGCAATTGTCTGGGAAAGTGAATGAGTATGTAATGGTGACCTGCATTCTTTGTTAATGGATTTGAATGTTCTGTTGCTAGCTTTAGGTTAACATGCTGATGCTAGTCTAACTACAAAACTTTATTTTCAAGAATATATGATCTTTCTTCTTCAGTGAACTTTTGTGTTTCAACAATAACCCGGTAACCTTAACGGGAAAAAGTGTAGTTATAGTTTGGCAGCCATTTGAATTTCTGAAATTTTAGTTATGGTATCAAGCTTTAACATTCAAGTATAAGAACTTTATCAGCAATGATCACAGCTTAAGCACTCTTTATATCCCCAAGCAAGGACATTTGCTCAGAACCGGCATTAGGGAAGGGTAAGTTGGGCAAAAGTACTCTGGGCCCAGGCACCCTAAGGGGGGGCCCACCATCTAAACAGAAACCAATTACTAAAAAACTTTCTTAAAAAAAAGGTTTTTTTTGATTTTTTTCACTAAAAATTTTTGACACTTTTTTTTTTTGTTTTGTTTAAATAAGTGTTTAAAGAAAAAATTTGGAGGGGTGGGGGGCCCAAGAACACTTACACTGGGCCCAAGAATCCTAACACCAGGCCTGCTTTTGTTTAACACATTTCCATGTTCACCCTCTCCTGGCTTTAGTCATCTGGTGAATCTCAGTGTGTTCAAATCTGATCCACTTGCCACATGTCTCATCTCTAAACAAGATTAATGCTTATACTGAAATAATGTAAAGGTTGTTTGTTTTTATGTGTTCATTGTGGTTCTCCTATCTGCATCTGTGGTGACTGATGGATTCACTTGCAGTATCGTTCCTTACTTTCATTGCCTGACAGCATCTTCACTGTCACTATAATCATAATTGTTGTCTAATTGCTTCCTTCGTTATTGATTCTAGCAACGGAATCATTTTTTTGCTATCACACACAATTGTTACAGGTTACTTTCAGTCCTATATTCAGTCAACAGAATTGAATGTCTTTGGGCCAATTACTGCACTTGACTAGTTTGGAATTTTAATTTCCCTATGAGAAACATATGTTATCACCCCAGCTATTTCTGGGGCATAACAAACATCAAATAACCCAACCCTACCCACAAGGGTGTGGGTCAGAGTTGATATATCCCTACAGTATTTTTATTCTCCTAATGAGAAATATTTCACAGCCATTCATATGAGATAGTGGGACAAACAAGGATATTGTAAGGTACCCTTTAGCTCGCCGAAAACATTCCCACCAGGTATTCCCAGTTGTAATATACTCTATAGTTCAACTCTGAAGTTGCTTATATTGGACATAGAAATTTCACATAAATTAACTTTCAACTTGATTGGATATTCCTGCATTCATTTCAACAGTGAAAACTCGTTATAAGAATTGGTTTTAAGTGTATTCATTATGTCTTGAAAAATTTAGTTGAAAAGATAATTTAGTTTGTTTACGTTTTTAACTTTCTATTAAGAAAACTAGGTTGTAAGATTTGGAATAACTCTGAATGGAGTAAAGTCACAGCTGATCTTTTATCACCAGCTATAGTCAGCACTGTCTAGAATACTTTAAAAGTAAATTTAACTAATCTGGCAAAGTGTAATTAGTGGTTTTAATCAAGAGAAAAAAATAAAGTTTTTAACTAAAAGGAACATGATTGAGAAATCTATATCAGTAGATAGCCTAAATTGAGAGGATCACAAATATATAATGGTTTCAGTAAAAAGTTTAAGTATCACTAAGATAATTAAGATTTTGAAGATAGATTGTCATTAATTTTTGTTGGAGTGCGACAAATTGCGCCAACCGGGTGACGTAAGAGATTTCAAGGTTAAGGGGGGGCGTAGGAGAAAATGGACGTGATTACATAATCTAACACAGTTTTCGGCGTTTGAAAGATAATTGAACAAAATTTTGTACTTGAAGTAATTATGTTATGGGCTACATTGTGGAATTTTTTCAAATTTTGTTCTCAAAAAATTTAATCCTGTCATTGTTGGAAATTTTCCTAAAACATGCTATTACACAAGGAACATTTTCTCAAAAATTACTTTACTTACAATTTTCATATTGTGGTAGGTAATACTTAGTAATCAGATAAGCAAACGTGTGGAACAGTTTTTTAATATCTCTTTTAGAAGTCTTGCAATTTATTTTTAAAAATTATGTGTATGAAACAAAGCAATTTCAGTTTGTCAAAAATGTAAATAATTTTGACAGAAATACACATAGAAAAAATTTGAACCACAGGAAGTTGTGTTACAGTTTGAACAAAGTCTGCAGAAAATTTCACTTATGTATCTCCAGTGGTTCAGGAATAAATATTCCTTATACACCGAAAAATGAAAGTTACGGGGAATCCACATAAAAGATTTTATGAAGATGTATAAACAAGGAGAATGTCATCTAGTGAAGTGGGCGTGGCACTGCGCAGTGACTGAAACAAGACATCTTTTTTATCATTTGTAGTTCGAATTAATCCGTGAAAATTGGAGACAGTATTTCTAACATGCTACAGAATTATATGGAGGCAAAAAAAAAAATTTCACATTTTTTACCAATTTTGCCTATGTCCCCCCTTAATCTTATAGAAACACTTTTGAATCTTAAATTAAATTAAAATTGATAGAATATGATCACCAGAAGCCCTTGTAGTAATTGCAAGTTAAACCATTTAGTATATTGTGAGACACTAATTTTTGAAAGAATTTGCTGACAACATCGGAATTAAAAAGCTTATAAAATCCTCTGCAGCCATCTTGAAATCGGCCATTCTTCCACTAGAAATCAAACAGTTTACTTTGCGTCAGTTTGCGGAACGAACTGCTCCATGTGGTAGTTGTTGCGGCTCATTGTAATATGGAGTGACTGTATTCTCACTAAAGTTAGGGGGACTTAGTGAGTTTGTCTTCTCATGTTAATGTGCTTAGCCTGTCAACCTTTTATGTAACTGTTGTCCGATTTCTTATCCGAAATTCTTGCACCGACAATGTAAGAGTGAACTTTATAAAGAATATAAGTATTTTGTGATCCAAGAACTGTGTCAAGTGAACTGTATCCTTCGAATTTGGGGTTTATATTACAAATGCGTGGTGGCCGTTTTATTAAATATTAAAGTACCAGAAGGCTACACAGGTCATGAAATTTATGTTCACAGTTTAGGCAAAGGGTGCAACCCTTTGCCTAAATACCATAGCTTCCTTTCCACCTAACACTATGTTGCAGGCAACTACCTTCTGTTGCCATTTACTTCATGGTGTTATTGAATAAACAACCTGAATGACATTTACCAAATCTTTTTAATACAATATTTAATGATCTGGCTAGTCATTACTTAGCCACTACATAATTTTTTCTTTTGTTCCAGGCCTCATTCCAACCTACCCTCAACCACTAGGAAGACAACAAACAATCAGTTTAATATCATCCCTGTACCAACAATATAAGCAATGTGACTATGGGAAATATACTGTCTGGTGGAGTCTCATATTTCAGTGCTTGTTGTTTTATTTTGCGACTCTTCAGTAAAATGTGAGTGGAGACCATGAAAAATATATCATACCAAAGCAGTTCATTCAAATTTCAAAGGTTAGTATCATTTTTGACTAAATTTAAATGTTTTGGTGAATGTCAGTCAGATAAGTCATAAAATGTCATCACACCATTCAGTTTGCTTAGCTGTTTGATTAAATAGCTAAACATCATTCAGGTCGTTGGTCGAATAATACCATTCAATTAATGGGTCAGCCACTCATAGATTCCATGAGTGGCTGCATTGACCGCAAGGCTTACGCAAGCTCAGCCACTTACTTCTTTTAACTTCACAAAGGGTTTAACCCGAAATATTGTATGTTTGTGTATTGTTTTGTGTTGCTGCTGCCCCCCTATCTTCAACTTTGGTGAGTGTATTTTATCTATTGTTTCCTCATATATTGTTTTATTCAGCTGTAAAATGCTTATTACTCTTACTGTGCACCCTGAATTGTAAGGTTCTCCTTGGATCTTCATGTAAAAACTGAACTTATTTAAATGTTTAGTAAGATTTTAAATAAAATTCTCAGTCTCAAAATTGAACATGTAAAACAAGTATCTTCATATAAGAATGGCCCAAGAAGATAATTTTATTAGACCTGAGGAATAATAATAATAATAAAATTGTAGTAAGCCTTGATTTGAAAACAAATTATACAATTGACAGATTTCTTATAACTTGCAAATATTTTCATAAGCTTAAAAATGTAGTTTGTAAAATCAGTTTTGTATCAGCTTTTAGTTTACTTTGATTTTACAGTTCCTTTATGAAAATTTTTTCTGTTACAATGAATTAAATATTTATGAGATCCAAAATGTATTAACAATTAATTATCTGATCATCAATTTTCAATGAAATTATGCAAGTAATGTTAGACTAAGAGCAGTTAGTGAAACCTTGTAGATAAAACATACCTACTTCATTAAACATTTCTGGGATAAGAACAACTTTTCGGAACCTGGTTGGAAGGAGAAGAAGGCGCCAATAATCAAGACTGCTGTGGACTAATGCTACCTGTAGAACTGTATCCATGAGAACAGTCCAGTTTCTGCACATGCACACTCTTCCACCTTCATCTGCAATCACCAGTAAAAACACATAATGTAATAATGAATACAAAATAGTTTAAAACATATTTACAATTTCTGAAATACAGTTACCATGATAATGTAAACAAATCAGTGACTATGCTCATCATATAGAGGATCTAAAATTTATACATTGCTGGAAAAATACTTTATTCAGTCTTTTTAACTATTAATCCATAGCGTGCTGTCCAGTGGCGGATCTAGGAATTTTGTGAGCTTGGGCAAAAACTGTGAGATTGCTGCCTTTTCAAACATCATTTTGCCACCCTCATTGTTGTCCCCCCAATTGGTGCTACCCGATAGTCACGGTCTAGGGCAGGAGGGAAGATAAAAAAGGACCCCGTGACATAAATTGCTGCCCTTGAAACATGATTTTGCCACCCACCTGAAGTTGCCATCTAATGCAAGCACTCCGGTTTGAACTCCCAAGGTCCCCCCCCCCCCTCCCCACCTTATGTCTGGCTCTTGTACTGTTATCAAAAAAACTTACTATTGTGAGCTAAATAACTAGTTTTGTTTGAAAGCTAACTAACTAGCGTGTGTAATTTTTTCTTTTGAATACAATAAACCTTTTAATTGCTTACCATTAATCTCTAAGACACCTCTGAAAAAATCACTGTATTGATAACCATGGACATGGAGATCTTTGTAAATATCTTTCATTCCAACTGTAGGGAAACAGAGATCTTTGATTCCTTCCGCCACTACATTCAGTTTTACAAGTTCTTGCGCACAATTTTTAGCAGTAAATATCTGCCCAGTAGCCACAGTATGTTGACCTTGACAAATTGTGAAGTGACCTGTAGTCAGTAGTAATTCAACAGAGAATGTCAGTTTCCCTGAAATTGAATAGAAGAAACAATTTTTTTGAGATCCCAGAATGATGCAGTGTTTAAATATACCAATATGGAGCAAAAAAACATAATTTGAAGTTATTATTATTTTTTTACATACATTAATAAAATAGTGACTCTTGCATTTGTGCAGTGATCATTGGCCCTTATATTTTGTATTCATACACATTATCAGAGCATTTTAGAAGTTAACCCGTGCAATTATTAAGAAACAATAGGAAAAAAATCAAAACACATCATCAGTAGGAATTTAAAAATTAAGGAACTTTTTTCTTATGATCCACTTTTACATTTCAACCCAGATAAGTCTGTGTGACTTACCAGTGGAAGGAAATATGCTAGCTTTCTCAAAATGAACATTTTGAAAAACAACTGGCAAATCCTCAGGTTTTTTGCCTTTGTTTGTTGCTAATGTCTTCCAAGCAAGAACCTGAAAATTTTACATTATTGTTAATTACTTAGCATAAACTGTTATGAAAAAAGTTAAGTAAATCCAGCAATTTATCACCTATCATTGAACACTGTTTCCTATGGTAGTGACTGACTAAGATTTAAAACTTGCTTTTTATGATTTGTCTTTATGTAGTTTAGTGCTTCAATGATTTAATCTGTGTATTTATATGAGATATTGTTAATCAAATGTCCTGCTCTGGGAATGAACAAGATATTTGAATAAGCTGTAACTGTGAATGTTATTTATTCTGATACCTAAATGAAAAGTTGTACAAGTTCGTATAGTGTAATTCAGTCGCCAATCTTCTTTATTATTATCACCGAATGGATGAAATATTCAACAGGGAAATAAAAAGTCACCGTTGGAAATGCATAACTATATTATTTTAAAATTCTGACATTAAACTGGTATAAGATTATAAAGCCCAGCGTAGCATCAGTTCTTCAAAAGCCCATTATGAAGAAAGCAGGTAATCACAACAAACAATTTTAATTCTGGTGAAATCTCAACTTTTCTCACTACTTTTCAGCTTTAACACTCTTTTACCCTGCTTGGTGAACTTTTAAAACTTAAGCAAATTAATATCTCACTTAATGGGTTATAATTTTTAATGAAATTCTCTCCCTTTCTGTTGAAAGATCTGCTCTACCTCCTGGTAGCTATCTTTCTTTTCACAAATCCTTCCTTCTCACTCAAATTTTTTGTCCACATTTTCTGTAATGTTTCTATGACATCATTTACAACTTCAGATACAAAAATTCTATTTTTCATCCTAACTTACTGTCAAACTGTTATTATATTATTATTATATGATTTTTTTCTATCATTTTATTTGAAAAATTATTTTCTTTCTTCTTCTAAAACATACCTAGAATTTGCATACAGCCTCAAATTTTGGTCAGAATGTGTTTCTCGATGCTGAATACCTATTGTTCTAGTAAAATCTGGATTATACGAGGGTAATTCGGAAAGTAACCTCTATTCTAGCTTGGCAGTAGTACTCGTGTGCGGAGTGCTGCCATTTTCACATCTGCGTGTTCCCCGATTCAGTAAGCATCCAGCTGTGACAGTACAAACCTTGTTCTTTTGTGCATTGTCTTGTTATAACCTTAAAAGAAGAGTGCTGAAATAGAAAATCCTACGAAATACGAGGTGTGTGCAGTAATAAGATTTCTTTTGGCGCAAAACATTTCAGAAGCAGACATTCATCATCAATTGTGTACTGTATACGGTACAAACGTTATGAGTGAAGATGTTGTGTGGCAATGGTTCCAATTTTTTTTAAAGTGGTAGAACAAACATTCATGATGAAGAGAGAGTGGTAGACCGGTTGTGAGTAATGATCTTGTCAAGAATGTTGATGAAAAAGTTCATAAAAATTGAAGATTCACAATCTCTAAACTTTCTGAACAATTCCCACAAATTTCTCATATGGTTTCGTACGAGGTTGTCACCAATAAATTAGGCTACTGGAAGTTCTGTGCTAGGTGGTTACCGAAATTGCTCACAGAGGTCCACAAAACCAAATGAATGGGCTCTGCCTTAAACTTCCTTTCACGCTGCGATGCGGAAGGAGAAGATTTTTTGAAGAGGATTGTGACTGGTGACGAGAAGTGGGTGGCATATGTAAATGCCAAAATGAAACAACAGTCGATGGCCTGGGGCCATAACAATTCTCAATGCAAGCCAAAGAAAGCCCGCCAAACATTTTCAATGAGGAAGGTTATGAATAATGGTTTTTGGGACGCCGAGGGAGTTTTGCTTGTTGAATTTATGGAACGTGGCACCACAATCACTTCAGATGTCTACTGTGAAACTTTGAAGAAATTTAAATGAGCTATTCAAAACAAATGTCATGGTAAGCTGTCATTTGGTGTTGTGATTTTGCATGATAACTCTCATCCTCACAGTGTCCGTAGGACTAAAGAGCTTCTTAAGCAATTCAAATGGGATGTTTTAGATCATCCCCTTTACAGCCCTGACTTGGCTGCTTGTGATTTTCATCTCTTCATTCACATGAAGAAGTGGTTTGCATCACAGCAGTTTGATGACGACGATGAACTTCAAAATGCTGTGAAAGATTGGCTACGTGCCCAGGCGGCTAAATTTTATGAAGAAGGAATTTGTAAATTAGTGAAAAGCTATGAAAAATGCTTAAATTTAAATAGTCACTATGTTGAAAAATAGCAAAAAGCTGTAGTTTTAAGGTGTATATAATAAAATATTGTTTACTGTCCAGGTTATTTATAGCCAAAACGGAGGTTACTTTCCGAATTACCCTCGTATATTTAAATGACTGACTTTCTATTGTTCAAGGTGTTTTTGATTGTCGGCTCAAACCCTATCAAATACATGGTGAAATAGGCTTTCAAATGGGTCTATCTCATTTAATACTTTTTTAGACCATATAAACATGCCTAAAAATGATTGTCTTCATCAGTACTACTAGTGAAAATAAATGTGTCAACATCCAACCACCTTAATTTTATGATTTTTATTTTTGACATATTTTAACAATTTTGGTTTAATTTTGAATTGGAAAATCTTTTATTATTAAGAATATATTAGTATAATCAATTTACAATGTTAGTGGCTTTAAATTTTCCCTTCTTTGCGATTCTAGAAAGCTATTTATCCATAGTAATGTTGGAATAACATAATCATTAATTTCTGCAGTTACTTTGGTTGGAAGATAAAGGACACACATTTTCAATCGTTAGGTCTGTCTCAAAATTTTCCATTTGGCTATGGATGATGAGGGTATTACCAAATTCCACAAAAATTTCAAGAACAAAGTTCTCTGTAAACACATATGAGATTCAATTACATTTTCTAAATTTAGTCACCACTACCATATAGAGTAATCAGCAATATAATCCTTCTGGGTGTCCAGCCGGATCATGTTGTATAAACACAATGTTTCGACAGCTAGCTCTGCTGTCTTCATCAGATGTCAGAGCTAGTTGTCAAAATGTTGTGTTTATGCAACACCATTCAGCTAGACACTCTAGAGGATTATATTGCATCAGTGTGCCGGGTAAGTCTTCATTCACAGAGTAATCAGAACTACATCTTAAAGCTGCAAAATTTCTTTACCTTTTCGTGCTGGGTTTTGAAATAAACTGTCAGTTTCATCAGTGTATAGTAATTTTGTAGCTATCTGAGTTTGAAAGATGTTATAGTTAATGACTCTAGAAACATTTAAAATCTGGAGGGGGAACAGGCAAGTAAATTTGTTTGATCATTATGACAGAATAACAGAGTTCTAGGCAGCCACATAATCTTCCCATGTCATGACTATACCTCAGAGCATTCACAACATACACCACATGCATAAAGTACAAAGCAAGTTCCACCCTAGATAAATTTCATGTTCAGTGGCTGCAAAAAATAATGGCCTGAATGGTTTCCAAAGAGACACCAAAACACTTAGAGTTATGGGAGAATCTTGGTAAGATTCGCTTAATGCATTATTAGACTCATATATGAGGAATCTGAACTAACATAATCTATAGCACAAAAATTGATAAATTCTAGCACAAGAGATGTGCTAACATATAAATGTCTGAGCTATAGCTATTTATGTGCCAAGTGTTCATAAAGGTCAGATATTTTTGTGTCGTAATTCTGTATAAATGTTTTACTGGTTCTTTGTTTTTTCTTTTTTTTTCATTAATAAGTGAGGAATGCCAGTAACTGTATCAAACCAAAATCATTGTATGGCATTGTTGGCCAGGAGATCCTGAAGGATTGTTCAGCCGCCAAATGACAGAAATTTTATTTGAGTGGAGACTTTCCCGGCGTATGAAATGAATTATTCACAGGATTCAGATAGCATCATTTTGCGACGCTGTCCGGCTGAACTCCTGTGAAGAATTCATTTCGACAGAAATTTTAATTCACTGTACAATACATCTACTATCATGGTTAAATAATCCACAACTTAATGTGGAACCGAGCTACAGAAGCACTCTGGCATACTTCATATTACATAAAAAGCTGTGTCGGAGATGAAGGCCAGTTAAGGGCATTTGAAATGCCTAGCCAAGATGGGAATTTGAACCAGCCTTTTTATCTCTAGTCAGATGCCTTTACCACATCCTTCTAGCTGAGCAACCAGGTTTAAAGCCAATCTGAAGTTGTGGGAACCAGGTTCTTGTTTTAACAACCCATATAGAAGCAGATTTTGAAATAAAAGTGAAGTGTGGAACCATCTTTGCAGACCTTGCAGCCGCATACAATATATTGAAGGAAGGTTTATGTGCAAGTTCATCAAACTTACGGGTTGTAAGGCAATGTTGGAGCTCATAAACAATATGCTGTCTAACAGGGTGATTCAGATTGTGATGAATAAAAAGCACAGTAAATTAAAAGTGCTCAACAGTGGGTTGCCTCAAGGATCTGTGTTCTCCCGTATATTGTCCAATCTTTATGTAGCAGATAGATATTCCTTTGACCACCTCCTGTCAATTTGCATACACTGATGACCTGGCAATCATTACTCAACAGTTCACTATGAATGAAGTAGAAGATATCCTAAATGCAGATGTTAATATTTTATGTGAGTTCTTTCGAAAGTGGTGATTAATATAAAGCATCTGCAAAACAGAAATTTGCTTCTTCGACCTCAGCAACAGAAATTATCTTTAATTGACATGCTACTATCACAAAACCCTAGCCCCAAGTATCTTGGAGTTATTCTGGACCAGACATTGTTTTTCAGGATACACGTAATTAATAGCACTGCTAAACTAAGGACAATGAATGACATCATCTAGAAACTTGTTGGATCAACGGGGGAAGCTAATGAATCCACTCTTCGATCATCAGTAATGAGCTGGTGTGGTTAACAGTAGAGCACTTTTCTTCTGTGGACCAAGCGTGGTGGGTGAGCGGTTAACGCTCTTGCCTTGCATTTGGGAGAACGCTGGTTCGAATCCCCGTCCGGGCATCCAGATTTGGGTTTTCCATGGTTTCTCCAAATCACTCCAGGCTAATGCTGGGACGCTTCCCTCAAAAAGGCCATGGCCGAATTCTTTCCCATTCCTTGTCTCCAGCCCGCCTCTAATAATTTCGACGTCAATGAGCTGTAAAGCCATAAGTAAAAAAAATTTCTTCTGCTTGGCTGAGTAGTTCACATGCATAGCTGGGCAGATAACCATTAATCAATTAATCATTAATTAATGAATTTAACAAAATTGCAAAAATTTAACTTTTAAGATAACCTAAAATATCTTTAACGTTCTTCTTAACTTCCTTTAAATTGAACTCCCATTACTTTGGTTCTTGACATTATTTTGTTTGTTTGAATTGCATGCCACAGCACACTGGTACGTTTGTTAAGTCGAATAGTGAACGATTTAGGTAATCTGAAGTGCTAGTGTGAGTGTGATAAATATATATGTGTTATGCTAGGTTTGGGTTGGTTTAAGCAGGAACACTAGAGTTGTGGAGGGGTTGTATTTTACATCTGCAAATCGGCACTCACTACATGTTTCAAATATGTTCAGCAATTTTGATACTTTTATAAATTTTTTACTATGAGGAATACAGTGCCACTTTTTATTTTGTATTGGTTTGGAGTTTGTTAGTGAAGTAAATTAACTTTTTATTCTTCATATGATTAAATCATGAAACTGAGGATGTAGAAACTGTTAGTAAAATCAGAAATGCTAGCAATAGCAACGAAGGGATTAAAAATCATTGGCCATGTTTATGCAATTATATTGCATTTAAATAAAGATTTGGAGAATTTTTTATGAATTCAAACTGTGTTTGCCTAAACTTTCTACAATCAAGACTCACAGTGTAAGCACCTTAGAATTTGGGTAAATTCTAGTTTTCTTGGCTATAGATCATAAGGGAGGGAGTAAGCCTTCAAGTAAACATAAAATTTTTCAGTTTGCATCTACAGGATATGAGAGAAACGTTTCATGCAGAAGCCGATACTGCAACCTAACTAAGTAAATAAGCCGATTTAAAAACAGTAAAGTCACTCAACATACAATACAGGTCCTAAATAAACAATTTATAATAGTAAATAACCTGAAACAGGGTAATCCATTATTATCCAATTTGTAAACAGTCGATTTTGGTTACGTGATAATTTCACTAATTCTCAACACTTTTCAATGCAGTAAAATAATTTTATAACAATAATAACCAGAAAGGAAGTTAAATTCACTAAAATTCAGTAGTTTCAGGCTGTGTAAATAGAGTAAATTAAATTTTAAACATGTCCTTAGACACACTTGTAGTTTCAGCATTAAATAACCACAAGTTTTCGATAATTTCTCGAACTAAAAAATAAATTTCCTGAAAGAGCAAAGAATCTAGTATATTATATTAAAGTTTCAAAACATTCCATGCAGTAGAATAAATATTAAATCAATTTTAAAGTTATTACGTCATAAATAAAAACGTGTTAATTTCGAAATTAAATTGCGATTAAACTAGAGCACAAAACACACGTAATAAAATTCAAAGAAAAAAAAAAAAATTCAGCTAATAACACTTTTTCGATATAAACAACACTTTAATAATTATTAACTAGAAACCAAATTTTTTCCAACATCAATCTCAACCTTGGTCTTTGTGAAAAATGGATAACTTTGCTAATACACCACCGATGATAATAATAATAGTTACATTTTTGAAATCAGGAGCAAGCACTGAACACGTTGACACTAATTTAAACACGATAATTTGTAATCCAGTGGCGATGTCTAAAAATTGCACAAATTAAGATATAAATCGGGGGTTCACCAACTGTTTTTAGGAAATTCATTACCATTGCGCCCGCATAGTTAAATCATTTACAAGAAAGCTAGCTAATTTAGAATTATAGTCATAATACTTTTTATAAACTTTAAGGGCCAGGCTTCACTCTGTTAAACTTTGAACATTAACTATAATTACATCGTGTCTGACTATTTTTTGGTAAGCGGCAGGTCACCGTTAGTATGTGGCTGAGGGTATGAATTGGGTTAATCAGGCCATCTGGCTGTCTTTTGTCTTTTGTGCCTTTTGTTTCCAGCCGCAGCGTAATCATGAGCTAGTGTGTTTTGTCAAGTAGTGTTTGTCGGTCAGCCAGGCTGACTTCCGGTCGGTTTGAACTTTGAGATACTCCATGTGTGATCGGCCATTTCTTACCAGTGACGGATGTTAAAATTGACTATGGACCTATAAATTTTCATAATGGGGTTTAGTCGGGAACTTCTTCCTCTTCATGACTTGTGATTTTCGGAAACGTTTAGTTCGATTGCCAATTCGACTGTAAATGCTATTTCAGATGTGACTGTGAAATAAACTTAAAATTTTTCATCAAGTGGATTTTTACATGCTTTTGTAGTGAACACTAACCTTTCTTCACCTTTTGGTTTAAATAAGCTTTGTGGTGACCGATCAGCTTTACAGTAGAACCATCCAGGCTAATACATGGTTATGTAAATTTATTAATGCAAATTTAGTAGAACTTTCAACAAGTCAAAATTCAGTTAAGGTGACTAAACTGATATTACTCCCCGAGTATCAGTTTGAATCCTTACAACTTTTCTAACCTTAATAATCCTAAACAATATACGAAAAGCCTTCATAGATCCAAATATTTACAGTTTGAAGAAAAAGTAGAAGTAGGGTCAACGTGTGGGATAAGGAAAAACAATTCAGAGCCTTCAAGTGCTGTGGAGTCTGGTGTAGATAGCAGCAACTCTATCCCCTAAAAAAAACTAAAAAAAAATAAAAAAAAACCTGTGCCAATGAAGCATTGGTGAATCTTTAGTCTCAAGCTGGTGTGGACCAATGCATTGTAAAAGTTTTCATCGCCAACATGATTCCATCCAATACATATGATAAACTGATTAAAAAATTGAATCCCAGTAAGAACTCAATTTCCAGAGGGACATTGGGTAGCGAGACGTATCGTTGATGGTTAACTTTCAACGGATAACTGTAACTTGTATTAAATTTGCAAAAATGTAATGCTTTAACGATTATCAAAGTTAACTTTTTAAGTTGTAGATTAACAAAGTTAACTTTTTTATTAACTGTGCCCAGCTATGTCCACACGTTACAAAGATTGACACCATCCTGAACCAGAAAATGAGCATCATCAGTGGCACATTAAAATCTACTGTTCTTTTGCCCGTGTTCAGCAATATGGAACCTCCAAGATTAAGAGGATTTAATAATCTGGTCCATAAGTTCACAAAAATATCAGTGAAGATTGGTCTCCCATCCATGAAGACATACTTCATACATTGTAGTATCTGAAATCACATTCTCCACCCATACTAAAAGCTGATTGGCAATGAGTTTATTGCTACAGTGGAATAGAAACAAAGATGGAACAATGTAGCTCCTGAGGAGTGGCAGTCACTATCTAAAGCCCACCATTCACTAGCAAGATTTGACCTGCTATGTAAAACGTGGGCTATGCTTAAACAGGATATGAACTAACCATGGGCACTGTGGCTCACTGATGTTTAAGTATGGCATGCAAACATCACTCAGTTCTGAATGTAGAGCTCTACAACAGGCAGGGCCAGATTAAGACAGTGCGGGGCCCGTAGCAAATGTGAAGAAGAGGCCCTTGATTTTTGCCCTCTGGGGGAAAATTGTAGATCTAAAAAAGAAAAAAAAAGGTAACCCATCTAGCCTTGGTGCGGGGCCCCCCTAGGAGGTGTGAGGCCCCCTAGACGGCATATGCTACCTCCTGCTACGTGGTTAATCCAGTACTGACAACAGGCTATCTCGTCTCCCTGAGTCTAGTAAAAGGTTGTACCCAGGATTGCTGGAAGACTTTGTTAAAGCATTTAAAACCTGCAAAGTGGATCCAGTAGGTTGATGACACCTTTGTCATCTGGCTTCATGGTAAGGAGAATTTGCTGGAGTTCTTACACACTTGAATAGTGCCTATCCAAGAATCCAATTCACCATGGAAGTGGAATAAAATGGACAACTGCCATTTCGTGATGTCCTGGTTTATAAGTGTGAAAATGGACATTTGGGTCATATTATATACCACAAGGTGATACACACTAATAGATATCTGCACATCATGCCGCACCATCACATGACAATGGAGCAGGATGTATTGACATC
Source organism: Vandiemenella viatica (assembly GCA_031002005.1). NCBI lineage: Eukaryota > Metazoa > Arthropoda > Insecta > Orthoptera > Morabidae > Vandiemenella > Vandiemenella viatica. The sequence goes on along the minus strand of CM061920.1, from coordinate 42,909,862 downwards.
ATTGAACTTAAGAATGAGGACAGTATGTGACTCAGAAAGTATGAAGGAAGACTTGGAGACATTTACAAGAATATTCTGAGCCAACGTCTATATTGAATGTGACATCAGAAGGGTTTTAATAACTAAAAAACTCATGGAAGATGTCAACTTATACTATGATGCCAAGGAAATGTTTCAAGGAAATTCACCTGTCACTCATACGTACACAGTATCACTGACCAAATTGGGAAACTGTTAAAGTGGGTGGAGGTACGAACAGTGTATGAGACTCATTGCAAACTTGGTCAGTCATTAACCAGCATGAAAGACCTTTAACACCCACACCAGGTTGGGTGTTTATGAGATCCCCTGCAACTATGGCAGTGTTTAAATCGGTGGGATCAGTCACACTGTGGTGGAGAGACTTAAGGAACATATGCACCATTGTAAAAATAACAACAGTGACAAATCTGTTGTAGTTTGCCACACCATTAACAATAGGCATGAAATAAAATTTGAAGACACAAGACTGTTGTGGAAAGAAGATCAGTGAGGGCCTTGACGAGTGAAAGAAGCAGCAGAAATTTTATAGAATTCCAAACAACTGCAACAAAGGCAGTGGCCTATTACTCTGCGATGCTTGGCACTCATTGTTATGTCTACATTAATAGTATCTCTGCTAAAGGCTGTAGAATTGCAGCCGAAAGCTAAGATTATCAAATAAACAATGTGACATACCCCTAAAATCTAGTAATCACTGCTACAGAGTAGTTGGAAAATCTGATCTTGCAACTTTAAACTTTTATTTCAGGCACATAGTTGATTGTTTTAGGATGACACATTGTTTATTAATTCTCTAGTATTGTACATATTGTCTATTTTGCAATAAGATAATAAATAAAATCACAAAGCCACCAGATTGCTTAGTAACTTATGATACAGGTATACAATTCTTGTAACTTTAAGCAATGTATCTGAAATGTAATACAAAATGTTCTTAGAAATCTATTGATTCCAGTAGCTTCACTATTTTCTTTTAGTTTCCATTATATAATTATGTAATTAAAAGCACTGAGCCTAGTGAGTAAAAGATAATGCTGGCATCTGTTTTTTAGAAAGACTCAGATTCAAATCCTACTCAAGTGTTTGGTTTCCTTTGGTTTACCAAACTATCTTGGGATGAATACCAGTATAATTCATGTAAAACTTTCTAATATTTTCCTGAATGTTCCAATAATTTTATAGCATCTGATAATTCCAAGCTCTAATGCTATTGCTTTATCAATCAGTTATGGCTCAATGAATTAATATGATTTTTTGTTTGTTTGTTAAATTGTGCTGACAACAAAATTATACCATTATCGAAACTGTATAAAAATCTTCTCACTCACTTAAGTGTGAATCACATTGAATGAAAAATTGATACTCATTTTTAAATCTCTCACCTTTTTAACATTTCATCAAAATGAAACATACCCTGCTTTACCCACAGGACAGAGTGTTGTATGTTAAAAAGAACCGCACCAAATTCTGACAAGTAGTTTTTGTGTCAATCACATTCAACAAAACATGATTCTAATTTGTAGACATTACATCTTAATAAACTTCACAGCTTTTCAATATCACATCAAAATGTAACTTATCCTCTTTTCACCACAGGCTATGCATTAATTGAAACCCAGAAAAAATTTCACAAGTAAAAAAAATAGTTTGTCGCTCCTCTGTAGATTATTGGTAGTAGCCCAAACTAATTATATCTTTACAGATCTTAAATACACAGGCTTTTAGAGATTTTAAGTTCTAAATTGTTTCAACATTTTTGATAATTCATTCATAAATTCTCTGGTAACTTATTCCAATCCCTGAACTCCTTACCTATGAAAGAAAATCTTACCACACCCTTGTGCCTAAATCAAATGTCAATTTGAGGCAGTGGACATCTTTTCCCTTACATGCATTCATTTTAATTTTTACACCAATATTTTTCTACGCCTCACCACCAATATACGTTTTGTACACTCCCATGTCTCCATTCACCTTCCTCCTGTTGTCATAATGAGCTGTTACAACATTTCACCATGAGCTATGACTGTGCCTGGTACCTGTTACCGAAGATGCTAGGTTTTAAACAGCCACCAGACTATTGTCTATACCCCAATAGTTAAAGGTATTTTTAAAAAAACGAAAAGTGTACTTCTCACAAATTTAAAGTTCTGTACACTTTTAGTACCAGAATTTTGAACAAAGCATCGAACAATCAGATCCGAAATTTTAAGACTGCAGGTAGATACACTCAAGCTTCTATCCTATCCCCCCAGCTAGGATGAAGTTCTGCAAGATCGTACTGAAGAAAAATTTAACTGACACTGGCAGTGACAACTATTTATGATTTTTCCCCATCCTACCTCACACCCCTCTCTACACATATCTGCTCCAGTTGATGGTCTGCCAAAAAAATGCCTAACGAAGATGCCTGGTGGTTCCTCTTAAATAGAATTTGTTCCTCATGATGTTATAATGATCTTTGTACTGACAAAGAATTTTCTTATTTTTACTCCAATCATTGTAAAACTTCAGTATGTTGTATCCCGTAATTCGTTTGTTATTTTATGCTATGAGGCCTTTTACTAAATTTTTGAAGTAAAAATTCACTAAATCTCAGAATATTTCTAAAATTCTCATTTCCTGAGAAAATGTTAGTGTTGAAACATAATGTAAGAATTCCCCCAACTTTTGATATTTGTTACTCTACTGTACTTATCGTATTTGAGGTGAAATTCAAAACTTTCATAATATTTGAAATTATGATGTAATCCTTACAAAACTATTATATTTAATTTTTCTAAAACCACTGCTCTGATGGAGCTGAAATGAATGTCATTCTCTTTCACAAAATTCTCATATCTGCTGGTAATATCATCTAATCCCTAATGTGTTTCCTTCCTAGCTCTTACTTTGTTTGATCTAATGTCGCTTTGTTTTCATTGTTTGGCATAACCATTGTGACCACCAGAATAGTCAATATCTATTTTTGTCTAAAAACCTATTTCTCGTTTAGCTATGGAGTCTATTTTTTATATATGACATGTATAAAAAAAAGGTTCTTTGCAAATTGCTGTACATGTTGTGATATTTATTAAACTTGCTAGAACTTTTGAACGAAATATTTCCATCTGTAAATGTCATAGCTCATTTTGATCATAATTTTATTCTAAACCTCTGAAACTGAATGCAACAAAATTGCTTATAAAAATGATAAATCTTTTTTATAACTCTGTTTACTTTCAAGTTTGACTTTAAAGTTCTTTTTGATTCAGAAAATACTTCTAAAAGTTTTCTATTGAACTGCTATGCTTTAGGGTTTTTTTAAACTATTTCTGAAGATCTTTCTGAAAAAAAAAAAAATAGGTTTATATGGCACTATCTTCCAATGAATCCCATTTCAGCTCTTTTATCACATCAGTTACTGATTGTGTTCCATGGTAATTTCCAGAAACAAATCTAGCAGCCCTTCTTTGCATCCCCTCCAGCTCCTGAATTTGATACCAAAATGTGGGTCCCATACTACACCACCATATTCAATCAGTGGTCTGACAAAAGTTTTGTAACCCAGATCCTTTACTTCTCTCGTACATCCTCTCTTCAACCACTACAACAAGGGAAGGATTCTGAAACCTTCTCCTACTACCTGTCCAGTATCCAATTGCCCAGTTGAGCTTGTTATCAAATCTTATGCCAAGATATTCAACAAACAATTCTTTCTCCACATTATAATCTTAATCAGTCATTAGTGTTTTATCTGTGAATCTACTAAGCTGACTCTTCTTTGTATTTATCTTCATCCCATGTTTATCAATCCAGCTAGATATTAATTCATTAGACTCCCATTTGCGGTGAGACAGTATTAGCTAAACAATATGCAGAAAGAGTGGATAAGCAGTCAAAAATTTAATGTATTTTAATGATGTTTGAGGATTAATAAAATATTTTTGAAGCATGAGATAATCAAAGAAATATACAGCTCAATTGTTCCATGAAGCATTGTTGAGTGCAGAGGCACACTGTGTAGTAAAGTGGACTGAAAGCAATGTGATGCTGTCCTTTTAGTATTTTAGACGAGTGTTTCGTAAAGAACTGAGAGCCAGTAGGAATTAATGGTCTCAACAGAGTGTGTAATGTTGTAAGACCATAGCGTGGTCAGAATCTGGAATTGTAAGAGAAGTATCATATGCCTTATCCATGGTCAAAGTAATTAATTTAACTAGTGGCAGTGATGAAAATGTGTATGCGTTGTGTGAATAAAAACCAGAGTGAACTTTAGAGCAAACCGTGTTATAATTTCTGGACGTAGTAGAACCTGCAAGCTTAACAATCAGTAACAGCCCATAACTGCATAGTCCTAATCGCAAGCAGATACCAGCCCTATACTAAATTGTCACACATTTTAACTTTCACTTCATTTGACACTGCATTTCCTAATCTTTTCCTAATTTTTTTGCTTTCTACCTTTTAATAATTCTTCTGCCCAGAAAATCATTTTCTCATCCACTCCAATAGTATTTACCTTATTTACCACCATTTTATGGCTCACTCTGTCAAAAGCTTATGCAAGGTTAGTGCGACACTATCAGTTTGGCCTCCTTTGTCCATTTCATCATTGCATATATCTTACTAACTGAGATTCACATGAATATCCTTTCCTAAAGCCATTTTGCTGACTTGGAAGTCACTTATGCTTTTCACATATATTTCTGATGTGGTTGCATATCAATCTCTCCATTAAATTACCTACCACTGATGTCAAACTGATTGGTCAATAATTTTCGATTCTATTTCTCACTCCTCCTCTATGTACCAGTACTACTATCGCACTTTTCCAGTCCTCTGGTAAGCAGCAAGTATCCAGACTCAATTTAAATAATATTTCAGAATAAGGCACAATGTTACAGCATGCTGTCTATAGTAAATATTATTAATATTATCTATATTAGCCCCTTTATGTTTTTTCAGCTTTCTTAGTTTCTTCATGATATCCTCATGACAAATTTAAAAATTTTTGGTCTGCTCATTTCTAATTCTATTGTTAAGCTTGTTCTCCGATTTATACCCTCCCATTTCTGATCCATTGTCACTAATGGTCTCTCTAAACCTATTACTTAAAATCTTTGCCTTTTCCAAACCCTCTGTAACTTCTTTTCCATCATTACCTACATTTGCCTCAATATCCTCCCTTCCCCTCAAATTTCTAAAATAGCCATACAAAATTTCTAGATGCATCAGTCAGTGGTCCCCCTGCACCAGGCCCTATGCAAGCAGGTGTGCAAGGTGTGCACCACACATGGGTGGCACATCCAGGGGACGGCAAATCGAATTATCGACTGTCTCCCCCCCCCTCCCTCAAGCTGAGCTTCAGGCAGCGATGATGGGTGCTGCAGCAACAATCGCGGTGGCATTAATTGGGGTGGCAAAATAATGTTCGAAGGGGTGACAATCTTAGTTTTTTGCCCCAGTTCAGAAAATTCCTAGATCCACCAATGGCTGTAATCAAAAAAGTGGCAGCATAATCAGTATTGCACAAGGGCGTTTAAACAGCTAGTGGCAGGCGTGCCCTGCACTGATAAAACTGTTAATAAAACCATCTTTAGCCACCTTCTTTGCTATTATTAATTCCTTGTTTAGTTGTTTTAATATTCCATGCTACCCTTCTGTCTCTTTATTATGTTATGTTCTCTTCTTACCAATTTACCTCAAACACTGAAAGAATTTAAAATAAGAATTCATTAAATGTGAAAGTAGGTAAGTAGGGCAATTGCACTGAAAGAATTTTAAAACTTAAAATTGTAAAATTTGAAAACTGGTAAGGAAGGAAGCTGTTACTCAGTTTATATTCCATTGCAATAAAATTGAATGAGTAATTTATTATTGGTAATACTTATGGACCTCAACAACAATATAAACGCATTTTATGTGTGGCACTCATGATATATAGATACTGAAACACAGACAAAAGGAATAAAAATTATTATATCATATCATAAAACATTAGTGAATAGGTACTCAACAAGATATCCGGTTGCTGGAAATATTATTCGGCCATCAATTTTGTGACCACTGTACCATGCATCTTCTTCTTTTTTGAGGTCTATCTCATACTTGTAATAATGTTTGTTTAACCAATCCTGAAACAAAAAACAAATTCTTAGCTGAGGATATAATAGTTAAAAGGAATGTATGTATTTCTGTACAAATATTATGCAGTTTTACCTTGTCAGAAAATTGGGGCACAAACCATTCTTTGCTATGATTCCATACCACCAAAGGGGAAATCATTGGTGTTGAAACTGATACAGGATAATCAGGTGATGGATAAAGTTCTGATACAGTGATCTTTGATCCAGAGAGATATAACCTGAAAAATGTAAGATGAATAAAGGGGTGATGTAGTGTGCATTGTCAATTTAGAATATACCAAAATATCTATTAATTAATATTCAAATTTTACATTTACATCATCAAAGAAATGTTGCAAAAGAAAATAGGTCACAGTCAAGCATACTGGGGTAAATATATATATAAAAAATAGAATACTTTTAGTCTAGCTGTCTGTATATAATGAGCGTATAACATGAGTTAACATATAAGATACTTTTTATTGATATTAGTGTTATAGTTCCTGATGACCCATAAAATCTGATATTTCTACATCTATGTCTGTGCATCATGCAAAAACCAATGGACGTAAATTAATGAAACTGCACATACTGATAGTATACATGTATGTCATGTGTTAACACTGAGGTAATTTTTGTCCTAATTAGAACAATAGTTCCTGATGATAAAGCCATAAGCTATGGAATTTTGGTTGATGTGGATAGATCTAACACTAACTAAAAATGGATTTAAATGAAACATCACATGGTGATAGCTTATATCTTGGATTAACACAAAGGACACTTTTTAACCAAAAAGTTCTTTAAACAGTCTAGCAAATTGTAAAAAAAAAAAAAATCCACATACCTAAAAACAGCATTTGTGTTTTAATGAGAAATAACACATTGAGGTATTATGGACTGTAATTACCATAAGAGCTATGCGACTAAGATAAATGCAATTGTTGGTTTCATCTTCGTATGGATATGTATTACTCTCTTACTCAGAATATACAAAAACAGCTCAATTGCTTGCCTACAGATGACAACATTAACCTTTTATTCTGAATTTGAATGATTAATTGTGATGAAGCACATGCTCTAGTGGCAATTTCCTTATTCATCTAATTATCTCTTTTAAGTATTTTTATTTATTTATATTACTTTCTTATATTCTTTGAATTGTCACAATGTATGTCGATTGTGATGTGAATAAATAGATTTTATACACAGATTTAATATTGTATCTTTTGACATTTATTTCCTTTTGTTCATTCTGTTCAACCTCCTTTCATACCAACAAAATTTTACCGTGTCTCGAATATCCTTGCATTGAGTTCATTCTGAAAGATTAGCAGGTTCTTTTCTACTCAAGATCTATCAATTTTCTCTCCACAACTATTATTTACAAACTTCTCACTATGCAACCATTATTATTTCAAAACTTAATCCTCTGCTCGATCATACTGTCTTGCTCATTTACCTTTTCTACCAACAATCCCTCTCACTTCCTCTGTTTTTCTGAGAACCTATATTTTCAAACATATCAAATCAAGCAATCTGTGTTAGACCTGCTATTATTTTTTTTAATTCTTTAAACTTTTTATCATACCAATATTACGGCCTTTATCTGTCTAGATATGTAACTTTATTTGTTTTAATGAATTGCTATGTTACAGAATGTTAAAATTTCTTCCCTTCCATCTACTTTGCTGTTTATAAGTGGTTGGTATTTTATCAGTGACTCGACAGCACAAAACTCAAATTCCAAATTGACAAAGTTGAGGTAACAGCTAGTGTAATTTTGGAAGGAATTTGCTGTTTATTTAAAATAATAATAACATATTACCATATTGATGCAACTACAAAATTTAGAAATTCAATGGTAATTACATTAGGAAGAATATGAAATCAAACACAACATAATGCGCTGATTAGTTAAAATGTTATCATGACATACCTTGCAAAATACTTCTCTTCTGGTGACAAAATATCAACAGAATTTTAAGATAAAACACTTTTTATAAAAGGAACTTCAGAATATAAGTAATAAAGAACCATTTAAAGACTGCATAGACATACAGCTATTTAAAATTGATTTAGCCATTTCACCTTACATTCTTATCACTGAACATTTCCACTTTTTTTTACCAGTTGTCTAGCACATTTTTTGAAGCTGTGCTTTTTTTGAAAGCAAGGTTTATGTATAATGGCTTTTTATTCCTGTCATTGCTTTGATGTGGAAGCACACATGTTGCCACCTGTCCATCAAGTACAGTAATACCCCGCTTTACGCGACCCCGTTATGCGTGGTATCGCTTTAGCGCGAATGTCAAATTTCGCATTAAAATGCCCCGTATTATGCGAATTGCTTACTTATGAATATGTATGTACATAATGTAGTCATTGGCTTCTCTTTGGTCGCAGGAATCCCCACTTTCTCTGACCATTCTGATTGAAAAATTGGGGATTCCCCTCCTACGACTTTGTTCTATGAGGATTCCCTCGTTTGTTCTATATGTTTATCTCGACTGGCAGTCATGTTTTAACGTTTGGTGGAGATACATAATTTAACACTATGTTAAAAATGACACCTATGAAGAAATAAGAGCGTAAAAGAGTAACTTTGGAATTGAAGGTGAAAAGAAGAATGGAAAATGGAGGCAAAGCAACAATTGTTGGGTAGAGATTTTGGTCTGTCAGAATCAACTGTGAGAACGATTTTTAAAAATGGGAAAACATTAAACTTCCCAGCGAAAGTTCAACACCTATAAGTGCAACAAAACTTTCTCGTTCAAGATCTTCTTTCCTAGAAAGAATGGAGAAGTTGCTAGCAATCTGGATCGAAGATTTAAATAAGAAGAACACACCACTGAGTCAAGATCTCATATGCACAAAAGCAAAATCTTTGTATGAAATGTTAAAGACAGAAGAAGGAGAAGGGAGTTCCACTCTGACTTTTGCTACCAGCAGAGGCTGGTTTCATTGGTTCAAGCAGTGTTACAATCTTCATAATATACAGATAACAGGCGAGGCTGCCAGTGTGGACACTCAAGCTGCAGCTGAGTCTCCAGACAAGTTTCAAGATTTTGTAGCACGAGAAAAAAAATCCTGCTTGTCTCATCTTCAATATTGATGAGACCGGGATTTACTAGAAAATAATGCCATCTCGAACATTCATTTCTAAAGAAGAACGTCATTAAGCCAGCGGTTTCAAAGCTGCGAAAGCTCGACTAATACTTCTGCTGGGTGGTAATGCCACTAGTGATTTCAAACTGAAACCTTTACTGGTTTACCATTCAGAAACACCCCGTGCAATGTGAGGTACAGACAAGACAAGCCTACCAGTTGTGTGGCGGTCCAACAGAAAGGCGTGTGTTACACGGGAAGTTTTTCAAGATTGGTATTCTAATAGTTTTTGCCCATCAGTCAAATCCTACTGTGATAGAAATGGGCTTGAACGTAAAGTTATATTACTTTTAGATAATGCCCCAGGACATCCAACCTCACATGATACGCCGAGAGACTTAAAAGTGTACGTGAAGTTCCTTCTACCAAACACTATGTCAATATTACAACCTATGGACCAGGGAGCAACAGCAAACTTCAAAGCTTATTACCATCGCCACACTTTTAGCCAACTAATTCATGAAACTGACACTGAAGGAAGACAGTCTATGCGAGTGGTGGAAGTCATACAACATCAGGAAGACTATTCACAACATAGACGAGTCTTGGAATGAAGTTAAAAAGAGTTGTATGAACAGGGTGTGGCGTAATCTTTGGCCAGATGTCGTGGAAGCACCTAGAAGAATTGTCCAATGCACAGACAAGTGCTTGAAGACATTGCTGCAGTGATTGAGGGATCTGAACTTGAAAATGATGCGGTAGAAGATCTTGAAGAACTTGTAGCAACTCACGACGAACCTCTCAGCAATGAATATCTGATCGAGTTAGAAAATAATGCCATAAACGATGAGGAAGAACAAGTAGAAGAGAGAATTTTATCTTCAAGTGGAATACAAAATGCTGTTTCAAAAATTTATTCAGGTTTTGACACATTGCAGAGCATAGATAGTGACGATGACCATGTTTTGACAGTGTGTCAAACAATTAAAAACAGTGCTGGGTGTTATGAACGTATTTTACAAGAACGTAAAAGAAACGCTACCCAAAAGACAATAGATGTATTTTTCCATAAAAAGAACATGTAATACTGCATAAAGTTTTCTTATAATTAACGTGATTGATTCAAATGATTTGTATTTTTTTTGCATTAACTTTTGACTATGTAAACCCCGATATACGCGAATTTCACTTAACGCGATTTTTTGTGGAACGTATCCCTCGCGTAAAGTGGGGTATTACTGTATTTAACTGGTGTGCTGTGAATTTTTTTTTTTTTTTTTTTTTTTTTTTTTTTTTTTTTTTTTTTTTTTTTTTTTTTTTTTTTTTTTTTTGAGGCAGAGATTGGGCACCATCTAAACATCAGCTGAGGTGATTGCAGAAAATCACATAAAAACCACAATCAGAAACAGCCAGTATGCCAGAGCTGGGATGTGAACTTATGCTCATTGTGCCTCCATGATCCAGTGAAGAGGTACTTTCATGCATGGAGCCACACTGCTATTTAATCAACCACAGAACTTATGATTTCTTAATTTTTTGAAGTTGATTCCAAAAATTAGTCAAAGCCATGGAGATATCTATCCATAGGAAGGTAATAGGAAGGCTCTTTGTAGCTTTATAAAATTGGTGTTTACATTCTGGATTAAAAATTCTCTTCTCCATGAAAAAATTAAGATATTCCATAAACTTTTAATACACTTATTAAACTTTTTTTTTTTGAGAATTCAGAGAACTTGGTGCCAATTTAACAATGTTAGGTGAGTTAGGGTGTGGGAAGATTAGGAGGTGTAAGAGAACAATGCCACTAAACAAGCCTGAATTAATATGATTTAGTACTGAAAAATACACTTTTTGCCTTGCTTAGGAAACATCCTTTCGGAAAAATAAAATTTGCCTTTTAAGTTATCAGTGAACTATTAGTTCAATTGCTTTGATACAGTCTGTTTGCTACATGGAAGTCTCAACATTAGAAAACATTACTAACATTTATAGATGATATAGGTTTTATTACTTTATTGTTGTTTAAAATGATAGCTAAGGAATGCATTTATTGTTGTGATTACTTCTTTTTCCATATCCTAGTTTTTCTTCGTGATCTGACAGTATGCAGCACAACAGAATACTTTGATAATCATCACCATATTATAACCTGAACTAATTTTAAAAAGCAAGGAAACTGTTGTGAGGGTTTACTTACTTTCCCACTGTGATACAAAACTTAAGTAAGCTATTTTCATCCTTCTTCATTGTAGAGGTAACCACAGCAGTATTTGGCAGTACTCTGCGTATCACTCCTTGTAATATTCCATGTGGTGCAATTTCTACAATAAGTGCATCATTTTGTACATGAGAGAGGGCATCAGCAAACAGTACGGGGAGACCAAGTTATGAGTCATATATTCAGCAGAACATGTTTTAGCTAGTTGATTATCCCATTCCTCCTGAGGTACACTGGAGCTAATCCATCGCTGGGAGCGAAGCTTTGGCTGAGATATTACCTGTAAAAATTATTGGTCAATACAAACATATAACCTTCTAATTCAGCTGTATTTTACAGTAACTAATTATGATATTAAGGATAAAGAAAATCGATTTTAGGCAAATATAAATAACAAAGGATAGGAAAAATGACTCATCACGCACTGAAGTTGAAGGCAGTTAGAAATGAAACACATATGAGACAAACAAAACCATTTACAATGTTTCAATTTTACACTTTATTCATGTGCTAGGGACTGACTCATGTGGTTTGGAAGGTGTGCTCATGCCGAAGTTTACTACATGACTGGCTGGGCAGTGGAAGACAGGATGCGGGAGGAGGTGGTGGGAGTGAAATGTTTGGAACATAACAAGAGAAAGTGGAAAGAAAGGTAAAAGCACATGAGATAGGAATGTGTAGAACAAACACAGGAGATTGCCGGTAGGCAACAGTAATGATATTAAGGAAAAAGGAAATGGATTTAAGGTAATATAAATAACAAAGGATAGAGAAAATGACTCATCATTCGCCAAAGTTGAAGGTTGTGATGATAATCTTTCACCCCCACCACCTCCTCCCCAAATGTGTCTTCTGCTGCCCAGCCCATGTGGTAAACTTTGGCATCGGCACACCTCCTGAACCGTAGCACATAAACAAGGCGTAAAACTGAAATATTGTATATGTTTTTGTTTGTCTCATATGTGTTTGTTTCACTTGTCACAGACTTCAACTTTGGGGGATAATGAGTTATTTTCCCTATCCTTTGTTATTTATAATAAATAATTAGCTACTAATCTACTTAAAGAGGTTACACTTTGTTTTAACATGTAAAATATTTCAAAATGATTTGTCTTATAATTATACTGCATCTACTTATGAATCAAATTTTTTTACTCTGAGCTAATAATGGGTTGCTTTACTAACAATTCTGAAAGTTTTATACCTTTCTCATATCTTCAAGTAATTTTGTTGAAGCTGATTTTATGTATCTGCTGTGGAATGCTGTTCCTCCTGTTTCCAATTCCTTAGCAAAGAGACCTTTTTGGATGAGTTGTTCCTGAATCTGCTTGATCTTTTCTCTGGGACCTGACAGTGTTATATGATTGGAGCTGTTTTCACATGCAATGTCTACATCTTTTGGAATAATTTCTTGGGCATTAGCTGCTGAAATTGCTGTAAAAAAATATTCAATACAGTATCTATTTATAGAAAAACAAATTAGCAGAAGTGTTACAATACCAATATGGAAACATACATCAGTGGGACACATAATCTAAATTATGGATATGGCACTGCACACTACAACCGTATGAATATTCCCCATGCAACGACAAAATGTTTGTAGGTGTGCGGACTGGTATAATATATGCACTGCTACTTGTGGTCAGCCCACATACTTGTCGCTACTCCTCTTCAGCCTTTCAGACAATACTGTTCAGTGCCTTAATATGGTTATGGAATTTATAAGAGTTGATGGAGGTAATTTGGACCATGTTGGATAGGAACTGGAATACTGTTTGGCTTTGGAGAGGATTTCACAGATTTGTCAGTCAAGAACAGTTGCCACCCGGGATTGGGGAAGATTGACACTGAAATTACATGTCCCTGGCTAGTTGCTTCTAAAGAATGTTTGTTAATATGCAGAGGTCAAATTTGAACTATTTATTTGAAACACACGATTCTAGGCCAGCACCAGTCCCGCATTACAAGATACAGTCAGGCATTGTACGACAATTCCACAGGTTAGCAGTTAGAGGAATAACATTGTTAACAGCGCATGTTGTCATTAATTGACTACAGAATTAACTTGGCAGTCATTGCCATTTCATGACACAGCAGAACTCGACACATGGTGGACACACACACATAAGTGAGTGACTGACAAGTTACGCAACCATCACTACTTGTATATCACTCTTAATTCTAGACTAACTGTATCATGGCAGCACACACACTGTGCTTCTAGCCCTAGCAGCCAATCATAACTCATTTTGTCATCACATGACCTTATTGGTCAATCATGTTGTAGCATAACCGATAGTAATAACATCCTTGAGGTAGGCGTTCCTTGCCACGGGCCAGTTAGTACTCTTAGAGAAGTTTCCATAGCAACGGAAGAGACACACACAGAGAGAGACGGAGAGATTACTTATTAGCAGCTAAGGAGAGCTTGTTAGGAAAAGTTCGATAATGTATTTAATGGATGTATCTAATTTAAAATAAAAGTTGTGATTCATATTGTGGAGAAAAGGACTAACAAATTAATTATTTGATTAAACTGCACAAAAGATATCTTCCGAAATAATATAAATAGAAGTACATTCTTAAATACAACAGGGCGTATTTCTTAATAAGTAATATCAAGCAAATGCTTATAAGAAATGCGACATGGCGACCCTGCCAGGATACGAAATAACAACTAAGTTACAATTCGACAACAAGAATTCATCGAGAAAAGATCTTAGAAACGACTAACAACAAATTGACGGCAGCGCCTCCAGCGGACGATCAGGAACTATTAAGAAAAACATCGCAGTCGGGAACAGCTGATCTTGGATACATTCCATCTGTGCTGATATTTACTACGTCGCATATGGAGGTGGTTTGAACGGCTACAGCGACTGAACCACTCGTATATACAGTTAAGTGATTTTTCTAAAGAGTACTAAAGTGTAATAGTCTACCATACACTTTAAATTTTCAAATAATTCACTGTTCATAACCTTACGGAGTGTAAATTATTTTCTTGACCTTTTAACTTGCAAATTAATTTCACGAAGAACAAGACGTTACCTGTAAAGTTAGATTTTAGTAATTTCAAGTGTACTTGATTTTAATTTGCGTAAAGTAGAACATGTACACATGGCATAAATTTCGCAAGCTTTCCAGCTATTTATGTTAACAAACAATTTCTTGAAGATATAGGTAGATTAATGAATAATTTTTACGAGTTGAAAAGTTGCCGACCTTGATCCAATTTCAAATATGACAACACTTATAGAAGGCATCACTAATGATGAACCACAGACACTGAGTGGTACTAACAAAAACACTCAACTACCTTCAGACACGATTTCAGACTTAAAACAGTTTATGTTCAGTTTGTTTTTACAATCTCAAAAGGCACTTGTTGAACAATTTCAAAATGCACTGGTTGAACAGACAAGAGAGTTGTCGGAACACTTTACTAAATCTCATGAGGGCTTATGCAGTAATTTCAATTCGCAGTTCCAAACTGTTAGCAATCAACTTGACAGCATTACAAAGGAGGGAGCATCTAACAAAAAGATTTATGAAAAATATATAGGTGAATTGAATGACAAAATTGACATTACCAAGACACAAACTGACAACACTGATTTAGCCATTGAGGAGTTGACATTTAAGGTGAAGAGTTCAGAAGAGAAAACCTGGGTAATTGAACAGTATACAAGAGTAAATGAGAGTCTAGTAATTAGAGGGTTTGAACAAAGTATGAATGCAATTCAGTGTGAATCATTAGGTAATACAATTGAAAGTAATGGTAGTAGGCCTAATACTGTAAGGGAAAAATATGAGATGAGTAATGTTACAATTAATGGTGATGTAAATCATGTCAAGGATAGACAAATTATTAAAGAAGGGTTTCACTTAAAAGATGGGTTTAAGCATGAAAGTAACCAGGTGGAAACTTACACGAAGACAGATGAATCAGTAGAAAAGGGTTGTAAGTCTATAAAAATGTTTGATATCAGAGACATTAAAGGAACAGGTTGTTTTAATCTGGTAAAAGAGATGGAAGAGACTTTGAAGGTAGATGGATTATGGAGTTTGATGATTTTGAAGGAAGTAAACTGTGACATTTTTTCCATTGTTGGGGAGAATTGTGTTTGTGATTATGGATCAAAGCAGTTAAAGAATAATGGTGTTGAACATTTTCAGAGTTCTTTACATATTTTTGAAGTTGGTTTGCCATGTTACTGTTCTGGCAAAGTAAGATTAATTGTAAACAGGAAGTTGTTTTGTATGAATAACTGGGAAAAGGTGAACTGGAAATATAGAAAAAAAGGTTTTCTTTTTTGTAGAGGAGAAAGCTATGCTTACTGTCTCATACTGTGTACAAATTCAATCAGGACATTGAATCTACAACTCAGAAAATGATCACTTAGTTTAAGATGAATGAAAAGATTTAACACTAGTGCAAGTCACAGGTGTGTAAAGATAAGCTCTATCATATTGGAATTTACTATTATTATTAAGTTTTAGTTGGCATATTGTTGTTATTCAGTGCCACAAAACACTTGTAAATAGTACTGATTGTTGTGGCTGCGCACAATTCAACTGTAATGATAGTAAAAGTTTATAACCACTAAGTGGAAGCTGTCACTTACCAATGTTGATGATCTCGATCAGATGTGCAGTCTTCGGCTGTTACCACAGCATACCATTACATAGAAGTTTATTGTCTTTCTTTTAGGAAATATATAGTTTGTAAGATACACCGGAGCATTAGAATGAATAGAATGAGTTGAGAAGAAACAAGGTGTTGTTATGAATAGAGGTGTTTTGCATTAAGAAGTAAAATATCATATAGAGAGGGTACAGCGGCACGGTCGGGACTCAGTTCCTGTAAATAAAGCCACTATCTAGGCATTGCCTTTAAATGATACCGAAAGGTTCGGGATTTGGTTAACACAGGTATAGCTGAGGTCCAGGTAGAACCTTCAAATGACTTTGTTGTTACATCTCATAACCTATATGTGAATATATTCAAGATGAAGTAAAATGGAGAGAAAGTTATTACTTATGAGAGAATAATGTAATGTATTGAAGAAATAAAATAAAAAAATGAAGTTGTGATGGGGATGCTAGATTAGCAAGAAACAATGGTGTCCCAGTTGTATTTGCGAGGGTGGATTGTACTGGTCCAGGGACCAAATATGTGATTCAAATAATGTTGCCGGTTATACAACAGTAAAATGGTTCAAAAGGATCGGTCTTATGAAGAATATAATGTACCAAGGGCAGGTAATAGAATTTTTAAATTATTTTAATGGTATGCTTGGTAAACAGGCGGAGGCCAGGACAGCTAAAGATGATGTTATTGAAAAACAATTCTGTAGTATAATATTCCTATTGTAATTTGGTTTTTAAGTGATAAGGACAGTAACTTGTCGAAATGTGTGTTACAGACTATAGGACGTTCCAACCAGTAGCGGCTTATGGAAAACCACCAGGGAAAGTTACCTCAAGACATCGGTACTCGTGATATGTTTTTTTTTTTTTTTTTTTTTGTAACAGTTTAACGTCCCTTTTTAACAACGTGGTCTTTAGAGACGGGAAAGGATGGGGGCAAGGAATGGGAAGGAATTCGGCCATGGCCTTTTGAAGGAAGCATCCCGGCATTCGCCTGGAGTGATTTGGGGAAACCATGGAAAACCCAAATCTGGATGCCCGGACGGGGATTCGAACCGCCGTCCTCCCGAATGCTAGGCCAGAACGCTATCCGTTACACCACCACGCTTGGTCCACGGTAAAAAATGGGTTATTAGCCAAATGTAAAATTATATAAGCTCTCCTTACCTAAAACGTGACAATTACAGGAAAGTTTACCATAACCATTTATAATGGTATGGATGTCAAATGGTATGGTAAACTTGGGGGGGGGGGGGGCTGTAGCATAACCGATAGTAATAACATCCTTGAGGTAGGCGTTCCGGGCGTTCCTTGCCACGGGCCAGTTAGTACTCTTAGAGAAGTTTCCATAGCAACGAGAGACACACAGAGGGACGGAGAGATTACTTATTAGCAGCTAAGGAGAGCTTGTTAGGAAAAGTTCAATAATGTATTTAATGGATGTATCTAATTTAAAATAAAAGTTGTGATTCATATTGTGGAGAAAAGGACTAACAAATTAATTATTTGATTAAACTGCACAAAAGATATCTTCCGAAATAATATAAATAGAAGTACATTCTTAAATACAACAGGGCGTATTTCTTAATAAGTAATATCAAGCAAATGCTTATAAGAAATGCGACAATGTGTTTCTTTGTCACATTTCACACCAGAGACCATTCCCCAGTGCAGCCTGTCCACCCCACTCCTTCTCTCACTAGCTAACATATTCTCTGCCTGTTTGGTACCTGTAACAAAATAGTTTGTTGATTCTGTGCTCTCAACACACTCGTTATACCCATTCTAACAAGAGGCATTTGTCATAATAATAAAAAATGTGTTTCATTATTGTATGTATCATTATCACACCTTCTGTTATCATAATTGTTCATTTATCTCTCAATCTCTATGGAAAGACACCAGTAAACATCATTTCCTAACTGCATAGCTACATGCTGCACACTATGATTCACGCTTCAATGAATATGGAGACAGAAATTACCAAAATTAATTTTCAAAAAGCACCATCAATTTATGAGAGGTTGTTGAGGAAGCTTCAGAGAGTTTTAATAATTGAATTTCATGATATGTTAACACTAAAATGTCAGTCAGAAACAAGGAACCTTTCAATTGGAAGAAATTGTGTTTATTTCAATTGGTTAATAAGAACTAAACTTCTATTATCAAGAATGTATCTCAGTAAAAAAATAAGCCAGAGAAGTGGATGTGTTGAATTTTTTTGAATCCATAGCAAAAATATATTCATATTTTATTTTGGTGATAATAATGCTAAAGTAAACTAATTAAACTAAACTCCTCCCTCTGGTTCCCCAGATGTCAGTGTGCCATAGGTTGGAGTGTCATTTTATATCTTCCAGGAAATACAGTTTGCCATGGAATGCGAGTTCCAGGACGTGTGGAAAGGAGTGTCGTGATTGGACGAGAGACGAGAAGCGGCAGATATACTAGTGAAGGTGGTCGAGTAGAATATGTGCTACTGAGTTAGCCAGTTGTGCGAAAATGTTCGCTGAGTATGAGTATTCGGATATGTACCATCCATATTCTAGACTACACTGAATAGGAACGTTATAAATGTGTGCTGAAGAAACTGTAGATCGATGTGCTACTCTGCAATCTTGAATATTGAGAACAGTCCAATAGACAGTGATCAGTGCCGACATCTATGTATTGTGATTGAATAAACTATTCAATAAATGCAGTTCTTGAGTTTGGCACTTGAGTGTTATTAATCACCACAAAGCAATTCATATTTAATCATTACAAAGCATATGTTATCATAACAATGCATATATATAAATGATCATAACAACCTGCAATCAATTTTCTGGGGTAATGAAGTTTAAATAATGGTTAACCATATCAATATATGTACTGATGCTTTGAATTTTGTGTTATTATTTGAATAATCCTCAGTGAACACTAATTTCAGATTCTGTATTTTAAATTCCTTTCACAAAAGTGTATAAATTTCAGTAAACATTCTCATGCTTTCTTGAGTGGCCACCACACCATAGGAATAAGTAATGCATTGCAATAAATACATTTTGGACATTTACAGTGAGCTTAAATGCACCAATCAATAATTTTTTGTTTGGTGACTGTTTGGATTAATGACTTCTGAAGAAAATTCTAAAAGTCTTGCAAACAATCTTTTTCGTCATATTGCTACAGAAAACAATGTAAGCGTACCAGTAGTTAACATAACCAGCTAAAAGCTTCACTGTGGCAATGATTTGTACAATCTTTTATTTTCTACAATTCTAATTTGTAGTTGGTATTAAACTATCTGCAAATTAGCGCTTAATTTAAAATAAAATCTTCCCAGCCAATATTACTTGATCACACACAATAAGTAGACCACAGTTGCATTGATTAAGTTTTCATTTGAATACTTATTGTAATTTTAATAGTAACTACATTATATAAAACTGCAATGCTCAAAATAATGTTCTATTAGAGTCTTATGTCCAGTGGCATAGCTTTTTTTTTTTTTTTAGCTCTACCAAGTTGCGTGAGGTTTGCTGAACTTGGAGGCCCCGGTGCATGGCACCACCTAGCCCTCCGATAGCTATGCCACTGTTTATGTCTTGTGTTTAACTAAATGTCTTAGATTTTTTATAAATAGTATTAATAGTTTAATATTTTAATTAATAATTAACCTGCAGAGAGCATTGCCCCTCCTTGAAACTGTTCTCCTTTAACAGATTGTGCTCTGTAGTAAGCACTTAGCACTGCCTGCTTAGCAGTAAGACAGCCATCAGCAAATCCAGCAGCAATCTCCCCCAGAGAGTGTCCTAAGATATGATCTGCTTGCACTCCTACCAGAGATAGTAGTGAGGACAAGCATACCTAGAATTGAGCACAATATTTTAATTAAATTTCTATGTATGTGAACTGGACATTCAATTTTAATTAAGTGATCTGTAATAAATTAAAGTTAGAAACTTAATGCACCCAGCACATACATATATATATTACAGATATTGGCAGAATGATAAATTTCATACCACACTGGGTGCATATAAAAATTAGATAGGATAGGGAAAATAACCTGTCACTTACCAACAAGAAGGCAGGAGGACGAGAGGATGAATAAAAAACACAAAAACAAACAAATTGAACAATATTTCGGCGAGAAACCTTATTCATGTGATAGGCGAGACATATGGTGGGGGGGGGGGGGGATGTGATCACAATCTGACCTTCCACATGAATGAAACAAAAGTAGAAATATGTGTTAGACACAGCCGTTCATTGGGGACCCCGTCTGAGACTGATTGATGTGCTGACCAATGGGAGGGCAGTGGAGAGGTCATTGGTGCTGGGCTGGCTAATAGAGCAAGCCATCCAAGTCCTCTGCGCTGGCAAGCTGTCCTGACTCTGTTTGAGCGCGGTTGCAGTGCCCACCAGTGGGAGAGCAGTGGAAAGCTTCTATAGGAGTGGGCGGGCCAGGATTCGCTCGCAAGGCATTCCCTGTTTTGTAACTGTATATAACAGCTAACCAGATGAAGGCAATGGAGGTAGTTGCCAAAGCGTTGTATAAAGAGTTAAATAAAGATATAATCAGGCAAAAAACTTGAGAAATATTCATTTCATCCATACGCCAAGAAAAACTTAATTCCCATAAAGTTTAACTACGTCAAGAGCAAAATCCCTTTTCCACTAACTGTGGAAGCTGATCTAAGGTGGCTACTCAAAATGCATCACTTCCTCCTAAAACTTCCTGCTCTGCATTGTATGGTACCAAATCAGCTATCTACCAACACAACCGACCTAACAGCTGCCCCGTCCACAGCCTCCAGCTGTCCTTAAATAGACAACCAGATACACTGCGAAATCACCCGGGAAATTATGCTACAACAAACCTTATTTTTGCTCCTATCTTTTTGAACTTCTGTAAACATTAAAACAATTCCTTATGAAATTTTCTCTCACTTCAGCTGTTCGTCTTGTAAGGGGTCAGACTGCTATACCGGGGTATAGGTTTAGACACCTTAACTGAACGTTGACCTGTAGGCAGTCACTCGGAGTTTGAGTAAATAAATTTAAATGACTATGTGCTACCCTGGATACCTCAACTGTAAAGTTTGTCGGCTGCCACAAAGCTTATTTGTACCAAAAGCTTCGGAAAGGTTACTGTCCACTACTAAAGCATATCAAAATCCACTTTGATGAAAAATTAAAAGTTTATTAAACAGTCACATTTTGAAAAATATCAGTTTCAGTTGAGTAGGCAATCGAACTAAACATTTCCAAAAATTACAGATTATGAAGAAGAAGAATTCACCAACCTAACCCCATTGAAATATTTATAAGTTCAAAGTCATTATTAACGTAAGTCACTGGTTAGAAAATTCAACATGGTGGAACGTCAACCATGCTGCCACCTCAAAGTTCAACGGTTTCCGGCTATTACTTGGTCTACCACGACATGACGAAACTAGGGCAGGTCCACTACGAAAAAACGTTCCTGGATACAGACGAAATCCAAAGACGAAACAATGAAGACGGCCTGAGCAGCTAGCTTTAAACCCTGTATTCTACTGCTTATCAAAAAATAGTTTAAAAAGATGTGATTATAGAATATGCTCAAAATTTAACTGTGTGTAGCCTTGTCTTCAAGGTTTATAAAAGGTGTTTAGCAAAAATTCTCAAATGATTAGTTTTCTTGTAAATGAATTAATTGTGAGTGCACAATGGTAATGAGTTTCCGAAAAGTAATTAGTAAATGCTCAAAATGTATGTTATTTGTGCAACTTTTTAGTTGTCCCCGCTGGATTGCAAATTATCGTGATAAAATTAGTGTCAACGTGTTCTATGTTGGTTCCTGATCTCAAAGGTGTAATTTTTATTATTATCGGTGGTGTATTAGCAAAATTATTAATCTGACAAAAATCGGGTTTAAAACTGTTTAGCAGACACTTGGTTTCTAGTTCATAATTATTAAAGTGCTACTTATATCGAAAAAATGTTATTAGCTGAATTTTTTTCTTATTTAGTTACGTGTTTTAAAAGTTGTTTTGTTTACGTAAGTGGTCTGGTTTGATTACAGTTTAATTTCGAAAACCACCACGTTGTGGTTTACGACGAACTAACTTTAAAATTGATTTAATATTAGTTCTACTGCATGGAATGTTCTGAAACTTTAATATGTTTTACTAGATTTTTCGTTCTTTCCAGAAAATTACCTTTTTAGTTCGTGAAATTGTCGAAAACAAGTGATTAAAAATGTTTAAAGTGCAAGTGTGCTCAATGAAGTGTTTAAAAATTTTTAGTGAATTTAACATTCTTTCTGATTATTATTGTTTTAAAATGACTTTACTGCATCGAAAAGTGTTAAGAATTAGTAACATTATCACGTAACAAAAATAGATTGTTTACAAATTGGATAATAATGGATTACCCTATTTCAGGTTAGTTTACAGGTTCTTTATTATATAGGAACGAAGTCTTTCTCGGCGTTGAGAATGGATGTAGTCTTCTCGGGAGACTAGCCAAGTAAACAAGGTGCTTCCATACGATATTTCGGCGATCTCAGGCTCTGTCGCCATCTTCTAGTGAAGTGACTTGGTGCAAAATGTAAATGCATCTTAACTTAAAACTTCTATATTCTGTATCTTCAAAAGTATTAGAGCTACAGAGCTGAAATGTGTTCCAAATGTTACAGCAATTTTCTATATGATAGTAATATTCTTTAACTGTTATCTAGTTTCCTTCATGTAGCTTCCATTCTTCTCTTTAAAATCTATTTTCAAATCTCACAATTTCTGCCAGCCATCTTTTATTTTTTATTTTTGAATTTACTTTTCTTTTTCTAGCAAAAATATTGCATGGATCTATACAAAACTCATACAGTGTGCATAGGAAACATTCTACTTTCCAATTATACTTTCCAATCTGTATCTGGCTGAAAACCGTTGTGTGCAAACTTCGTTTTTTGCTCAAAATCCTCTTTTTCCTCCAAAAAGATTACTTACTCTATATTTACAGATTCTAAATTTTTATATAATGTATTCTAAAAGTCTACACATCTTTTTAGCTATGAATCTTTCATGTAGCCTGAAAACTTAGAGCTGTAAAACTAATAAACTTTTTTTCGATCTTTATTTATTTATTTATTTATTTATCAATCTTGTTCCATGGATCCCTGCTGAGGAAGTACCTCTGGGATGTGAAACATGTCATTGTTGATACATATACACATAATATGAGTCATATCATAGTAAATATATATATACATACATATTTTACAAATACAAGAAATAATAATAAACATACATTTTTGCAACTGAGTTTTGCTAACGTCATAATGAGTACAATTAATTATTTTCTTCAAATTCTTGAATGGAGTAGAAAGAGTTGCCAATAAGATAATCTCTAAGTTTTTGTTTGAATACATCTTTATTATCTGAAAGCTGTTTTATACGATTAGGTAGTTTATTAAACAGATGTATCCCAGAATAATTAACTCCTCTTTGTACTAATGACAGAGATGTTTGTGTTTTATGCAAGTTATTTCTGTTTCTTGTATTGAAACTGTGTACCTGTGAATTAGGTGTAAACAGGTTAAAATTTTCTATGACAAAGCTCATGAGAGAATATATATACTGAGAATACATTGTAAGAATATTGAGTTTCTTAAAGAGTTGTCTGCAAGAAGTTCTTGGTTTTACCCTACACAGAAACCTAATAGCTCTTTATAACCATGTTTGGAATTTTAGCTTCGAAATCAATTATATCTTCGGTACTATTTTATAAGTCTAAAGTGTCCTATGTCATTTTAATCCTGATCACTTACTGCATCTCTGAACATGTAGGGAATAGTCAATTCTCTTTATAATGCCAATGTTGACAAATCGTTAGGATTGAAAATTTACTATTTACTCCTACTCATTACTTAAAACTGCAAGAAAATGATTTTAAACATGCTCTACTGTTGGATTGTTATTAGCTCGCAACACTTTAAACTAATTATGATCATTTATTAGCAAAATTTAGGTTATGTGACAGCTGTTATTGTATATTTAAATTACATTTGTGAAACTAAGTTTATACTAATCAAATGAAGAAATATATTATTTTTATTGCACAGCAGAAACATTGCCTTTGATTACAAAACTTAAAATAAGTTTTAGTTTGAACATTACCAAATACTGGTGCATAATAGTGATTAAAAATTTAATGATATATTTGCTTACAAATTAAATTAGATCAAATCTATACTTATATTATCTTAACAGCCAAATGATTTTTAACCTTTTAATTTATTGAACCGCAATGGAACACAATTTTTGTACACATGCATTTTTCCTCTTCTCTTCAGTGCATCTCTTAATTCTTTCACCAATATCTTCCATTGCCTCATCACCAACATATGCCTTGTACACTCCCACTGCCTTCTTCACTCCTTTTGATAATGCAATAATTATTTTTATTTACCTGAATTGTTACAATGGCAACAAAAGCTTTTGTGTGGTCAGTGATTATGTCCTTATCATCATCCTGCAGAATACTGATAAGATCCAGGTCAAATGGCTGGAGTGCTTCTGCACATTGGTTGATAATATTCTTTAAAAATGGAAGCTGTACTAATGCCCTTCCAGCAGATGGCCATTGACTTCCCAAGCCAGAAAATATAAGCCAAACTGGTCTATTTTGTACATCACATCTCTGTAAAATACAGGTTTTTACATAGATAAACGCATATTTCTTTAATATGTTTGAGGGATTAAACTTATAAATTAGAAATTTCAAAATACTATAGGTAAATTTCTTTTAATTCAATACACATCAAGAAAAGGGATAAAAATAAGGAGCTCCAGGAGCAAATTAAATAATCTTAATATTTCTAAGGAAACTGATGAGAATAAAAAATTCTTTGTTGTCAGTATAAGCCAGTTAACTTTTGATTTCAGTAATAACGTCTGTGTTACAAATAAATTTAACAAAACTTATAATAGAACAGAACTGTGGAAAGAAAAGTTAGGAGTGGTACATGGAAAAGAAGAATACTTGGCTAAGGACATTGATGCCACTATATTTCAAGTACATGGTACTTGTAAGTTGTACCACCTATTTGGTAGATGGAGCAGTAGTTTTGTCAGGGAAAAATGTTAGGAATGGTATCACTGACCATAAGAGAAATGAACGGAAGAGTCAACACTGCGAAGAAGAGAGTGGATATGATAATTCTCATGAAAGCAAATGCTCCATTAGGAATGTTTGTTATTAATATTTGCAGGATTCCTATGGTATGGAAAAATAAGGAAAAAATAATGTCAAAACAGTGTCTGCTTGGGGGGTTAGGCCAACATTGCTTGAACTTAATTTGATAAAGACCGGGCCCTTGGTACCTTGATTATTTATTCCCATGGTCCCCACATGATTGAATTGTACCCCAATCGTGAAAGGTAAAAGTAAATATTGAGCGCTGTACACATTTAGAGGTCAATGAAAAACTATATTCTTCAGAAAGATTCGTTTACAAAAGTTTGGCACCAGGATTAAAGATTTTTGGATAAGGTAATCAGACTCACAGTTCCATTTGAAGATCACAGATTAAACATACATGGGATAAAATAAACTTCCACCCTATCCCCCCTTACTAGGATGAAAATGTTACTATGGCATACTAAAGCGTACTGCTAATACCTAATATGAGTTAAAATGGTTCCACCAACTACGCGTTGACCGGCTTCGAGAAAATACTTTAGAAGACTGACTTTACATACTAACGCAGACTTGACTCTATAAAATATGCAGAAAGACTGTCTAGAAGTAAGATGGCTGGCCACCTTATATCGAATCATTTAACCTTGTGACATCAGCTTACTACTTTAAAAATTAATATCTAAATAACTGACTCACAATCAACACACTAGCCTTTGGTTAACTTATTCTAGCTATTTTAGCTCAGCTTATTCTCCAAAAGGACTTCTATTAAATTAAACACCAATTCTATAATGTCATCACCCTTGGCACGCAATTAACAATGTCTCGACAATCTTGAAATTAGTTTCATGCTTCTTTCTTATTTATTATAGACTTTGATTTTTTCTTCAATTAAAAGTCCTACTTTGCCTAAATAATTGGTTTTATGTTCTGAATGTTCTAGACTACAACTGGTGATAAAAGATTTGGTGTGACTTTTTGTGTTTATTAGTTATTTCAAACTTTATAATTAGCTTCCTCTGACCTTGTAGGTTAACAACATCAAAAAATCGAAATATCTTCCCAACTATTTTTTTCCGAGTATGGAAAATACACCTTAAAATGATAATCATGAGTATTCATATTGAGAATGGATGCAGCTAAAACTTTTGTACTTGAAAAACTACTCTAACTGAAATTTCTACCTTTCACAAAGACAGCCTCGAAATCTGATTAGAAGGTATTTTACTACTAGCAATAGCTGGTAGAAATGCTTTACTGTACTTGTTCTATGGATTAAACCTATTCCCAAAAGGTTTCAACAAGGTTTTAGAGAGGTTATAATAAGAAATCAATGACAGTTGTTAATTAGAGGTAACCAAATTAGAGTTAATGAGGTTTATTTTTCCAGAGAGGAGATGTAGGGCATTATCCATTGAATGATCAGTCAAAACGGGTATGCAGGAGTCTAATCATTAGGTTTAACTTGTTTAGGTATTATTGGGAGCTAGAGAAAAGAATTTTTAGGGTTTAAAGTATTTTCATATTTCATGACTCACTGTTATTGAGAAGCATGATCATAGTAGGACATATTAAAATATTTTGATGCTACAGGGTTTTAATTTAATATTTTAATGATTACTGTAAATTATATATTTTAAGAAATGATGGAGAGGCATTCCTATAGTTTAAGCAGTTCAAAGAAGTAGCGTTTTGTGGCAAGTCTGATTATATATATTCCTCTATTGAAATATGTTAGAAGAAATATCTGTTATTTATGCTGCTCTTTAAGGTTTGAATATAAGTCAGCATTGTTGTTTTAAGAAAAGTATACTACTTACCTGTATTTCCTTTAGGCAACTGCCATCATGATTTAGAAGAATATAGCCTTTGAAATGATGACCATTGATATTGGTTGAGTACACTTCCCGCAGAAGCATTTGTAAAGCAGTACTTTCTGGTTTTTCTTCAATCTACACAAACAAGATAAAAATGAATTTCAATAAACTGAAATGTCTGTTGGATTTTTGAAGGGTCATAAGGTAAAAAAGTAATTAAAGGGAATTTTATTTCTCCATTGTGAAAAATAATTTTAAGCTGTGGAAGAACAATGAGAGTATGAAAAAGGTTGAAATATTGAGCAATTGGTTTGCTGAGGATGTCATTGCAAAACACAATGTTGCAACTGGTTTTAGCTATCTTGCCATCTGTGGGGTTATGTTCTCAGATCATCATCTTGAGCGGCTGGTTACAGAACGGTTTTATAATGGTAATTAAAACATTTTAGTTCTGGTTAGCAATAGACCAGAATTATTCACTGACATTTCAATGACTGCAAGAATTAGTGATCACAAAGCAGTAATTACAACTGTCAAATCTATAGCTGAGCACAAAATGGAAAAAGATTGTATTATGTAGAGATTCGATAAGGCCTCTTAGAACTTATATGAGAAATAATTATCATACTTTCAAGTTAACAAGAGGCACTGATGAAAAGAAGTGGCATTGATTTATACTTATAGCCAGGTAAGGTATCAACATACATATGCCATAACAGATAATAAATGAAGAGAATAATCCAGCATGGTTTTCATGCGATGTTAAAAGATTACTCAAAAAGCAAATGAAGAAACACACACACTCAAGAAGAATGGGGTGACATAAGGACTTGGAAATCTTAGTTAATGAGGATGTATTAAAAATGTGATGCATGAGGTCTTTAATGATTTCTGTTGGAAGTTTCTTTACAAGAGCCTAACAGAAAACTGAAAGAAAGTTTAGTTGTATGTACAAAAAGTAAGTTACAGTGACAACACTGTGCCAGAACCAATTCACAACAGATTTGAGGTTAACGAAAGCTATGACACAGCTAATGTACTTAACACGGAATAAAAAATTCAGAGACTGATGAAAATAAGGATTTTCTCACATCGTTAGGAATTAGAGATTGATTAGTTATGAATCATAGTGCAAGAATTATAAACCTATTAAGGCTTCTAAAGTGGGGGAAAGTGCCGGGTCCTAATGGTATTCCATTAAGAATATTTTCAGAGTATGTGGCAAAAATTGTATCATTTCTATCTGATATATACTATAAATCCTTAGAAGAGAAGAAAACATAACTGGCTCTTTCTATACGTGATGCAGGATCACAAGTTGATGCATTTCCCCCCCCCCCCCGAAAAGCATCAACTCTTTGCCACACAACCTCCTTAGCAAAGATTTGAATGTACGGAATATCAGGTCAGCTTTGTAAATGGTTAAGAGACTTTCTAATTGCTCAGTCTCTTCTAATCTAGATGTTACATGGGGCATTCCACAAGGAATTGTTAAACTAGAAGCCCAACATTTTAAGAGACACAAATATTTCAGTTGCCAGGCAAAAAGCTGGCAATTCCAGGATAAGGATAGGACAGCATTGTTCCTACAATAGTCCATTAATTTTCAGTTGGCATAATAAAGGCATTATTTGTTTAAGGATTATGTTAATGACGGTTCTGAGAGTGTTATGTTAGGTCTGAGATACTGTGGTACTGTTAGGATTGTTAACATAGGAATAACATAGGAGTAACACAGGACAAAGACAAAAATGTTTTTCTGTACACGTAGGTCAGTGGCATTCAGCCTGCAATAAAATTATTATTCACTTGGTTACTAAATATTAAGATTCTGATGAATATGCAATTAACTTTTAATAGTTCATTTTCAGTTTCATAATTGTGTTTCTGTAAGAATTCAGAACATGGTTGTAAATTTATTATGATATGATGGTAGAATAAAATTAGGCCCATAATAGTTAGTGGTCTGCCCAATTATTTTTGACAGTTTACGGTACTGGTCTTCAGGTTGAAAAATGTTTAAAAAAATGTTTATCTGTAGGATAGTAAAGTTGTAAGTAGAGATAATTCTAGGCTATGATTCATAGATTGAATTTTGAAAAATTGTAATGCACACACAAAGGAGATAGTGTACAAAACTAATGTGTATCCACATTTGGGCTACTGTTGCACTGTTTGGAATCCATATCACAAGGAGTTGATTGAAAGTGTAGAGAAAGTACAGAGAAGAGCCACTCTATTTGTGACTGCTTACTACTGTCATTACAAAAGCGTCACAGAACTGATTTGTATATTGGGCTGGACGATGTAGGTTTGAACTTATTAGTTAACTTGTACACACCTACTTTCATTTATGAAAGCAATGAAATCTTTGTTCATCAACCTACTTGGGGTGAAATAGCAGAGGTAATATTGGAGAAGTAAGGTGCCACATGGATGCTTATATAAATTCTTTTCACCCCTACCATGTGGGACTGGAATGGACAGAGTAAAGATTAGTTATGGTGCAAAGCACCCTCTGTCACCCAAAATTTTATGAATTGGAGAGTATGTATGTAGATGTTATAAGTACCTACTTGATACTTAGGTGTGATTAAACAATGCTATGAATAATTTAAACTGTTATTTCAACACTAAATTGCAACAAAGAGGCTCTTTTTAGATTAATTACGGCTGCCACTTCCACTTAGCAAAATATAAAAGAATAATGTTTTCTTTGGGTAACTAACAGTACCAAATAATGATATTGATTGTTAAAGTTCAGTCTTCATTTAATGGAATTATTGCTTAATTTCCACAAAACCACCAGCAGAATTCAAATTTCCAATTTTGACCATGAAATAATTACATAAAGACTTCTTCCTCCATTGATTACAGATTCTAGTTACATGGTCATCTGAACAACAGACACAACAATTAACCATAAATCCTTTACTGTTATACCTTTCATCATCATCATCAGTGTTATGCCTTGGGGCAGGTTTTTACATGGCTGCTCTCCATGCTCTTCTGTCTTTCTCTTCAGGTCCATGTAGTTTTTCCATGTCATTTTTCTCCACATCCACATCTCAAAAGCTTCTAACCATTTTTCATCTTCTCGCTTCAGTGTCCATGTCTCTGCCCCATAAGCCACACTCCATACAAAACATTTGCCAAGTCTTTTCCCTGAGTGCTTTGTCTAATTTTCCAGTTAGTAGTCGCCTCTTCTTATTAAACGCTTCCTTCACTACGGCAATGTGTTTTTACCTCTTGGTGGCATCTCAAGTCTTCAGTGATCATACTTCCAAGATATTTGAATGATCTTACTTGACTGATATCAGCTCTTCCTATCTTAATATTTATTAGTTTCCTTCCTTTTCCAGTCACCATACTCTTAGTTTTTGCTGTATTGATTTTCATTCCAAACTCTTCACAAGCTTCGTCTAGATCTTTCAGCATTCTGTTTAGAGTTTGTTCACTTTCTGCCAACAAGACCATATCATCAGCAAATTGTATGCACTCTATTCTCTTGCCACCAATACACACTCCTCTTTTTCCATTTAAGCATTTTCCAGTAATTTCTTGAACAATAATGGCAAAAGGCAACAACCTTGTCTTACGCCTCTCCCAATAGTGTTTTGTGCCAAAATCTTGTTTCTAATCTTTATTCGTACTTTCTGTTGTAAATATAGGTTCTGTATCAACCTTCTCTCCTTCCAGTCTACACCTTTCCTCTTCAAGATATCCATCAGTTTTTTCCATTGCACCCTATCAAAAGCTTTTTCCAAGTCAATAAAGATGGCGTAAATACCTCTTCCTTTCTCAATATATCTTTCCCCTGTGATTCTTAACAGGCCAATAGCATCTCTTGTTCATTTTCCTTTCCTAAATCCAAACTGTTCTTCTTCAATCCATCTCTCTAACTTTTCATATAGCCTTCTGTTGAGCACTCTCAACAACACTTTAGGTGCATGTGAAATTAGGCTGATATGCCTATGCTCTTCACATCTATTGGTGTTATTTTTTTTTTCTGAACTGGTATCATTAGCATTGCAGGAAAATCATCTGGCCATTCCCCTTTGTCATATATCTCATTACAAAGGTATACTATCTCCCTTCTTCCTTTGTTTCCTAAACTCTTCAACCCTTCTGCAGGTAAATTATCAATTCCGCATGCCTTCTGATTCTTCATCTCCTTCAGAGCCTTTTCTACCTCTGTCACTACGATCTCATACCCCTTTCCATCCTCTGTTATCTGTGCCTCTTCTTCAATTTCACTTGGTATTTGATCTCCCTTACATAATCATTCTACATATTCTTTCCACCTACTCAGCACCACTTGTTGTTATTTGGCTAATGTGCCATCTTCTCTTTCTATTTCCATGTTGTTCTTGTTTCTCTTACTTTCAAAGACTATCTCAGAAGCCATTTTGTACATCATATCACATTTTCCCTCTTTCTCCAATTTATCTATTTCCTCGCATTTCTCCTTCATCCATCTTTCTCTTGCTTGTTCAGTTTCTCTTCTTAGTTCATTGCTAAGTTCCATGTACCTCTTCTTTCCTTCTTCATTTCCAGAATTTTTCCACTTCCTCCATTCTTCCATCTTTTTCAACATTTTTTCTGTTACCCATTATTTCCTGGTACTTTCTCTAATTCCTAGAGTTTCATTGGCGGCTGTCATGAGCCCTTCCCTCATTTTTATACATTCTTCAAATTTTCCTCCTTCGTAGCTTTGCACAAACATTTCTTCCAGCTCCAAAGCCTTACCTTCCTCCTTTTAGTGTTTCTAAGTTCAGTCTTTCTCTTGTTTTGCCTCTCTTCACGTTTTTCAACTTAACTTGTATTTCTCCTGCTACAAGGTTGTGATATGAATTTATGTCTGCTCCTGGATAAGCTTTATCCATCTTCAGACAGTTCATAAACCTTTTTTTGTATCATAATATAGTCGAGCTGGTACCTTTCTCCATTTAAATTAGAGATTGTAAAACATGCTGCTTGCTTGGGGTTGTAGCTTAAGCAGCTTGTCCTATATGATCGTGTCTGGTACCCTTAAGTGATTCTATTTACGGTCACCAATCCCCCGTAAGTACTCCAAGGGATAAAGGTATGTTCTTAGAATACAACTTCAGACTTCCTAATTAATTCCAAATTATATTTTTTTTCAAAAGTTCTTACCTTAACTCGGTACCAGCATAGGCCTAAAAGAAAAGCATCAGACTTCTATCCAAAATAAATGATTACAGATTAAACCATCCTCTCACAGTAAGCAACTTCCTCCTAACCCCTAGATGTGAAAGTTAAAAGTTCATCTCGAAGGAAGATTGACCCCGCACCATTATAACGTCACTACTAAAATTTTCTACATGACCAACTAACACGCCGTCCTCTCGGTTCAATTTCTGCCGAATTACTGCTGCCCGCCTAGGCTAGCGGAGGCTCCTTATATTCATATTGGGCCAGCTGACTCAGCAGACGCTTGATTTGACAAAGGGAAACCTTATTTTTATTCCGATCAGTCTGAAATTTTGATATGTTATGAAGCATATTTTAAATGTCAGTTTTAGTTATGACAAGTTCTCTCCTAGGATTTGTGGATTTCGATTTAAAGTCATAAAAGCTTTACTTTGTCATCATTCCTACAATTCGTTAGTCTGTGAAATGATTATGTTATCAAAATATTCTATAAAAATTTCCTCAACTTTTGACGTATAACACGTCTAGATCCCAAATGTATTTGATGGTGAAAATCGACTTTGACTATAAGTGCAAAGTCAGCTAAAAACTTGTATGTTCATTATCTCCAAATATATGAGTGCTACCGATCTGTAATATATCTCAAACTTTACTAAATTAAATTATCTATCTGATGGTAATATTATTTCCTCATTATCTATTTCCCTTAATGACAATCCTTTGTTTCCAAAATAATGCTTAGTAGCAGCAATTATGTTCAAACCTTAATTTCCCTTTTACGGCTTATATATTGTCAGGATCTTTACGAAAATCACTCCATGTGTTCAGTGAAAGCTTCTCTTTAATGTAAATGTCTTTTCTATGCCCTCAGATCTGTATGTCTGCAGAAATGTTGAATTGCAGAGTCAGCGAAATCTAAAAAACATACTTTCTTTTTACTTATTGACTCTATCTTTTCATATGTTGGGTATTATCTCATGCTGAACATTTTGAGCTCTGAATCTTAGCTATACCTTGAAAATTAGGTGAAAAAAGTTACTTGTGCAATAATTTCCATGAGCTTGCAAGATCACCAATTTCATGATATTGCCTTAATATAATCTTCTAAAATGCAAGTGTTGGATCTAATTTGAATTGTCATATCATTCTACACCTCTGAAAATGAATGTGCCAAAGGCTTCTAAAATGTTTAAATTTCTTTATAGTATTTTCGAAAACTTACTAAATAGTCCAAACTCTCCTCACTAACCATCTGACTCTTAAACTACTTGAAAACGCTTCTAAAATGATCTGCTATTGGTTTTAAGTGTGTTAAGGACCCTTTAAACTGTTTTTGAAGGTATACTGACATAAGTAAGGTTAAGTGACAAGATCCACGTATAACGTCTGCTTTTGTGATTTTCAAATAGGGTGTTACCCACAACTAGTGAATTTTCATTACAAAAGTTAATTAGTCTTTCACCTCTCTTGTTTCTTATCTCTAATCCCAATTTTCCTATTATATCTTCTTGTTTTCCTTCACCTACTACTGCCTTACAGTCCCCAATAATGATGATACAAGCATTTCTATTCTCTTTCTCAATAAGTTCTTCCATCTTCACATAATATTCTTCTACCTACTCATCTCTATGCTGGCTAGTTGTCTTAATACCGTATCTTTTATACTGTCCTGCAGTTGTAGCATCATCAATATACCATCAATATAATGCAACTTCACAGCTTTATTTTTCAGTTTCTTTCCTATCATCATTCCCACTCCATTTTCACCATTCTTCTCTTCTCTCAAGTAGAACAACTTATAATCTCCACTTTCTGCCTCACCATTTCCTCCCCATCTCACTTCATACATGCCAAGTGCATCTAAACAATTCTTACTCATCTCCTGATTTGCATTTTCTAGTTTTCCTGCCAGCAATAGTGTTACATTCCATGTTCCAATCCTTATAGCTTATTCCTTTTTTCGTCCCTTCTTCTTTTTGAAGATATTCTCTCTCAATGCATTCCCTTCCTGGAGATCCGAATGAAGGGAAGTATTACCTACGGATTCTTCTACTTAGGGAGCTATACTATGTGCTACTAGGGAAATATAATGTGGTAGTATCCCATTCCTTTCCCCACGGGCAGTAGGTTTCCGAGCATAAATCAGCCACTCATTATGAGTCAGACACTGTTTGTAGCTGCCCCTCTGGGATACAGTCACTATGTTCACTCTTATTTTAGCCCTGAGTGGACAGGTGCCTCTTCTACCAGCTACACAATTCAGATGTATTCCTTCTCCACTGTCACTGCCGTTGAGGTCTTTACCACTACTCTGGCCAGGGCCCCTCACATGGTGCTATCAACCGGAGCCAGTCGACTCAAGGTTTTTTAATGAGGTGTTACTCCTCCGACTCCTCCTTCTCCCTTCTTTGAGAATGGGGCCCCAGGTTTGTCACCAGCTTAGCAACTTTAGTGTCTGAAAATTATCATTACTATTATTAATTTAGTTGTAATTGCGCACATGATCCAGTCATCTAAATAACCTTTTTATTTTTTAAATTGTCTTATATAATTTGAGTGTTAAATTGGTCACCGAGGGACTTTTGTGAGTTACAGATTTAATTTTTTATAATTTGTTTCAATCCCCGACACCCTTATCCAAAAAGAAAATTGTCCCACTCCTTCATGCATGAAATTGAGTGCCAGTTTGTGGTCATGGTCAGCTTTACGCTTCCATGCACTATTCCTAATTCTTCGACCAATTGTTGAAAGAAAGCCTTATACTGGGAAGGGCATAAGTACATGCTTCTAAACTCTATCCGTGAACTGGAACCTTTAAAGATTCATCTTCCTGGTCATCAATCCCTTGTGATACCCGAACAGATAAAGGTATTGTTCATAAATAATATGCACTGTAGATTTTGGTTGAAGTTTTAAACTGTTATATTATTCTTCAAAAGTTATTTACAATAATCGGTACCAGTTTAGGATAAGACATCGAACTATTATCCAAAAATACAGTTGATTACAGATTAAACCATTCAGACACACCAAGAGCAGCTTCCAGTGATACCCCAAAATTTACAAAAAAAGTTTATACAGTCATTGCAGGTTAAATATCACTACAAACCAGTGTCAAGGTTAGACAACACTAAGATGACACCAAGGATTCCTCTGCATCATGATACGCCATTGCTTACTCACTCATCACAGTTACACTTCATTAAAACCGTCAAAAACTGTACTTACATAGGCATTGCTCACTTCATTTACTGCAACCTGAACTGACCTAGTCTGAGCTAAACATCATGGAGCAAGTAGCCATGGACCACCCTCTCTAAGAACCAGTGAAAGACTGAGCAAAATTCATCATGGCTGTCCTTCATTTATCTATTCATTCAGACCTCTGATGTCAGCTAGTGATTTCAAAATTCAATATCTGATTAATCACCTTATACTTTGTGCTGCAACTAACCCATGTGTGTTTATGCAACCTGTTCTAAATTTTTTGACTTTCTTTGTTCTTTAAAGATGTTTCTACTGGACTAAAATTTAATTCTGTCACATCACTGCCTTTGCGGGAAGCCCAATAATGCTTCCTATAATACAATTTGGAACAACTTATTTATCTTATCAAAATCTTAACCTTATTACAAAACCAATAACATGATTTTAATCAGCATGATTCTGTCTATGTCATGAATCTAATTTCCTTCTTTTATCTCTTTTATTCTAGATTTTGGTTTTCTTTCCCTAATTAAAAATTGTATTTATAATTTACTTAATTGGTCAAAATTATGTTTAAGATATCCTTGTCAGTGCAGTCTACATCTTTGGCTATAAAAACCTAACATAACTCTTCACATTAATTAGCAATTCCTAATCTTTCATTTTGCCCCCCTTTAACACATGTTTTTGTATCACTAAAACTGAAATAACTTTCAAATTAAATTTTTCTGAGCCTGTAAAATACACTTTAAAATGATCATCATGGTAATTGGAAAATCAGCAGGCCTGGATGACATTAGGACAGAACAAATTAAGCACTTTGGTCTAACAACAAAGAAGTGGATGTTTCAGCTCTTTAACAACTGTATGAGTAAATGTCAAATTCCAAAGATATGACGGAAGAGCTGAGTGATCGCCTTGCTTAAACCCGGCAAAGAAGGAAACAGTCCAAAGAATTTTAGACCTGTTGCACTTTTATGTCACCTCTACAAACTGCTTGAAAGAATTATCTTAAACCAGCTGTTGCCTGTAGTTGATCCTTTGCTTATTCCTGAACAAGCTGGATTTCGCCTGGGTAAAAGTTGCACAGGACAGCTACTAAATATCACGCAGTTTATAGAAGATGGATTTGAAGCTTGTAAGGTAACAGGGGTGGTATTTGTTGATTTGTCAGCAGCGTATGACACCGTCAACCATCAGCTACTACTAGTCAAGTTCTACAATCTGACCAGGAATTTCAGTCTTAGTAAGTTCATAGCTACTCTTTTGCAGAACCGCAGATTATTTGTTGACTTCCAAGGACAGCGTAGCCGTTGGAGGTCACAGAAGAATGGTCTACCCCAAGGAAGTGTTCTAGCCCCATTATTGTTTAACATATATACCAATGATCAGCCTATACCACCCAAATGCAGGAGTTTCATGTATGCTGATGATCTTGCTCTGCTCTCACAGAGCAAAGACTTTGAATCAGTGGAGAGCACCCTTACCAATGCTCTGGAAGATTTGTCAAGGTATTATAACATGAACCAGCATTTAAACCAATTCCTACAAAGACACAAGTATGTGCTTTTCATTTAAGGAATAAAGAAGCAACTCGTAGGTTAAAGGTAACATGGTCGGGGGTCGAACTAGAACACTTTGACACTCCAAAATATCTAGGAGTGACCCTTGACAGATCACTTACATTCAGGAAACATTGCATGAACTCCAAGCTGAAAGTTTCCAGTAGGAACAATCTCATAAGAAAACTAGGTGGATCGCAGTAGGGCAGCCAACCTGAAACAATTCGAACTTCTGCCATAGCACTATGTTATTCGGCTGCAGAGTATGCCTGTCCTCTATGGCACAGTTCAACCCATGCCAAACAAGTAGACATTGCACTTAATGACACGTGCAGAATCATAAAAGGCTGCTTAAAATCAACTCCAGTCGAATGGCTTCACCGTCTTGCAGGAATAGCACCACCTTCTGTTTGAAGGGAAATAGCAGTGAACAAGGAAAGGAGGAAAGTGAACCATGAAAAATCTCATCCACTATATGGGCATATACCTCACAGGCAAAGACTGAAGTCCAGGAAAAGTTTCCTAAGAATATCTCAGTAACTTACTACGACAACTGAAGAAGCCAGGTTACAACTAAGGGAACTAAGGTTCCCCTTCCGCATGGCTGGGAAAGAGTGTCTGAATCTTTGCCACCTGGTTATGACAAGGGATGGTTGACATGGAAGTCTTTGAATAGGCTGAGATCAGGAGTGGGCAGATGCAAAGTGAACTTAGCAAGATGGGGCTATGCTGAGATCAATGATATCAAGTGCAACTGCGGTGAAGACCAGACTGTCCAGCACATGCTCCAGCGTTCACTGTGTCCAGCATCCAGCTCAGCAGCTAACCTGTATGAGGCCTCAGAAAATGCACTGGAAATGGCTAAGTTCTGATCCAATATAATTTGATGTTGTGATTGTGTAACTGTATGTTTCTGATACGAAACAATAATAATAATAATAAATCATGGTAATTTCTTGTAGTGAACATGGATGTGGTAAAATCCATGATGCTTGAAAAATAACTTTATCTTGATCTAACGCCTTTTAGGACAGTGTTTTAAAAATAAGCTAAAGGATGCTTCACTATACAGAAAGTGTTAATAAAAGTTGTTTACTGCATAGATTGCCCATTAGGTATCTTTCTAACAGCTTTGGCAAGGTTACAGATATATTACACAATATCCCTCCAAGTCCCAAATCAACATACATTTTCAGCACTCTCTTCACTCTCCTCCGGTCCTCCATGACTCCCAATCCAGCTCCTTTATCATATCAGGTACTGATAATTTCACAAACAAATCTAACTACTCTTCTTTCACTTAACTGTTGATACAGATACATGATTCAT
Organism: Vandiemenella viatica; assembly: GCA_031002005.1. Taxonomy (NCBI): domain Eukaryota; kingdom Metazoa; phylum Arthropoda; class Insecta; order Orthoptera; family Morabidae; genus Vandiemenella; species Vandiemenella viatica. Next base: position 42,871,467 of record CM061920.1, on the reverse strand, counting down.
GTGGTAAGTGTGGATTTTTATATATCTTTCCCCTTGATATATACCTTTATGATGAGTAAGGTTATTCATTAAAATATTGTAAAATTCATATTTTTTTTGTGTTTGTCCTGGCCCTCCTGCTTTCATATGTGATAAGTGATGGGTTATTTTTCCTGTCCTTCCTTTGAGTAATTATATCAAAACTTATCATTTATGGAATATATTAGAAATTTAAATCCATTCCATTTTGCACAAGGCCATACTCTCTTTTTCCAGCTTTTCCTTCATGGCTTGTGGCATTTTATTTTGTATTATGTATTCAGATTAATAGTTGCTAATGGAAATTATCAGACCTACCTTACTGAATAGTGTTTGAACAGCTAACTGGTTACAACCAGACACACAAACTATTGACGGCAGAGAAGAGTAGGGATTATTGCTTTTGAATGAAATATCTGGTCTGCGAAGAATCAAATGTGCATTTGAGCCTCCAAAACCGAATGAATTTATACCAATCAGATCAAGACGTCGACAGCATCTCTTATCTACAACCTGTTTAAAGAAAACTTCTATGAACTACACATGTAATTCTGCAGCAAATTTACAATGTTAACACTTTTTTATATCCAAATAATTATTTTTTTTAATGAATTTGAACTTTTTTCTAAATAAATGCCTCCAAATTTACCTTTAATCTACCATCAACAAGAGCTGGTACATTAGGATTTGGCAGTTTAAAATGAAGGTTCCCAGGTAATTCTTGTGTTTTAAATGCAAGTAATGCTTTTATTATTGAACACACTCCAGATGCTCCTTCTGTGTGCCCTATGTTAGATTTAATTGATCCTATCAGAAGGGGAGTATTTCTTCCTTCCAGAAAAACACTGGCTAAAGCATTTAGTTCTTCTGGATCTCCAACCTGCAAGTGATTAGAGTTCATAACATTTGAGAACATTGTTGCTATTACATCATTTTTCACTTGTTTATTTATCCATGCAAATAGGAGATAAAGTGCTTAAAGGCAATTAAAAATAGTATAAATATTTTCTGGAATGTTTTTTAAGGATAAACTACAAAGTATTTGAAATAGAATTCATAATGATAAATAGAGAAAATTAAAGATTTTTGATGTTTTCAGTATGTATACTTTGCAAATTTTCTTATATTGCAAACTGCAGATGAAAGTTGATAGGAGTAGCAATATGAGTAATTACAATTTTATTTTATCTGAAGAAACAAGGAAAACTTTGACATATCTGAGTCTGAAAAAATAAAACAGCATTTTTATGAATATACTAGCCCCAAACCCTGTCAAAAATGACGGGTTTAACGGAGTGTTGTGGGAATTTATTTCTCTGCAGTTGCTTAACGAAATAGAATTGGTATAAAATAAAGCTCATTGTAATTTATCGTCCCTTATGCTGTAGCAAAAAACTTCAGTTGTCAACTTGGTCCAGGTTGCATTTCAGCCTAACCACATGTTAGGGACAAAGCCGGATATCGGGGTTCGTATCAGCTTGTACACCTAAACTTGAAGTCATCCAAAATGTTGTCAAAAGTTCTAAAAAAGTTCTATAACCGTGAAAAACCTTGTAAAAATGCTAACTGTAATGGTTACATTGGCCGCCACTTACAGATTAACCTCCTGTAAGAAAGGCACTAAGTTAGAAATGAAAGTCTATGTCCGGATCACTGAAGAGTATATTCTTAAAATTTTCACAGAATTTACAAAAAGTCACAGTTAGCAATGGCAATCGGATAAAAGTCATTTGCCGAAGATCACAAGTCATGAAACAGAACAGACCGCACCACCCCGAATGAAATTGAAAGTAAAAGCTCACTTCTATGAACACATGCAGGAAAGTTTCAGATTTTAGAGGTTGCCCCGCTTGTTTAGTAATGGCGCCCGGCAGCCATACTGCCCGAATCCTGACTACCCATAAGCCACCACGAGCCAGTGCCGGTCTTGCTTAAACTCGCCTAACAAAGTACTACATCCGAACCTGACCAGATACTTCAGCTAAGTGCCCAAAAAAACCACGCCCGGGTCACTTTTATCAAAATGGCTGACTGAACTAGACAATAGTATATCTGGAAAAAGAATCTGTTAACTACAAACTACCAGAAAATCACAAGATGAAGAGCGTAACGAGACAAGTGTGGTGATATGGTTGGATATGTTTTTAAAGCTTCCAGACCGGTGTAAATGAATTTTGAAATTTGGTTAATCTAAAAGCACATTTGTTTAAAGTATTGCGATACGTCACATGCGAAATATGGATTTGCAAAATTTTAGAATATCAAGTTAATATTATTTTCAAAGTGTTCCCCAGCTCATGCTGAGTTCAGTGGTGTAAAAATCTTTTAAATCGGTTAAGGCTATCAGAAGTTATAGAATTTCTAAATTTTACTGCTTTCCTGTATAGTGCAACCGATAATTCACTTTTTATTTAAAGGCGGTTGTGGCCTGAAACTAAATTTAAATCGTACCTTTATTTTATTTAAGTACTTTAGGAAAGTTTTTAGTTCGTGAAATATGTTAGCCAGAAAGAAATTAAATTTACAAGTTAGTTGCTACGACGCCATCAAAAAACGGACTTTTATTTATTTATATCTTCTTTTTATTAGTTGATGGTTATGGGAAACTTAAAGAATATTGACTGGCCGGTTATTTTGCTTGGTTACATCTACTTTTAAAGCTCTAAACCTATTTAGATGTGATGAAATTAATTATTGAAATTCATCCCATGTGGAGAAGCTTTAAAAATAATATTTACTGCTTTAAATTGGTCTGGAACTGCGAGTTATTAGTGAATTTAATATCAGATGGTGAAATTATAATTATTAAGGTGCTTTACAGTGGTCAATTTTGTGGAATATTAGTGAGATGGTTGTGTAACCAAATCTGTTTACTTTACTTCAGGATTATTATGGATTACGCTCATTTAGGTAAGTTTATGGTTTATATTTTACTAGAAACTTCTTATTTATGGTTGTTATGTGCTGTTTATTTACTTTTCTGAACTTAAAATGTTGTTATTTCGATTTCCACTGTGGTATCGTGTACTGAATGTAAACCTCAAACTTCGTCGGATTTTAACTGAATATCGAAATAGAGAGTAAGGTAGCTTACACACAATCTCCACAAATATTGCCACTAGAAAATCAAAGCTTCAATCACACGCGAATTAATACATTCCCTGTATCGCATGTCAGTTTCATGATGCATCGTGATATAACCTTGATCCCAAATCTTCATAGGTTCTTTCTTTCTTATTACCTGTGATGAAGATCAATATTTTAACGGCTGAGACAGGCTTACATTGGCTGAAATAATGACCCTAGTGAAAATGAAGGATGCTAAAAATAAATCTTAACAACTTATGCTCTGCCACGTAATATTTAATTGTGGTTTATGCCACATATATCAGGATCAATTTGGAACGTCTTTCATTCAAACCATCTAATGATTTCAGTAAAAAAAACTGATATTTAATATTCCAATGTAAGCAAAATACATACTTTTCTTTTTCTGACAATTCATGTCTTAGCAATTGCTTAACTAAATGGAATTGTTACAAAATAAAATTCAATGTAATTCCTTGTGCTGTAGCAAAAGTTTTTCGTTTCCATCGGAGTCCAGATTGCATTGCAGCATAACCACATGCTACGCTAAATTTGCCACCAGAAGAACAACACATCAATATCGCGCATATTAATACATGTTCTGTATCACATTTTAGTGGCAATAATGCATCACAATATAAATTTGATCAAAAATCTTCAAGGATATTTACACCTTTCTTTTTTGTTATCTGTGATTCAGACAGATATTACAATTTTTGAATGGCTGACACAGTTAACATGTTGCTGAAATAACAGCCTCAGTAATATTGCTCAGTGAAAGCAGAGGAAAATAAAATAAATCATATAAACTTACATTATGCCTCATAATACAGGGTGTTTCAAAAAGAATATACATATTTTTAATGCATATATTTATTAAACTGTAAGACATACGAATATGAAACTTTACACATATATTTATGAACCTCTTAAGATCAGATTACAGATGTTCAATATGTCCTCCATCAGCCACACGAACAATATCACATCGATACTCAAATTCCTTCCATACTCGGGCAAGCATGTCCTTCGTCATTGATGTTATGGCAGTACAGATCCGGTTCCTCAAGTCCTCAAGGTTCTGTGGGAGTGGTGGTACATAAACGTTGTCTTTAATGAAACCCCACAGGAAGAAGTCACAGGGTGTCAAATCCGGTGACCGTGGAGCCCAGCTGATGCATGCTAAGTCACCAACTCCTTGACGACCAATCCAATGGTTCGGTAGAGTTTCATTCAGATATTCACGCACTTGGCGACTCCAGTGAGGGGGTGCCCCGTCTTGTTGAGAAATGAAGTTGTCTTCGTGCAGCCTCGGAAACAAGCAGTTTTGTAACATAGTGAGATACTGCTGACCGTTAACCATGTTTCCATCAAAGAAGAATGGGCCGTAAACAGATGATCAGGATATCACACAAAACACATTGACTTTAGGCGAATCTCGTACATGTTCAATGACTGCATGTGGGTTCTGTATACCCCAAATTCAAACATTGTGTTTGTTTACCTGACCACTACCATGGAAAGTCACTTCATCACTGAAAACAATGCGTTGTGCGAAAGTGTTATCATTGTCAATAGCATCATTAATCTTGTTACAAAATGCCACATGTTTCCGTTTGTCATCAGGACGCAGAGCTTGTAACAACTGTAACTTGTATGGCTTCATAACCAACCGACGTCTCAAAACACGCCAAATTGTTGTTGTAGGTAGTTGTAACTCCCGACTGGCACGACGAGTTGATTTTGAAGGACTACGTTGGAAAGCCGTTTGAATTCGTGCAACATGTGCCTCAGAAACACGAGGGCAGCCAAGGCTCTTTCCTTTACATACACATCTGGTATCTACAAACTGTCGATACCATCTACGAATGTTGCACCCATTAGGAAGATGCATTTGGTACCTCAACCTGAAACGTCTTTGCACTGTAATCACAGAATTGCACTTCGCAAACTCGATAACACAAAATGATTTCTGCTGTGGAGTAGCCATTTTAAACATATGACGGTTACCAAGAATAACACAAGATGACTGACATCTAGCGGCTATTAAATAAACTAGACTATGTATTCGTTTCTCCAATAGCCGAGCCGGGGCGCAGCGATCGATAGTTTGGACAAAAGAATAATTTGTAATACATATATTCTTTTTGAAACACCCTGTATTTGTTCTAATTGTAGTGTAGACTGCACAGATCATGATCTGTGTGCAACTATTTCCGTTCAAACGATTTAATAATTTAATGCGATGTTGTTGCAGGCCATGTTTCCACAGTTGCTTACTTAATTACTAGTTGAATGAACACGCCAATGCAACTGTTTACTTTATTTATTGCTGCGTCGTACGCGTTTCACCTCTCATCGAGGCATCATCAGCGACAAATCTGTGTTACAGTTTTTATATACAGTTTCATATACATTTTTATCCTATTATTACAAATTGTAAGCATATTTTTTATGAGATATTTTTATAGCTAATGGTTACTTACTATTTACATTTTTTAGTATGGTATGCAGCTGCACATCTTCGTATAAAGAAACCTTCATTTTACTAAATCATGAAATACGAAAATATTTTAATCTATAAAAACACATTAACTGGACCAAAATGTTTTTAAAACATATTAAACTTAATGATTATACACCAGAAAAACTGTTTTTACTGAATTTTTCATGAATAAAGCCCTATATCAACAAATTACTGGCTCATTACAAATGGAAGAAATATATAGAAAAGTAAACCAAAGGAAGATAGCCTGCATTGAAAAATGTAAGACAAACAGAATAAATAAATAATATTTTGGATGACCCATTAAGCATAAGAGAGTGCTGTTGGACATCGTGTATGATATAATTATATAAATTAGCTTGAAGTGGGTGAAACATGTCATTAGGATAAAAGTTAACAGAAATTAAGACACAAAATAAAGTACAAAAATTAATGGTGTATTTTATTTTTATAAGACATTTACCATGGTTTGTTTATGAGTTTTGTTATACTCTGCCAATTTACAACCAGAAACAGGAATAAAAATTATGTTTTTTATTTACAGCCAGATTCTCACATTTTTGTAAAGAAAAAACAGTATGGCAATAAGGTAACTGTATCACGTTAATTTACAAAAATTTTGTCATTTAGAAGATTTAGTTAAATTAAAAGAATGCTTCATTGTTTTCTATGAAAACATTAATAGTGAATAAATTAGAAATTTATATTTCCATGTTTGTGACATACCTTGGTACCAGTCCCATGTGCTTCAACATAATCTACCATGGCTGGGTCAACTCCAGCATCCTTGTATGTTTTTAACAATAACTTTTTTTGCATCTCTTGAGATGGGTGAGACAAACTTTTTCTTTTATAACCATCAGTATTAGTGCAAATATGGACAATTTTGGCATAATTTCTATGAGCTATATCCGATTTTTGAAGGAATATAGCTCCTATAGCTTCACTTCTCACATAACCATCAGCTTTAAAACACAAACATAAGATAAATCGTGAAATCAAAATCAAACTACCATCAAATGTTATAGCAGTCCATGAAAAAAAAGGTTAGATATTCACCATTTGCACCAGTCCTCATGTTTTAACTACAAACATATGTATAAAAACTATTTTAAAAAAAGGTTTCAAAATCATCTACAGAGGTTGAAATCCCAGTACAATTAGCAATATGTTTAATAACATTTTATAAATGTAGGGGAAGCTCTGAATAGCAACAAAGGGTTATGGTCTTTGAGGTTTGGCGTGTGTGTGCCCAGCCTGTGGAGGCTCAGCTTGTGGAGACTTAAACTTGTAGAGGCTAAGTCAGTGGAGACAGCCTGTGGAGGTGGAAAGGAGAGATGTTGGTTTTAGTGAGTCGGTGGGAAGGATTGGTGAGAGCTGATGACAGGTCATAGGGGAAACAGTGGCGTAGCTAGGTCAACAAGGGCCCTGGTGCAAAAAATTTATTTTGGGCCCTCAGGCCAGATGGGTGACCTTTTTCTTCTTTGTGTGCTGGTAGGGGCGCCCTGAACTGAGGATGGGGGCCCTTGAATTGTTCTTTAGGGGCCCCTGAGCAGTTGAGCAGTGGTTGCCCCCCCTGAGCAGCGAGGGGCTCTTGTGTTCTCAGGGGCCCCTTAGACGACGGTAGAGCTAAAAAAAAAAAAGAAAAAAAAAAAGGTCGCCAGTTTGCCGTGAAGGCTCCTGGGGCCTCTAAACTCTGCTTGAGGGCCCCTAAAGGACGCGCTTAGGGGCCCCTTCAGGTATGCTTGGGGGCCCCCTTAGCATGCATGAGGGCCCCGGTGCACTGCACCGCCTAGCCCCATAGTAGCTACGCCCCTGAGGGGAAATATGGGTTAATAGGATGAAGAAGACAGACACTTCAGAAATTGTGAAGAAAAATAGTTTTGATCTGTTACCAGAGTCAGGAGTGGGTAAGGTACAGCAGGCCTTTGGGAATAGGGGGATTCATGGACAGAACAGAAGGTTATTCTGCTAGGTAGTAGCAGGGGCGTAGCTACTATGGGGCTAGGCGGTGCAGTGCACCAGGGCCCTCACGCTCAGGGGGCCCCTAAGCGCATCACTAGGGGGCCCTCAAGCGAGGTTTAGAGGGCCCACGAGCCTTCACGGCAAACTGGCGACCTTTTTTTTTTCCTCTCCTGAGGGGCCCCTGAGAACACAGGAGCCCCTCCCCTCACTAAGAGCCCTCGCTTCTCAGGGGGGGCCCCAACCACTGCTCAGGGGCCCCTAAAGAACAGGGCCCCCATCCTCAGTTCAGGGGGTCCGTACCAGCACACAAAGCAAAATGAAAGGTCGCCCGTCTGGCCTGAGGGCCCAAAATAAATTTTTTGCACCGGGGCCCTTGTTGACCTAGCTACGCCACTGGGTAGTAGCCATGGGAAAGGTGTAGGGCCACTTATGCAGAATCAGTTAGAAACAGGCTACCAGGTCACAAGTTTTTTCAAACCTAGTGCTATATTAGGTCAGGTAATTGAGGATATAGGTTTACTTTGTAGGAGTTTCACTAAGGATGGTAGAGTAGTGATAGTGGTATGTACGGGGAATAGTATTGATAGAAACACAAGTTATTGTATGGAGAGTGAACTGAGGAAGTGCAGCATACCAGTGTTGAACTCTAGCAGATCTTAGGTTACCATGACCAGCCACAGTTGAACCACACTGTGAGTCAAGTAAACGTGGAAACTCAAGGTGCTAATTGGGGATTGTGCTGTTGGTAGTTGGGGTTTCACGAGGCATGGCCTCTGCCTAAATAGAAGGGGCGAGAGGGTACTTTCTGTGTTGTTAGCTAAAGCTATAAGGGAGCCCACTTCCAGTGATTACTGGTTCAGGTCTGTGACTTTTTCAGTTTAGGGACTGCTGGTGAGGGGATTGAGATAGATGATCAAAGGGATACTCATTGTAGATCCACAAATGCTAAAGAAATAGATGAAGCATCCATCACTAGTGCAACTGATATGGATCTGCTGACACGTATCCATCTAGTTCCTACCATCAAAGTTCAGATGGGCTGCTGGTATTGAAGAGGTCTTTCACTGCACGAACAGTAAAGCAGAAATTGGTTCTGTTGTACCATGTGAAGTGGCATTAGCAGCTTTACTAGGTACTCTTTATCTGTAGTCATTTATACTTGCCGAGAGTTAGACATACATAGATAGCAGGATAGTAGTTTAAATTAATTAGTATGATGTCAGAGTGCATAAATTATGTTGGAAAAGTTTTCACAGGTGGTGGGATTGGTGAAAGTGGTAGAAACTGGACTAACTCACACATCTTACAGTATGGTCTGTTGTGAGGAAAGGAACAGGGGAAAGGGGGGGGGGGGGGTTGTCTAGTTGGATGAAGATATCAGTATGTGTGGATTGTAAAGTGTGGTTCAGGTGTCTACAAACTGTAGAATCATGTCCTGGGTGGAGCAAGGAGGATTTTGGGAGGGAGAGATCTCAATTCAGGGTAGGCTTGAAGGAAATTGTAGACCTGTCATTGGATTCAACAGATAGATTGAAGCCCTGAGAAGCACAGTGTGACCAGGACTGGACTGTGGTTGATCTTAGAGGGGTTTTAGTGGTTGTTGAGCTATCCTGCTTGTGATGTGACATGAGAAACTTGTCAGCTAGAACTGGTGAGTAATTATTTTCCATTCTGTTTGATTGGAAGAAATGAGAGCCGACTATCAAATATAAATAAGAAAAGAGAGAGCATTGCTAAACACAGGTGATAGCAGGACATTAAAGAAACAGAAAAAGTAAGAAATTGGAACAATATTGTTATTCTCAGGTTTAAAACTTTCTTAAGTGATAGAAGATGGAATGGACAGGATGCGATTCGAAGAGAATCTAAATGGGGGTAAAGGGAGGGTGGAAGGGGACATTTAAATTGGAATCAAAATGAGAGAAGAGGAAAGGAGGTGAGGAGTTTAATTTTGAAAGAAATAAACCTAAATCAAATTCATAAAAAAAAAAATGTGCATAAAATCTATACACAGACCCGGGAGGCACACGATAAAAGATTGTGATAATTGAGCTGTGGGAAGTGACAGGAGCTATAAGACCATTAGAAAAAAAGATAAAGTACATTGAGAAATATCATAGCACAAACTGTGAAACAAGAATTAAAGTAATGTTGTTTGCATGACATATGGCACCTCAGATTTTGCATGAACAATGCTAACTTGTGACCATTCATACTAATGAATAATTGAATGATGGTTTGGCCTATTTATGAAGCAAGGCTTTTGCAGCCAATGAATAGGTAAATAACCTGAACGATATGAATTCCCTACAAGTGGAAAAGTCTCTAGTGGTGGGACTGACGAAAATGACAAAGTGACTGGGTGTGTATTAAGAGTCTATTGCAAAAGAAGACTCTGAAAGTGAGGATTTATTGCATAGGGAGGAAAGAGTGCATGTTAAGGAAAGTAATATTCAGTATAGAGAAGAAGGCCAACATCTACCATCACAATATATATATACAAACAGCACATCTTTCATAGAATTAAATTCCAGTGTATGTTACCATTTATTTCCCATGCTATTTCTGCCATTTTCTTGTAAGTAAGTGTCTGTTAAGAATCAATAAAGTAAAAAATTAGTTAAAAATTCTGTATCTACCTAAGGCATCGAAACTTCGGCAGCAGCCTCCGGTACTTGTTGCATTGATAAGTTGTAGCATTGAGGAATTGAGAGGGTTTAGAATGATGTTACTGCCCACAACAATTGCAGAATCACAAGATCCATTTTTTAAGCTACTTAGAGCTTTATCCAGAGCATATAAACTAGATGAACATGCAGTATCCATGATTATGCTGGGTCCTGTTAAAACCAACAGTTGAAAATCAGAAATACCACCGTTGTCATCAAAGAAATGTTGAAATTAAAAAATTCCATAAACATAAATTAGCAACGAATAGTGTCTCTTTCATTATTATATGAGTATAAAGATATATTATCAAAATTAACAACTAATGTCATAGAGATGTGGAAGTTTTCATTGTTTGATTGTGATTTTCTCTGCTTTATCCAAATTTTCATTTATTCTATTTCCACATAGTTTTTACTAGTAGTATCTCAAAAGAAAATAGTCTCTTTGTAGGTAATCGTACAAATGATAACAATTTTAAGTGGTCTTAATGACTTACAATACGGTTTCTTACAGACTGCACAGTTCACATGTTGTAGTTACCTAACTAAACTTGTTATCCTGCTGGATAATGAGACCTAAAGTAAATATTGAATCTGAACCACATATCATCCTAGGTTAGTTCACATTAATGAAACAAAATTTAGAAAGGTGAAGATTAGTTTCAAGGCCTGTAAAAATCCCAGCTGAGTCTGGGATTCAAACCAGGGACCTTGAAATGCCAAGCTGGGGTTGTTTGTCTGGCCTAATCTGTTTATTGGTAATCTTTGTTGTCATCCCACACTTAAACATGCTAATTGATTGTGGAAATGACAGCAGAATAAATAAAGGTAAATGATTGATTTGATATGAAAGTTCTCTAAAGACGTTAGGTTGATTGGTCACCAACTGATCAGGAGATCATCATCATCCTCAACAGTTTCCAGCCTCTGGTCTGATCAGGAGATGCAATTTGAAATTTAATACTCTTGCTCAATAATGAAAGGTTTTTAAGAAATAATAAAATTGGAGATTTGCAGTTCACTTGTTTTAGTAAAAAGTAATTATTGAAAAAATTATCCAGTACCACTCACAATATAAATAGTCTAAACAAGAGACTTTGAATCTTTTATAAAGACGCAAGAAGGATTTCCAAAACATAATTCACATTCACATGATTACCAACATTCAGGTGAACAAGCAAGGTGCCTCCATGAGTGACTTTATATTTTGTAACATCCCCAGTAATAGAAGGAAAGTTTGCATTTGGGCCAAATCTAGCACCATGATGACAGCTTCTATAAAATCTACAAGCAAAAATTTCTGACAATATCAATAAATAAAAATATATATATATTTTATTTGCCAAAAATTTTAAATTTCCAAGAGTCATGTCCACAAATCTATGAATGTATCTCAGTCAATCCTTGAATCAGCTAGTGACAAAATTATTGCATTGACAGAAAAACTACCTTGTATTTAATGCTACCATCGACATGGGAAGAATAATTATATCCAAAGATGGTAATTGTATCGAGAGGCTTGTTTCTAAAGTTGGATTACTTTCCCCCCCTGATAGTTCTTCTTCAAGATTTATATATTTTTTTGTTTATTTATTTATTATTCTTTTTCCACAAATTCCTGCTTTGGAAGGACCTCTTTGATGTGAAACATGTTGTGGTTAATAATAACCAAAATAAAAATAATAAAAAATTATATCAGGGAGTACCCAAAAAAAAAAAACCGAACCAATGTTGTAGAGGGCAGAGCTTTTGTAGTACCAGTTTTACCACTTGGAGTGTGTGAACCTTCAATCCCAGAGTCAGTATACCAGTTGTCATCACAAGACACTAGTGTTAATTTTTTTTTTGTGACTGCTGTTTTATGTGCTCATCGCTCTTGAAATGACTGATTCTCATGAATTGCAACAGCCATCAAGTTTTACTTCCTGCTCAGAAAAACTGGCACAGAAACTCTTGGGATGTTGAAAACAGTATACAAAATGATGCTATGGCGAAAATCCAAGTGTCTGAGTGGTTTTTCCATTTCAAAAGAGATGAAATGTCAGTTGGAGACAAACCTCATTTTGAAAAGCCTTCAACAGTCTGAAGCAAAGAAAAACTCATAAAAATTCAGGAAATCATGCAAAAAGATCAACCATATACAATCAAAGAAGATGAGGAGCTGTCGGGAGTGACTTGGAGATCAGTTCAGCACATTTTAAGTGAAGATTTCGGTATGAGAAGGGTAGCTACCAAATTTGTACCTCGTCTGCTGACTGCACGGCAAAAACATGATTGCTTGAAAGATTGCAGTGCATTGAATGAAGACATTCGAAATAATACAAAGTTTTTCTTCAAGGTCGTCACAGGTCACGAATCCTGGAGCTATGGTTATGGCCCTGAAACAAAGCAACAATTAAGCCAATGGCAGACTCTGAGCTCAGGTCACACCATAAAAGCAAGACAAGTGAAATCAAACATCCAGTAATGCTGATTTATTTCTTTGATGTGTGAGGAGTTGGCCATTCAGAGTTTGTTCCAAATCATCAGACAGTTGACTAGACCTTTTACCTGGATGTTTCAAAAAGGTTTGATTTGTGACTGTCAGGTGACTGATTCTTCCATCACAACAATGCCGTTGCTAAAATAGTCCTCTCTGTGTGCCGATTTTTGTAAAAAGAAATGCCATGACCCATGTGCCCCTCCCCCCCCCCCTCATTAACCAGGCCTCACCCTTGTGACTTCTTTTTATTCACTGAAAGGGAAATTTTTTTTTTTACTGGAAATTAGGTAAAGAAAAAAATGATGGAGATACTGTCAGGCATCTCTGAAGAGGAGTATAAAATGTTTTGGACAAGTGGAGAATACTTTGAAGAGGATTGATTCTACTTTCTCAAAAAAAAATTAAATACATGAATTAAAAGAATAGTTTGGTTTCTTTTGGGTACTCTCTCATTTGATTAAAAAAAAAAAAAAAAGTTTGCAGCTGATATTTTCAAAAGTCATTTTAGATACAACTAATTCTTGTGAACAAATTCTTGAGTGGAGTAGAAGTAGTTGCCAGTAAAATAATCTCTCAGTTTTTCTTAAAAAATTTTTTTTTTTTAGTTTCACTTCTGCCCTGGGCGGTGACAGTAAAAGTCCAGTTATCCGAGTTCCGATTATCTGAGCCACCAGATTAACTGAGGCAAATTTTTGAAATATGATAGGGAGCTTTTATGAAGATATGGAATATTTTTCCAACTAGAGTGTGTATGATATTAAGCGTGGTATTGTAACGCTTGTTCCTACTGCCAAATGTTATGTCACTGATACAACCCCTTGAGCAGGGTGTAATAGAAACATTCAAAAGGAATTACAGAAAAAGGCTGGTTCAAGTTTTATTAGGCAACTTAGAGAGAGGTGACAGATTCACTAAAGAAAATAGTATCAGTTAAAGATGCAGTTTATTGGTCAGCCATGGGTTGGGTTGAAGTAAAACAGGAAACGCTTCAATGATCATGGAGAAAACTTTTTGGTATGGAAAAGCCAAAAAAGGACGATCTAGCTAACAAGATGTCAATGAACTGACACAGTTAGCCAACAGACTTCCAGTCGTAAAAGAAATTAACAATGAAGATATGCAAGAGTGGTTGTTGGATGATGATCAAATCAGCTTAATGATGATGAAATTGTTAATATGGTTGTCAGCAGACAAAAGAAGATGAAGAAGATAAAAATGAAACTGTTCCAAAAATTTCTCTTGCTGAAAGTTTAAAAAGAAAAGAAGCAGCACTTGAGTATGTTGAGCAACAGGAAGAAAGCACAGCAGCCGACATAATGATGCTACAGTGTTGGTGCTATATTTCTGTTAAGAAGAGAAACAAAATTATGACTCAGAAGACAATTAAAGAGTTTTTTGGTAAGTGATCATAATTAATGTGCAAAAAACAACTTTATTGCTTCACAAATTAGTTTTACACTATAAATAAATTGTATTATTTCAGTTTCAATAGGTACGTTTTTTGATTCATTGTAATCTCTTTCCTTGACCTCCGGTTATCCGAGTTTTTCGTTATCCGAGGTTGTCCCATTTACCTCGAAAAATTGGGCTTCTACTGTACTTGTGACAATAGGTGCACCAAAATAATGTTCAAAGGGGTGATAACTTCACAGCTTTTCCCCCACCTCACAAATTTCCTAGAGCTGCCATTGGTAAATAGGCATGTCCCAGTATAATTAATTCCTTTTTGTACAAATGACAATTATCTTTGTGTTTTGTACAAATTAGTTTTGTTTCTTGTATTCAAATTATGTACCTGTGAATTTGATGTAAAAGAGTTAAAATATTGTACGACAAAACATGTGAGAGAATATATATATATAGAGTAAACAGTGAAATCAAAGGCACTAGGTAACGAAAAGGAATTAAATTAGGATAAGGAAAGGAGCCACCACTTACCTTAGATGATGGATGTGGGGAGTTAACACAGAAAAGACAAAAACACACATGATATAGTAATTTTCGGGTCTTTTAGCAACAGGAGAACTTTATATGGTGTCGATGTTGTGGGAGACTGCCTCACAGAAAGACAGTTTAAAGGTAAGTGGTGGTTCATTTCCCTATCATAATTTGTAATTCCTTTCCGCTACTTAGTGTTGTTATAAAAAACTAAGATGGTCACTATCTGTCTTCCCTGGACACACACATCTTTCGCCTTTTCTTACATGCATGGTTACTCTTAACAATTGTTAAGACTGGAATAATGGCTTACTCTAGCTATTCCTGATGTCATTCATAACCATGTGACTGCTCAACTGACCAATCCCAAATGTCCACGATTAAGTCTTGTTCAGAACCTTACAAGTTTCATTCCTTAGCCATTTTATTTTTCTGCTTTTGCAATGTCTTTTGAAATAATGTGAAATTTTATTCCTCCACCAATCCTTAGTAAATTTATATAAAACGTTGCTACAAATTTACATAAAAAAAATTCCCATAATAAATAACCCAAATAATAGTTTCCTGGTGACATTTTACCTCAAATTAAACTCAAAAGACTTTATTTCATCATTGAACCCATCTTATACCTTTATTCCTTATATCATATAGTTATTTTTGCTAACTGTATATTTTCTGTATTCTTAAATAAGAAAATGTCAAATTTCTAAGTCCCTTATACAGGGTGATTCAAAATGATTGTCGGGGTTTCAAAAAATTCCTACACTTAGCACAATTGAGATACGAATTTGAATTTTATTTTGATGTGTAAAAAAACTGATCAAGTTTTTTTACATCCATTACAAATGTTTGATATGTGCGCCCTGTGTCACTCTGCACCCATCTATGCGATAGTCCATTTAATCGCACACGCGATGCAGCATGTCATCAGAAATGTTTAGAAAGGCGGCCCTGATCCGTTCTCTCAGTTGCGGGATAGTCGCAGGTAGAGGAGGAAGATAAACTTGATCCTTTTCGTAACCCCACAGAAAAAAATCACATGGGGTTAAATCTGGTGAGCGAGGTGGCCAAGCCATGAGATTTGGTCACTTTTGGCTCGCTACGGCAATTGTTTGTTGAGAATTGTTCTAACCTCCTGATGGAAAAGAGGTGGAGCACCATCTTTTGGAATATGAAATCATCCACCTCTTTCAGCTGAGGCAGCAACCACTCAGAGACCATATCAAGGTAAGTTAGTCCTATTACTGTCTGTTCATTGAAGAAGAACTAGCCGTACACTTTCGCCTTGGAAACAGCAGCGAACACACACACTTTTGTAGAATCACGCTGGTGTTCAATTAAAGCACTGGGATTTTCTGTCCCCCAAATCTGCACATTATGCTTGTTAACTTTCCCACACAAGTGAAAGTTTGCTTCATCACTAAAAATGAGTTTTTTTTTTACAAAACCCATCTTCTTCCATTTTTTCTTGCATAATGTTGCAAAACATGAGACATTTGCGATGGTGTTAAAGCCTGAAGCAGCCCTAGGCGATAAGCTTTCATTTTTAGGCATTTCCGTAGCATGCGCCAAACTGTTGTTTGCGGAATGTTCAGTTCTCTGCTGCCTTTTCTTGTTTATTTCCGTGGGCTACGTTGATAAGCTTCTCTAATGCATTTCATGTCGACTTCAGACACAGAAGGATGCCCACTGCTTTTCCCTTTGCATAAGCAGCCCTTCTCCACAAACTGCACATACCACCTCCGAGTGGAATTGTCTGAAGGTGCATCCTTCATAAATTTTTTTCAAAAGTGCCATTGGACAACGGTAACTGACTGACACACGTGAAAATCTAGAGTGCAAAAAGCCTTCTCTATACTGTTAGCTGCCATATTGCAAACACTGACATCTGGCGGAACAAAACGTAACTACAAGATTAGCAGCTGCTACAAAACAAAACTTTGAGAGTTTGTCTATTCATCCATGTAAAGATAATACTTGTATGTTTAGTACACAGCCAGTAAAAAATTCATGAAACCCCGACAGTCATTTTGAATCACCCTGTATTTTTTGCTATCCAACTTCTTTTATTATATGTAAAATAAAAATGATATTAAAAAATATTTATCCAAGTGATGTGTTTGCCATGGTGGTAATTTGCACCTCTTACCTTACATGATGGTAGGATTATACTGACACATGAAACATTACAATTATCAGACATG
Organism: Vandiemenella viatica; assembly: GCA_031002005.1. Taxonomy (NCBI): domain Eukaryota; kingdom Metazoa; phylum Arthropoda; class Insecta; order Orthoptera; family Morabidae; genus Vandiemenella; species Vandiemenella viatica. The sequence goes on along the minus strand of CM061920.1, from coordinate 42,854,598 downwards.
TATCCCTTCCTCATCAGTAGAACATGTGTCTGACATGTTATACTGCTGATGAAGGGCTTTATGCTATAATGTTTCAGTGTGTGGAATAAGTTACCAAGAGAACTGATAAATAATTTACCAAAAATGTTGAAACAATTTAAAGTCGAAATCTGTAGAGGGAAAAAGTAGCTAGGTACACAAAAGGGGGAAATGGGTGTGTAGGGAAATTGCCACCAGAGTGTGCGCTCCCCGCTGTTAAATTAAAGTTCATATCTTTCCTAAGTGTCAATTCCATCCAGATGTGATCTATGGTAAGCAGTGGTTTATTCAATTAGCCAAGTTTTTATTTTTGTTTTGTTATCCAGCTTCTTTTATTTCCTTGAAATATTATAAATTGGGGAAATGAACCACCAGTTACCTTAGATCAGTGTTTTTCAACCTGTGGTTCACGACCCCGAGGAGAGTTGCCAAGTTCTGTTTGGTGGGTTGTGGTCGCAAGCCATGAAAAAATAAGAGGCAAGGGTTGTAGGTCATACAGTAAAATAAAATTTTTCAATAAATTTATGAATCATGTTAACATTTATGAGATCCAAATAATTTTCTAATTTGACCCTATTTCTGTTCTTTCTAACATATCACAGGTAATTATCATCATAAAGTCTATTTTTTTTTTTTCATTTTTGATTTGCTTCTGTCATTGCCACTTGTAGCAGACATGGAAGGTTGCATAGATCTTTTAAGAACTCCATTTTACTCTCACTTGCAGTGAAGCTAGACCATAGTTGCTAGCATACTCAGACAACTGATTGCAGTGAACGAAAACAGACTGTTTGTTTGTGGCCACCGATCTCAGTTTCTCTCCCCTCGTGCCATCACCATGGCAAAGAATACATCACTGTCCACAAAGGCCCATTATTACATTGCACCAGCATTTGATTTCTTGATTTAGTAGGTATAGTCTCAATAGAAAAAATAGGAAATGCGTCATTTTTTAAATCACAAACGTAATTTTATTGCAGACAGCCAAAGTTTTTTTTTTTTTTTACATACATAGGGGGTTTCCAAAATGTGTTTACTTGTAAAAGGGGTCAAATATTCAAAAAGGTTGAAAAACACTGTCTTAGATGATTGTTGTGGTTTGCGAAAACATAAAACGGACAAAAACACAGATGCTTATGTCATTTGTGTTTACATCTATTTTATGTGTTTGTGCTCCACAACTGTTATCTAATGTAAGTCATAGTTCATTTCCCGATCATAATTCCTTTTCACTACTTGCCACCTATTATTTCATTGTTACTGTATGTATATATACAAGGATGGCTTAGAAAGTAATATCTATTTCAATATAAATAGAAAACCTGCATATATTAAATATTTCATTATACACATCTTAAAATTACAGCTTTTCACTGTTTCTCAAAAGTTACCATTTAAATTTAAGCATTTGTCATACTGTTTCACTAATTTAGAAATTCCTTCTTGATAAGATTCAGGTTTCTGGGTATCTAGCCAAACTTTTCATGACATTTTGAGGTTCATTGTTGTCATAAGATGTTGCAGTGCATGCCATTTATTCATGTAAGTGAAGCCTGGGCTACAGGAGGGACAATCAAACATGTCCTTACGAACCGATTAAAAAGTTCTGTATTTTTTCGAACATTGTGAGGGAGAGTGTCATGCAAAAACATACCACTCCTTGACCCAGTATTTCCCTAGCATCCAGTACTACCCCACAGTTATACATCTGAGCTGTAACGCAAAGAAATTATCTATTCCATGTCTCATCCATTATGTCCTATAACTCACTGTTGTCAGTGTAATTGTGTAGCAGTCCTTTCCATAGTTCATAATATGCTGTATACAAGTTATAATTGCTGCTGATTATCTTCCAGAAAATACAAAGGCTTCTTCCTGCAAGCTTGCTTATCCCTAATCTTTTTAACAGGCATTTGTTCAAATAGCTTCTTTTAGTGACTAATATCCACAAACCATAAATCAGCCTGTAACATGTTATATTGATACTGGGCTTGCTGTCAACACTGCAGCCTACAAGTTCCTTTTACCATTTATTATTGGGCAAAATTTATTACATTATAGGACATTATTATAAAAAATATCTGGTAAAATTCTTGATGTTTTTCATCTCCCCCCTTTTAAACAGTTTTATTATGCGTTTTACATAAGTCATTCATATTTCTTTCAATTTGCTCTTCTTGTATGGAAATAAAACCATAATTTAACAATATTAAATATTTTCCTTCATCACTTCTTTGTTTTATCTAGCTCCTGCAATATTGTATTTTTCTTTTAATTTACAAATATTTATTTGAACTTGAGAGCAGGCACTGGCCTTGCTCAATATCAAGAAGTACTCCACACCTTTGTTCCCTTCTCCTCCCTCTCCTCTCCTTTCTTTCCTGTAGGAACCACTACTTTTTCTTCAATCTGTACTCTGATCAGCACATTGTAGGTTGAATATATTTTTTTACAAAATTATTCATTTGAACATCCAATAATGGTTTCTGTCTTTTGTACTGTCAACAACTACTCAGAAAACACAGATGTCATTAAGTAAATGGAATTATGTTTTTATTTGGGTATGAGGGCAATACATCAATGACCATCCTGGAAACTTATCTGGCAAAGTTAAGAGTGTTTTATTTGCAGATGACACTAACCTGACTGTGAGAAAAACACCAAACAGCAATCTAGAATTTAATGTACGTGAAGTAATTAGTGAAGTAGCAAATTGGTTTAAGGCAAATTCATTAAAATTAAATTTTGAAAAAAAAAAATATATTAGGTTTAAAACAAAAAATTATGCACAGCCAGATTTACAATAAGCTATAAAAATAACACAATATTAGAAACAAAGAGTATAAAATTCCTTGGTATTAAAATAGATGAGAAAATCTGTTGGCATGAACATATCACTTCACTACTGAAGAAGTTAAGTAGTGCTACCTTTGCAATACGAACACTTTCTCTAACAGCAGATCTAGAATTTAACGAAACAGGTGTACTCTTCATATGTTCATTCAGTGATGTCATATGGTATAATTTTTTGGAGGAACTCTTCACAAAGTAACAAAGTTTTCATAGCACAGAAAAGAGCAATTAGGATGTTGTGTAGGGTACAACCAAGAACTTCTTGCAGACAACTTTTTTTAAAAAAACTCAGTATTCTTACAATGACTTCTCAGTATATATATTCTCTCATGTGTTTTGTCATAGCTCATTTTAGCCTGTTTACTTCTAATTCTCAGGTACACAATTTCAATACAAGAAACAAAAATAACTTGCACAAAACACAAAAATCTCTTTCATTAGTACAAATAGGAGTTAATTATTCTGGTATACATCTGTTTAATAAACTTCCCAAGAGTATAAAACAGTCTGCAGATAATAAAGATATATTTAAAGAAAAACTGAGAAATTATCTTGTTGACAACTCCTTCTATTCAAATCAAGAATTTGAACAAATTAATTAACTGTATTCAATATAACTTTTGTAAAATTCAGTTGTAAAAATTAATGTTTATTGTTATTCTCTTTATTTGTCTTTCAAACATATACTTGTTTTTACTATGATTACTTTAATTTAATTTAATTTAATTGCAATGGAGCACAGGCTCCAGTGGCAATTTCCCTACACACCCATCTTCCCCCTATCTTGCACCTACCTACATTTGCCCTTTACAAATTTTATCTTTAAATTCTTTCAAAGTTTTCGGTAAATTATTCATCATTTCTCTTGGTAACTCATTCCAATCCCTGACACCCTTACCCAAAAAAGAGAATCTTCCTACACCCTTGTGCCTGAAATCGAGTGCCAGCTTGTGGTCATGGTCATCTTTTCCCTTCCATGCACTACTTTTCATACCTATTGCAATATCTTTCCATGCCTCATCGCCGACTCATATTGTATGTATGTGTATTAACCATTACATGTTTCACATCCCAGAGGTCCTTCCTCAGCAGGGATCCATGAAACGAGATTGATAAATAATAATAATAATAAAAAATTAAACCAGGAATAATGCAACCTGTTGAGGTTGAGATATTAAATAAATATATCCATCCTCTCTCTAGGAAAATAAGAGCAATAACATTAAAAATTATGTCAATCTATCTTTCTTACTTTTAAAATTTATAAAGCTGGAAACATTCATTACAAAATGAAATTATTTATTTATTTATTTATTTATTTATACGTCTTCAAAAATAACGAACAAAAGCCAGCATCTAAACATTCTTATACACATGTATATACATTGCAAAAGCAGTCATCAGAGCAAAGCAGAATTACCTTCACATGTATGAGAAACATATACAACAAATTATGAATTTTTTAGTATCAAATTTTTAACAAAAGTACAAGTTTTTACTGGACTCCTTCATTGTGCACACCATGTTCTACTGAAAAATTATATATATATCTATTATTTTTTGTTTTATGAGAACATTTTTTTTTCTCATGTACTTATGCCACTCTGCTATCATCATTGTTAAATGATGTTTCCTTCCTCCAGCCTAACTTTTATACTATGTATCTTATCAATAAACATGGTTATTTAGTATAAATTTTAGAACTAGTCAACTACTTTGGACATATCTGACAATTGTTATTTTCTTAAAACTTAAGACACATGCAAACCAATCAAAATGTTTTACACATACCTTTGAAATCAAAGACATATGATATACGGTTCGCGATGAGACTTCGGATGCAGTTTAAGGCACCCATTTTATTGAAGAGATGGAGCCCAGAAAACCAGTAGAACTCAGAATCACAGAAGCACATACCAATAAAAACCCCTGTTTGTGACCCTCGGAGATTCGTGGGATTCACACCTAAAACATTTTTCACTTCTCACAGAAATTTGCTTCCTTGTGGGTGAGTGAATTAACAAAATATCTGAGGGAAGAAACAATAATGAAGTTCATACTGGCTATAAGAACAATGAAAAACAATCCAAACATAGATTTAATCATGTTTATAAACCATTTAAGAATGGTCATATCTATATAGAAGAATAACCACCAGTTACCAAAGCTGAAGGTTGCATCAGGTCGAAACTTGGATAGACACATCTACACATAAGGCATTTATATTTTATTGCTATATCCCTTCACCAACAATAGGGTGAGGTTGCTACATGATGGTGGCTGGCAGTTAACTGAGGGCTCAGTACACTGATCAACAGCTTGTGGTGAGGAAAAAATCAATATGGTGAGAAATATGGATTGGGAATTCAAGCATTGTAAAAATAGAAACCTATCATGGGAACAAGTTATGGACATGTGGAAGTAATCAGTATAAAATAATAAACAGCATTTTTTCATATAAATATTTAAAAAAATTGGTTAAAAACTCAGAGATATTACACACTACTAAAAAATCAGTGTTAGGGAGTGATGGTTCCTGTAGGAAGAGATAGAAGACATGGAGAATGGGTGGTAAAGAAGATTTCTGGGTATTCTCTTGAGATAAGAGATGGCAACTATATGGTGTCCAGTTTATGCTATTAAGCCAGTTCCCATCTATTGAGACAGACTCTGATGGCATGAATGGTGAAGCAAAAACTGAAATTGTTAGTCTTATGACTGGTGGCATGATGAAGTACTGAGTTTTACTGGTCGATATTTTCTGCAGATTCTTTCCATATGCTCATGATTTGTTCCAAAAATATTTTTTCATTTTTACAGGGCTCAGGTATAAGCTTTTCAATTTCATTTCCACACTTGTAGCATGTTCATTTTCCAGCCACCAAAGCTGCTGATCAACAGTCTGAGCCTTCAGTTAGCTTGTTGTGGTTTCAGGGCTCATTCCCTTTCACTTTAGAAGTCTTTCACTGGGAAATGAGATATACTGTCTAAATCCTTACCGAACATTCCATTTAAAGATTGAGGTTTACCTTGTATGGCCTCCACCCAGTTTCCAACTGAGAATATTCAAAAATACTATGTATAACTACTGAATAAATTATTACATTCATTTCACAAAACTATTTTAATTCAATGTCTTTGTTTTGCTTCAACACAAACAATGTTATAAACACTCTTGTAGGACATGGATATTTCCAAAATTACAGGATCTAGTCAGGGTAAACAAGCTATTTGTACAAGTTTACATCACATACATATGTTTATTCCTTTTAAATTCAGACTTCACTTGAAGACCAAATGCAACTAATCCATTTTTGGCAGCCAACTGACTGTTTATTGTTAATTAATTAATTAAATTTCAATGGAGTGCACACTCCAACGGAACTTTTCCTACAAACCCATTCTTCCCCTTTCCTATACCTGCCTACTTTTGCCTTCTGCAAGTTTCAACTTTAAATTCTTTAAGCATTTTTGGTAGTTTATTCATTTCTCTTGGCAACTTATTCCAATCCCTAATACCCTTACATATGAAAGAAAATCTTCCCACACCCTTCTGCCTGAAACTGAGGGCCAGCTTGTTGTCATGATCATCTTTTTCCTTCCAAGCACAACTTCTAATTCTTACACCAATATCTTTCCACAACTCACCATCAGTATACCCCTTGTACACTCCCATGACTCTCTTCACCCTCCTGTCTTCCAATAAATCCCATTTCAGCTCCTTTATCATGTCACTTATTGATTGTGTTCTGTGGTAATTTTCAGAGATAAATCTAGCAATCCTTTTTTGCACGCTCTCCAATTGATTCTTCTTTGCATTTATCTTCACCCGATATTGACCTAGCCATCTGGATATCCTGTACAGATCACCCTACAGCTGCTTACAGTCTTCTACCATGGATCGTATTGTACGAGGTAGGTCAAATAAGTACTTAGCCTCTCTTCCCGATGGCCCCACCGTTGCCAGACAAATGTATTATCGTGTAGTACATTATCTTAGATGGCTATTGTTAAAATTTCAGGCAAATTGGACTCATAGTTCAGTTTTGATTGCGTGTGAAAGTGGGTGTACTTGCGGATTTTAGAAAAATGGAAAAAGAGCAATATCGGTCGGTGATTCGATTCTTGCTTTTTGAAGGAAAATCGCGCAGAAAAATCAAAGAGCGCTTGGATGCTGTGTACAGTGACTCTTCTCTTTCGATGGCGACTGTCAAAAATTGGTTCAACGAGTTTCAATGTGGTCGCACATTGATTTTTGATGAGCCATGCCCAGGTGCCCCAAAAACGGTTACCATGGAGAATAACATGACAAAAATCCATAATCTTGTATTGGCAGACCACCGATTGAAGGTGCGCTAGATTGTTGGGACAGTAAGCATCTCAAAAGACCATGTGGGTCATATCTTGCATGAAAGCTGTCGGCGCGATGGGTGCCACGTTTGCTCACTCCGGACACCAAGCGCAACTGTGAGACCACTTCACAGCAGCGTATGATGCTGTTTAAGTCCAATCCGAAGAAGTTTCTGCATCGTTATGTGACCATCGACGAAACATGGATCCACTGGTACACACCAGAGACAAAGGGACAGTCAAAACAGTGGACTTTACCCAGCGAACATGCTCCGAAAAAGGTGAAGACTGTTCCATTGACTGGAAAGGTGATGGCCACCATTTTCTGGGATTCACAAGGTATGATCTACACTGACTACCTGGAGAAGGGAAAAACGATCACAGGGCTTTACTATGCCGAATTATTGGACCGATTTGACGCTGAATTGCAGAAAAAATGGCCCCATTTGGCGAAGAAAACAGTGCTCTTCCACCATGACAATGCACTGGCTCACACCTCCGCCGTCACCATGGCCAAATTGGGCTACGAACTGCTGCCCCATCCACCATATTCTGCATATTTGGCCCCGTGTGACTTCTTTTTGTTTCCAAACTTGAAGAAGACACTCACCAGAAATTTGAGTCGAATGAGGAGGTTATTGCCGCCATGGAGGCCTACTTTGCAGATCTCCAGAAAATGACGGGATAAAGAAGTTGGAGCATCGCTGGGTCAAGTGTATCAAGCTAGAAGGAGAAATAAATTGCCACTTTTCCAAAATTTTCTTTTTTTCTTTTGTAGGCTAAGTACTTATTGGACCGCCCTCGTATAGCATTATGTCATCTGAAAACAAGCTAACTTCTCACAGTAAAGCATCAATACAATGATTTTTCAGAATAATCAATAGCACTGGTCCCAATATACTTCTTCATGGAATTCCATTTTTACTTCTACTTCATTTGGTACCATATTTCCTACCCTGGCTTTTTGCTTTCTATCTTTTAAGTATTTTTCTTGATGAAGTGATATAGCTCAAAAATTTAAGAACTTTAACCTTCAACTCTAGTAAGTAGTGGTTATTTCTCCCCCCCCCTCCCTCCCCCTTTTTTTTACATCCCAAATCTCGAGGGCTGGATGTGGATGAGAACAGCATATGAGAATGAAGTTATGTGCAGCAGCAAGTATTTAATAAGGCAGTAAGCAAACAGTGATATGAATTGATTTACATTTTTTAATTATTTTCCAAACTAAATTTATATCAAAATATCTCATTCCTAGAGAAAATGAAACTTAAAAAGATACCTGCATCAAGAATTGCTTCATATACAACCTCCATGATAATACGAGCTTGTGGATCCATACTATTGGCCATGGCAGCACTAATATTGAAGAACTGAGCATCAAAGTTGCAAAGACTTTTCAGTTTTCCCATCTTAGGATTCTCTCCCCATAAACCTGAAAGTTACATCAAGCAAACTGAAGTTTTTATTTAGTTCTAATAAAGATTATATGCTGAAGACATATGTAAATGCACAGATATTGATGTAGAAATTGTTTTTCTGATTGCTGATCATCAATAGTAAATAAGAAGTTTGTTAAAAATGGAACTTTGTGTATTGATTTGAAACATTTTACAGGAGAAAATAAGACTTCAAAGATCATATCAGTTAAAAAAGTTGCAGATTTTACACATCCTTATGATTAATGTAACTTAATAAAACTTCAGTACTCTCTGTAATAACAGAATTGGAATTACTGTGATATTGGTCACTGTCATTGTGTAATTTAAATTTTCAGAGAAAATCTAAAAAAATTTCCTCAGTTAATATATCACTATTACATTATTAATTGCAACTGCACATGCCCTATGGGCATTTCCCCAACACAATTATTTCTGTGTTACACATATTTTCACTTTCAATTCTCTCATTGTTTGAGGTAAACTGTTCAGTATAATCCCCAATATTTTTTTCTGATTGGTGATCCCTCACCTACAAATGAAATTTGCACTCTCTGATGCTTCAGACCATATACTGTTTTATGATCTTACTCTTGATCCTTCTTTCAATAAACACCCAGGCATTAATAACTAATAAATGCCTCATTGACACTCAGCAGTCACTTCCTTACTACCTGTGTTTCAAAGGCTGCCTGTCTAGCTCCATTATCATCTTTTTAACAGATTGTGTCCTGCAAAACTTCCACAAACAATTCTAACTGGCATCTTTTGGCATCTCCTTCAGTTTCTGCATCTGATACTCATATAGTAGGTCTCTCACTATTCCACGATATTCAAGCAATGATTTGAGCATAGATTTGTCTTCACATTTCCCTTCTTTCTGTGGAACATCTCATTACCATCTCCAATGGAAACAGATATGTATTCAACCTTATTATGGCAAAAAACTTTAATTTTCTGTCTGTGTAACTAATAAGTTTACTTATTTTATATATTTATCTTAATTCTATATTGACTTAAACAACTAAATATTGTGACCAGAAATCCCTGTAGCTATTCAGAATCCTCACACAATGTCATACTCATGACATGGGTCCTCTGTTGTTCAATCTGTATATAAATGATATCCCAAGACTAAATGGAGATAAAGAAACAATAGTTTTTTATGTAGATGATTCAACTGTGAAGACATCAAACAATGGAATTTAGAGAAAAATATAAATTTTTACTTTCAGAAACTAGCAACATGCTAAAAGAAACTCAAAGGATATCATTTCAAATAAAAAGGAGATACTCTGCAAATTTAAAAATAAGAGGTGGGCATTTAAGTGACGCACAAGCAGCTAATTTGCTGTGGATTCTAATTGACAACTGCATGAATGGGGAAAATCAGATGGATCAATGTTGTAAGGAGCTAACTCCTATCATATTTATGGCCAGATACCTCAGGGAATTCTGCACTAGGGATTTTCTGATGACCATTTATTTCTCATTTTTTGAAAGTTAACTGAGACATGGTATAGCAAAATGGGAAAGAACCTACAAACAATAATATGATAAGAAAATTAAAAATACAAAAACATATCATTGGTACAATTTTTAAAAAAAGAGAATGGTTTGATGCAAAAAAAAATTTATTTACATGGAAAAGAAAGGGAAAATACACCCAACACTCACCAAAGTTGAAGGGAGGAGGGCAGCAGCAACACAGCACAACACACAAACAAATAAAAAACAATATTTCGGGTGAAAATCCCCTTTTTCAAGTTAACAGAGAGGTGGCTGGTCTTGCGCAAGACTTGCGTAGGACGCAGCCACTCATAGAACGCAACAGACCGTCGGAGGTGGTGGGGGCAGCAACGATAATATAACCGCGAGTATACGAAAGATTAAAATGATCAAAAATATATATATATATATTAGTTATTAAAAATATATATAAACAAAAAATATAATTGAAAATTAAAAAAATAAAAAAAATTATGAAACTATTGAACTATTGTACTGGCCAGTGGTGGGTGTATAGGGTGAAGATGGAAGATGTTAACGGAAATTAGGGCCTGGGGGATGTCTGGTTTGAAGGATGTGTTGATATGCCAATTCCCACCTGCGGAGTTCAGATTGGGTGGTAGTGTCTGGAAGTACTCTAATAGATTTTAAAATTCTGACATTTCGTTGTATCTAGGTACATAAGAATATAATACTTTCACTCACTAAGAAGGTTGGTAAAACGAGTGAACAAATACACAAGTATGAAACAAGTAATAAAACATATTTCAATTTACAAGTAAACAACACAAAAAAATTTGAAAATTGTCCTTCTTCCTCTGGAGCACTATTGATCAATAAGCTTCCTATAGATTTGAGATTAATCAACAACAAGAGAGAATAATCCAAGCATAAGCATAAAGAGTATTTATGTTATATAAATAATGTACTCAGGTGACTAGCGGAGTTATAGGAGTATTATAATTACACAATATTTTGCCAAAATATTGTGTAATTATAACACTCCTATAACTCGGCTAGTCACCCGAGAACATTATTTATTTTCTCAACGACGAGAAAGACTACGTAATTAAGTATTTATGTTGTAAAGACTTCTACTCAATTAAAGAATATTTAAATGATGGAACAAGAGAATGAATAAAAAAGTTTTAATTAACAATGTATAACTCTATATGATATCTTAGAGCATATTTGTCAATGACATGTGTAATAAGTTAAAAAATAAATTACTTGACAGTCATAAATTAAACATGTATGAGTAGAAATAGTTTATTGTACCTAATAGTTAACATAAGAATCAAAATGTAAGCTGTGTAGTACTATACAACCGATGGTACCTTTGACATGTCATTATACAATACTTAGAACCATATGAAATGAATAATAAATCTGTAAACAATCTAATTTCTAACTGCAAACTAACAACAGAAATTCAGCAAAACAACGATGAAACAAATATATGTGAAAATTTATAATATGGTAAAATTAATATGGTAAAATTAAAAAAAAAAATCACCTGTTGTACCAGTACACATATATTTAATACATGGTATGTGTGGTTCAATATATAATTTTTCATTTTGAGATTATGACATATGCTAATGTAGCATTGTGTTTTAAACTTCTCTTGACTGTCTACTGACCTTGCTCCCAACAGCTTTGGTGATCTCTGACCATGTTCTCTCCAGCATACAATTTCTCCTGTAGCTCTGCAATATTATTGCACTCAGGAAAGCGTCCTGACATTCCAGATATAACAACATCAATGTCACTTCCTTCAACCTAAGAACAATGTCCACATATTTCATCCTTAGTATATATTAATCACACAAAACATATCTTATAATGACTATTAAAAAGAAACATCTGCTTGAGTTTTGAATGTGTTTTTTTGTATAAAACATTCACTAAGCATGAAAAGGTTTTTAGAACCTTGATGGTATATTATGTTTTGCCTTCAGAAATAGTTATCCTAATATTTTTCTTGGTCTATCATATCTTGTTAGTATGATGATGTCTTATAAAAAGAGTAACAACAAATATAATAGAAACTGTGATAAAATTCATATTTTGCTAGTTCATGATTTTTATGTGGTTTATCTTTAATTTTTTTTTCATTTTAGCTCTTTTATTTAACTGCAATAAATTTTCCACTCCCTGTAAACTTATTTGTATAAATGAAAACTTAACAATACCTCTACTGCAATGTAGTCTTCATGGGTGTACCGCCGGATAGTGTTGTGGAAACACAATATTTCGACAGCAGAGCCAGCCGTCGAAATATTGTGTTTCCACAACACTATCCGGCAGTACACCCATGAAGACTACATTGCAGTCATATCCGGGAAAGTCTCGTTCTTACAATACCTCTACTAATTAAAAATAACTTGAGTTTCTAAACATACTACCAATCATTTTATTTATTAATAGATATTAGATTAGATATGTTCACTTTGATCTCTTGAAAGAACAGTCTCTGGAATGTGAACAAAATGACATCATTATAACTGAAAGAGTGACCTGGGGATGCACTAGAGAAGTAAGAGAATTGGGGGTAAAAAACGTTGGTCAGACCACTGTTGCAATATGGTGGTGTAGTTTGGGATCCACATCTTGAGTTTCCAAATACAGGAGTTGAAGGAGTGCAGAGGAGGGCTGCCAGATTTGTCTTTGGAAATTACCGCAGAACACAATTAGTAACTAATATGATAAAGGAGCTGGAGTGGGATTCATTGGAGGATAGAAGGAGGGTGAAGAGAGTCATGGCAGTGTACAAAGCCCATACTGGTGATGAAGCATGGAAAGATATTGATGGGAAAATTAAGAGTGGTGCTTGGAAGGGTAAGGTTGACCATGACCACAAGCTGGCACTTGATTTCAGGAATAAGGGTGTGGGAAAATTTTTTTTCGTAGGAAAGGGAGTGAGGGACTGGAATAAATTGCCAAGAGAAAGTAATGAATAACTTACCCAGAAACACTGAAAGTAAAATTAGTAGGGGGCTAAAGTAGGTCGGAAGGGGAAAGGGAGGAGGTGTAGGGAGATTGCCACTGGAGAGGGTGCTCCATCGCAATATTATCAATTATAATTATTAGGAAAATCTATGAGAAAAGGAATGTGTTTGAAAGTCAGCAATATGGAATTAGATGAGGCTATTCATAAGAATCTCAGTGATAGATTATGTCCAAATTATTTCTTATGAAATTGACAAGGGAGGCCAAATTGACGATATGGCACTGAATCTTTCCAAAGAATTTGACGGAGTTAGCTATAGAATAGTTGTGAATAAGTAATTGCCCTAAACCAAGAAGTGAACTGCTGATGGAGGAAGTTTTAAGAGGTAAGAAGCAAGAGCCAAAGTAGGAAATGCAATTTAACTGCCACAGGTTACTCAATCATTAGGAATGAGTCCATTGTTGATTTGCAAACAGAGGTTACATTATTTGCTGGTGACATTTTTTTAAAAATAGGAATCATATTGAGAGAGGACTATAAACAAATGCACAGGAGTCTAGACAAGAAATGTAGCTGGGTGGCTAGGCATGAGTTGGAGATAAATGCCAAAAAGTGTCAACTTATAGGTAGGTACACAGTTAGAGAAGTAAAGTTTTTGTGTGAAAATAACAAAGGATATGGAAAATGGAAATATCACTCATCCGAGATCAAAGCAGGAAAGGCAGAGAGAACTCATAACAAATGAGACAGACAATTTTACAATATTTCTGTTTAAAACCCCATGCAGAGAGGGATGAGCCATTTGGTAGGGAGAGAGTTGCATTCACCCAGGCTTTCTGCATGACAGATTTGGCCATGGAAATGGTAGGGGTTTTGGGATAAAATAATGCTAACTAAACTGATGATATATCTGAAAAAATAATATCATTGGTGGACGGTGGAGGAATACAAAAATTGATATGCATAAGTAAAAAACAGTACAACTTAAGTAGAATTATCTATTTTTATAGTAAACTGTAACCTGGAGTAATTACGTACATTTTATTTTTTTTAAATGAGGCTGTCTACATTTCGGTGATAGGCTTCACATAAAAATTACTGGTCGGAGGATTTTGACAGGGTTTCGTTCAATGTACAATCCATGATCTTGTGATTTATTCAAAAAGTATTCAGATTTTGACAGGGTTTGTTTTAGTGTACGACCAATAATATTGCGCATAAAACAGTGTACGATTCATTTTGCTGTGATGTGAAAAAAAAAAAATGCTAAATTAAATAAATTAGGGTAAGTTTTTCTTTGAACATGGTTCAAGCAAAAATTACTTGTCAGATTTTGATGGAGTTTTCATCAATGTATGGACTATGATCCCGTGAGTAAATTAGGGTGTTTCATTTTGATATGAGGTCGCAAAAAAAATTGAGTATATTTTTTGTTGTTGAATGTGATTCATGCAATACTGGTTGTATATTGCTCTGGGAGTGCGAATCATGTATAACCCTCCGTACCATGGGCCAAGTTGGAATGAGACCTAGACCAAAGCAGCTTGGTCAAACTTTGAAGTTGGGGGAAGTCCTTTGGATAGAGCTGGGTTCTGTCAAGGAAGTGGAGGAAAGATTAATCACAGACAGCTGAGGTTTAACTGAAGGAATGGCTTTCTTATAAAAAAGTTTAATATGAAATTAAACATCTTCCACAGCTGAATTACTAATAGAAAGGGAGAAAATTTTTACAGGTATCAAATTACCTGAACTTGTCAATCAATTGTTAACTATTATTATTTCATTTTGACTTCACAAAATAGGTTGTAGATAACCATAACAGATAATATTAGTGTTATAGGTGGTCGAAATGGAGATATGCTTGATTACTGATCGTAGACAAATTATTTCTTATGGTTTTTGTGAAAGTCTAATGGCACTCTCAAAATGTTTGACTCCAGTCTCCAACTATTGTAATGTGCAGTGAACATGAAATATATGAGCACATCCTGACTGTATCGACATTCCATAACAGTCCATATTAATTCTACAATCTATTCATTTCTCCGAGACTCCAATTTACTTTTGCATTATTGTTAATTGTATGATGTTTACCACCTCCAGTCCTTGAATTTCCTACAAAGAAATGAAAACTTTTCCATTCTCATATGCTCGAAATCAAATGATAAATCATTTCCTTTGACACATCCTGGCCAGCATCCAGTTTCTGGACAGGTCTACTGGGAAAAGGGTCCACATTAGAATCTCCTGGCCTTCCGCCACTCCTACCCTTCCACTACTGTCCACTTCTCTGTCAAGCACACTCTTTTCTATTCCCTTATTCTATCTATCCTATGAATTTACTTGAGGCTTCTTTCATTCAAATTTCCACATTTTCTTTGGCATCCTTTCATCACTCACCCTTCCTCCGGTGGCCACACTACTAGCCTCTTGATCTTTCAGTTCAACCATCTACAGATTCCTTTGTAACTGCCTTCCTCACATGCTCATTCCTCAACTTGTCCAGTCGAGTGCTCCAATCTTACTGTTCTGAAACTTCATGTTGGTGGCCTGCTACACTTATAGTCCTTTCTTTCATCATCCATGCTTTAGAAACACATGTCAGTATTGGAACAAAGGAAGTCCCATACTGTATCAAACCTCTGACACACCTGAAGATTTCTTGTACTCTTCTGCATCTTTCAATCATGTATATATATATTTTTTTAATGACCTTGCACCTCATCAATGTCGAGGCCATTAGAGATGGGAAACAACTGGGACAAGGAATTTGGTAATGGCATTTTGAAGGAACCATCCCACCATTCACCTGCTATGATTTCTGGAAACCATGGAAATCCAAAATCTGGACAGACGGACGGGGATTTGAATTCGTGTCCCCCGGAATGTGAAGCCTGAGCGTTACTGCTCACTCACCATGCCACACTTTGTCATTAATTTCCTTCCTGTTTTTTTCCCACTCTTTTGAACTCTTTGATAGCCTTCCTCCACATATGATATCCCAATTTATTAATTCACTTCTAAATTGTAATTACTATTTTGTTCATTTCTTTTTGCAGAATTTTCACTACTTGCTGGCATGCTCCAGCTGTTTTTTCATCTTTTTTGTAATTGCCTTGCCACAAAGAATAAGTTCATTATCGACCCTCTCAGTGTGAAATCATACTGCTCCTTTCGTAATCCCCTTTTAACCACTCCCTATTCTTATCTCCATTACCCTCTCAAATATTTTTCGCAAAATGACACAAGAAGCTGTCTCATCTGTAATTAAGATATTTTCTTTTATCACCCTTTTTGAAGACAGGCATGATAATACTCTTCTACCAGTCTTCTGGAATCTATTTCTCTGTCCACACAAATTTAGAGCTCGTATAATCACTGTATTCACATAACATCTACTACTCTTATCATGTTCCCGTCTTCCCCTCCATTGACTATATCAGTTATGCATACACTCAAATAAGAAGTATAACAAGAACAGTTAAGTGTTTTTAGGTTACCAAAATATGCAAAAATGAATAATTTCAGTACTTTTTTACTTAGAGAAAATGAATCTTTCACAAACAGTAATGTTCCATGACATGATTTTCTCCAGAAGAGGCCTTAGTAAACACAACCTTCCAGACTAATGTTTTTGCCACTCGAAACAACAAAATTTTGTATGGAACGAAATTACCAGAAAATGATTTATGAAGGGTGTTTTATAGTAATATGAAATTTAGTCACGATTTCTATCTGAATATAAATACACCTTTCTTAACACGTTCTCAAAATTTGTCATTAAAACTATAAACAACAGTAGTTGCCACCTATGGTAGGAGCCATGAACTTCCAAGCATTTAACTCCTTTAACTAGCTATGGGATGTAAGGATTTGGAGAGATTATATTAGCCTCTTCCAACCAAATGTCAACCTATCCTTCACATGGTGCACCCTGTTTGCACAGATGAGGTTCTGGTGACTGAAAGATTCAGTTTAAGGAGTCACCCACTGCTTGGTAATGGACTGTGAAATGAGGGCAGAAGAGTGGCAAGTGGTCCAGGGCACCCTCTTGCCCTTGGGGTAGGAAATGGCCCCTAAAGACAGATGAAACAGAAACGACACCAACATAGGGCTGTAGAAGGCAACGGGAAGCCACTGCATTAAAGACCACTAAGGGTATCCTGAGGCCATGTAATCATCTCAAATTAGATACAGTATGATGGCTTCTTCCTGCATAAAATATTCCAGAGGTTAAATAGTCCCCTAATCGGATCTCCGGGTGGGGACTGCTGAGGGAAGAGTCATCAGAATGGATAGACACGTTCTGTGAGTCGAGGCACGTAATTTTAGAAGTCTGAATAGGGCAAGGCATATTAGAAAACTTCAAAACGGAGATGTAACAACTTAAGTTAGATGTCGTTGAGGTTAGTGAGACTAAATGGAAGGACACAGAGGATTTCTGGTCTGGGGAACACTGCATAGGTAGCACACAAGCTGTCAATGGAGTCAATGGTGTAGGATTTGTAATGAATAAGAGATTAGGAAAATGGGTGAGTTATTATGAACAGTTTAGTGACAGGATTATTTTGATGATGTTAAAACTAAGTCTGTGCCAACCACGTTAGTACAAGTGTAGGGGAGAGTGAGGGAAATACACGCACCTAAGGAAAAATCGATTTAAATAGTTCATTATATATCTACCAAAACAAATGTATACCTTACTATGGACATTTCTCGACATATTCCAAATGATGGAATATAATTATGAACATTACCTTAATTTTTAAAATTAAAAAAAGTGCAAATTCCCCACCCTGTAGGATAATGATCCACGCATGATATGGGGTAATAACACGCGATACAAACAATGCATAAAAATGGACAATACATTATCTTTTTAATTTCTGTTAGATTATTTTATTAATTAGGCTACATGTACTGAACAGTACATTATTGAAGAAAATAGTGATGTATTGTAAACTTTTTTTTTTTATAGGTGTGAAAAGAGTGCATTTTCTTGTATAGCAAACATCCTACTTGTAATGTTTTGAAATGTTCCAGCCATTACATTCTTCGTGGCTCTACCTAATATCCAAAACACATCGGTACCCTAGTTCTCCATCTTTCCCCTGGTATTTCGACAATCATATACTTCTCTTATTTTTCTTCCTGATTTTGTGGCATCAAGACCCTCATGAAGTTCCTCTTGGGTCCATTTTACTCTCCGTTTTTTCTTTTATAATATCTAGTAATCTGAAGTATAAAAACAATTCGTTGTAATTGAAAATATAACCAACTAGTTTTATTATGAAGGGGGAATACCACGCACTTGAAGAGCCGCGTGCCAATACCCCAAAGTGAGTTCGAGGACTAACCTAAGCAGAACTCGGGTCTAAGTTCAAATACCTTGACAGATCTACAACTAAATGAAAGGTTACATCTAGGGCTAGTAATTGATATGCAAAAAATTACATTAAAGCAACTTATGGCAGCACTTACTTTCCAAAATATAGCTGACAAAAGTTACATCAAACACATTGAAAATAAACCTCACTTTACTACCGCCACAACGCCATAAGAAAATGTCTGGAATAAGTGGCACTGTAATTGTTATGCCTGCTAGAAAGGTTTAGTACCAACTGCGCAAATCCCGCACCATTCAAACTGCGTATTTCAGCCTGCGTGTGATTACCTGCGTGTATTTCCCCGCTCTTCCCCACATGCCAACATCACAGGAAGATGATGAAGAAGTAGGGAAAACGTACGCTGAAACTCAAGAATTAATCCAATATGTGAAGGGGGAGGAAAATCTAATTATCATGGGTGATAGGAATGCGGCAGTGGGAAAAGGAAAAGAGGGAGTTTTGGTTTAGGATAAGGAAATAAGCGAGGAAGCAGGTTGTTAGAATTTTGTGAAAGATATAAATAAATAAAAGTCTGTTAATTAAATTAATAAATCAAATTTAATGGTAAATTATAAAAATAACAGTTAACAATAACTTAATTGACAAGATGGCATTAATTTTTTTAGCTTGTTTTAAGCATAGGGACTATTTCGAGGTTTAACATTTTTGTTTTTAAATCTAAACTAATTTTTAAATAAATAACCAGAAATGGAAAATATTCAGTTTTAGGTCATATTATGTGCTTTACTAAATCACAACAGTTTGAAAACATGGTGTGCATAATGGCCAAGTCACCAGAATATTTTTTATTCTAAATAAACAATCTATAGCAACGAGAAAGCATTCTAATCCAAAAAGTGTTGTGAAAATACTCTGTAAAGTGTAGACTTGGTTCAGAACAATATCTCATCAAATGGATTCTTCACAGGAGTTCAGCCGGATAGCGTCGTAAAATGACGTTTCGACAACCGGCTCGGTTGTCTTTGTCAGGTCTATTACTGAAGTAAGTCTTATAGTCTAATAGTAGTAAGTCTATTATAAAGAATTCATTTCATCAATACGCCGGGAAAGTCTCCACTCAAATATCTCATAAATTTTGTCACTGAACAAGCCCGAGATATGGTCTATTTTTACTAGAATTGTTTTTGTGGGATACATTATGTCTCCTGATTTCTTGATTAATCTTATAGTTGATTCACTGTTATTAAAAAAACAATTCACTTAGACGTAAACTGTCAGTATTTGAGTTTTACTTTAAATGCCAAAAGTGTGTGTAAGACTTTCTCGGCGTATGATTGCAATGAAGTTCCCCCGGGTGTCACCCTTTTGGGGGCGACACCCGCATTTCGAAATTAGTAATCGAAAATAGAGTGATACTTTTTTTTTTTTTTTTGATAGGCTTCTTTTATCCTTTGGTGTCGAAACACGTCTACCTTGAATGTTTTGAATATTTGTTTTTAAGTTGATCTATCGATTTTTCAAGTACGATCCAGGGGGCTGTGCTCTTTCATTACAGTAGAGTATAATTATTGGCAACACCGCACGCTTAAACAAAGAGAGCACCGCTCAGTAGCTCCAACAATCACAAGAACTCGTTGAGCTTGCCGTCCGTCACTGTTGTTTGGTTTGTTAGAAGCGGCGCGGCGGTGGATATAATGTAAGTTTTCTTGTATAAAGAGAGGTAGTTTTAAAATTAAAGGATATATTATATATATCTAAAATGAGAGAATCATGGTAATTAGACAGTTAAATTGAAAATCTTCGAAATTATTTCAAGAAAAATGTTAGATTTTCCTTTGAAAAAAAAAAAAAAAAAAAAAAAAAAAAAAAGCAACCAAGGGTATGTCAGAATACGCGTAGTCTAGGCTTCAAAAATGTTTTTCTTATTTAGAATTCTATTAGCTTTCTAACAAAGATTCACAAGTGCATTGAAGTATTTTCTAGTAATTTTTGAATTTACCATCTGACAGATTCGTGATGTATAAACTGAGTACATTTCGCGTTATCCGATTTACACTCTGCATACCTACCTATTGTGATAGTGCACCTATACTCGACATGAAATCGTATCATGTTAGAATTAATACAAATAAAATGATTCGGAAAACTGTGCATTAAAATAGCAATACTGTCAGGTTTAAAGTCAATCCGAACGAGTCCAAGTGTTCGCTGATGGTATTGTCTTTCCTTGGTAATCAGTTTTAGTGGGGCATGTGTTTGAAACAGTCGGAACCGCGTATCTTGCTAGCGAAATCGTAACATTAGTAAACATTTTAACTCTAGGTTCATGTAAGTTTGCTATGCTTTCTACTGATCGAGAATATGCAAATATGATCGCGATGAAATAAATAAGCGTATGATTCTCTAAGAACTTTCCATAATAAATTTACAGAAAAAGATTTCTATTATGAGTAACCTCTCTGTCGAATACAGTTACCTAAATTCTTACGGGTTCCTTAAATCGACAGGGATGTCGAACTTCTGTTCCTGAACAAAAATTGAGCTTTAATCATAAACTGAACGAACATTCGAGTCGTTTACATCTTTATTTACACGCTACAGTGCTAGAAATATAAAATTTACACGTGGAGACGGTCTTCAGTACATACAATGTCATATTTAGGAGTCTGTAGCTACGTGTATCTTAGGCGGGTAGTAAAATACTTGTTAATTACTTCATGTAAAGACGGCATATATCGCAAAGGC